>JANAVB010037414.1:1595974-1850974 GCA_029216955.1 Iris pallida | reverse complement strand
CAAGTGAAGCCAACCTTGTGAAAGAATTTCCTTTGCAGATATTTAAACTGAAAAAGAAATTAGTCACTTCATGCAATAGAAGCACTTCTATATCTAATAATAAAGGTAATGCCAACCTTGTGATAGTATGAAATGTTAGTTGCCCCTGGTCCAGCTACAAGTAGTCCTCCTTGTTGCCTGAAATGACATGATAACACATTCATTCATATGATGTTTAGAGAATAATCTAAATACTAAAAAAATGTTAGCAATAGGAAATTTCAGAAATTTGTTTTTAGATAGCAAATTTATGAGATCATGTGAATAAATTTTTTGTCTCTGTTTTGTCATTTCCAACAGAGTCTTTTATGATCAAGAGAAAAACATTTTATCAATTAACTAGGATAAAGGTCCTGTAAATGACCTATATGTGAACCAAGACGACACAATTGATTAGAAGAACAAATATGCTAAGACTTTACAAAACATACAGATAAAAGGATTTGTAGAAGCAGTACACAGGCCTATAACTATTTACATGCATTGTTCTAAATGGTACTTCTCCCTCTCGAAAAATAAAAATGCTAACCTTGGAAGAGAAGTGCCAAAATCACTTATCATTCACTCTTCTAGGTTACGGTCGTACCAACAACCTAAAACCTAATTTCACTCGTCATTGCTAGTCCAATACCTAGTGGTCCATCATGGTTTGTGTCATATAACAACTGCCTGCTATTTTCTATTCATACCACATTAAGTACATTAAATATGTTAAGGATTAAAATCAAGACAAGAAGTCTGAGTATTTCACAAATGACTATGAAATATAAACTTAACATACAGACATTTTATTAATTTGGAACCAATCAATATACACATTGACCATCTTAAATTGCTTGTTACTGATTTTTTTAAGCACTCAAATCGAGTTTATTGGCTTCTAGACCCACTGGGGCCTCAAGATTCAAAGAACAGAAATAGGGCTTCTTTATAAAATTGTATCCTCCTGTCAATCAAAGGATCAGCAGAACGAATAAATTCCACTAAGTTGTACTAGAAACTAATATAACGAAGAGGCCAACCAGAGAAATAAACAAGCCGTGCTCATCATCAATCTATAAAAATATCATTTGGAACACACAAAAAAAATGTTCAGATGCTGGCACCAGCAGGATACTGATAAGCAGATGAATGCTGACACCAAGGAGATCAACACCTCATAATTCAGGAGTCTGCAGTCTATCGATATATTCTGGTCTTGGTGAACAGTCCAGTTTATAATCTAAAGAAACTCTAATTCTTTAATTTATTATTCTGACCATACACATAAGCGTTGGAATTCTCAACTTAGCAGACATAGTCAAGGTAAGAGTATGCTTGTAGCTAAGGTTCTAGGAGCCTGATCCAAAGGGACTCAGAGGTCATAACTAGGGTTGGTTAAAGAGACCTTAGCCATGATTATTAAGATAATATTACGGATCTATGGGATGTAGACTGTAGAGTATGAGGAGCACACCAATTTCTCCAACGCTCATGTCAAGGAAAAAGCTTCATTTAGGAAGGCCATCATAATGATAATAGAGAAGTAAAGCTGCCAATAGGACATCAATCGGGCAAATTCCCAGCTATGTAACAGTAGGCTAAGAAACCTAGAAAACAGTTGGAAGATGAGGAAACCTAGTCTAGTGGTCATAAAGTTAAGGATCATGCAACGAAGGAGGCTACCTCCAAGCTTTCAAAGACAGGAAAAAATAGAATGACAAGGTTTATGGTCAGGGATTTTATATATCATTCATTCTAAGGCACAATAAACAATATACTGATATAGGCTCACTTAATGCCTACATGTCTTCAGATGAGATATTCAATGAATACAATAAATTGAGCTTCCAAAATGAATGATAAGGTACTAGGCAAACTTCTAGTTTAAATTCTTGTTTGGTACGCTACTTATGATCTAAGAATAATCATATTAGAGAATGATCGTCCAAAGACTCCTAGTTCTTACTTTAATTTTTATATCCTATATTTTTTTTCAAATTTCTCATCTCTTGGCCCTTGATATGAGTTACGAGAACTCACTATTCCGCTTCTCTAATTGCAAGAAAACATCATGTACCTAGTAATTTCAGATAAAATAGGGACATCCATTTGAAATTAACATTCATAAATTGAAGACCTATGGAATTATAATCTTTAAGGAACAACAATGGAAAAAAATATTGTGTCATAGATTGAACTTACCAACCACCTTTCGTCATTGTGTTCCTTTTGGATGAAAGCTCCCAATCTTGTCTGTATCCTTCCATATGACTGTATGATTCTCATACCAGCCTAAGAAGTCAAAGAGCAAGCAAACAAGTTGTAAAAACTGCCACAAAAGGTTGATCCACAAGTTAATTGAAGGATAATAACACTCAGTGCTATGTCAGAAGTTTACTAAACCTACTGATGGAGTGAATGTGGTTAATACTCCATAAACAAAATCAAGTGCATCATATGATGAATGGGTAGGATCTGCATAAATTTCTGCATCAAAAATAACAACGGCATTACAATATAAAATCAAAGTGCAAGAAGCATATAACCAAAAAGATCACAAACTGAAATAAAAGTAAACTTACATTAACAGTTAAAATAAAAATATTTTCCTACCTGTAAGTTATTTGATTGTTCTAGAATCAAGAAGCTTTTCAAGTACCCAGAGGACTTTTGATCTTTTCACAGTTAATACTATCAACAATATGGGAGTAATGAATTGTTGCACCACAGACTATGTAGATATTTTGATAGATCGCAATCCATCTCCTGTTTCATGTTTCTCTTAGAAAGCTTTGAGGAAAATCCAATTTTCATCTCCTCTAATAGCAAAAAGTGCATGCTTGTTTTCTTCAAGCACGTAAATGTTTTCACTTGTAAATGGTAGTCTACTATGTGAAGGTAAGTACCCATTTGTCCATTTTACATACCACATGGTTGAGGAACCCATCAAGCTTTTTTTGTATATATATGTAGGTAAACAAAAACTTGGACAATAGGTTAATTACCTCAGCTTGTTCATATATTAATAATAATTATCACATGCGACATTTTAGATGGCAACCATTCAGGTAGCATACCTCCTTTAATTTGGTTTGCTCAAAAAATGTCTTTGCCTGCACGAGAATAGTCATGATTAGAATTAATTTCTATAACTAGTCAATAAAACCGACAAAGTTATAATAGACATAAACTTCACACAAATGCATACAAAAATGTCTTGTTATCTATGCCAAGAGTAAGCTCCATAAGCTAAGCTCTAATGAGTAGTAGATGATATTTATCTACTATGGCCTGAATAGGCTTCCAGAGTGCAGTGTAGGTTAAAATTTTCCAGAAGCAACACTATCGAGGCAAGATACAATTTCTTATGAACTGGTCATTTGCATGCATTATTATTGGTCACCGCTACCAACTTACCAAGCAACAAGAATCTAGTGCTACATACTTAATACTTGATGATAATTGCGATGTTTTGATCCCCCTTCTTGATCCATAATCTTAATCTAAATAACAACAACAAAGCAAAGAGCCAAGAACAAAACAATCACCAATCTATACAATATAAAAGGAAAATTCACCAAGTACGAAGGAAAATGTACTGTCCCGTCTCGCTCAGTCAATCGGAGGAAATCGAACACCGACGGCGTTCGAACTTAGCCATGCAAACGGCTGCTCGAGACATCGCTCGGTCAAGGCGACCGCTCTCGCTTAGGTGGGGTAGTTTCGGTGAACTCGCCTCATCTTAGCCTTCACATAATAAATCGCATGTTTTCAATTTGCACAAGTAGGCTTGATAATAAAAGAGACAATCAACATAGATAAGGAAATAATTCAACGGGTCGAATTGAGTTAGAATATGGAAAGGTCCAACGGTCAGTTTGAGTGGTGCACGGCGTGCTTTGAAAATGACACTCGTCCTTCATCCCGTGGCTTCGGAGAAGAAAAAGTTGGTCTTCGACAAACTATAAATTAGCCTAAGTCATAGGCGTCAGATTGGTTTCAATGTAGGACATGCTTCGGCACGAGATGTAGCGTCAAGTCTAAGTTGTCGGTATAGTGCATAAGTTGGATTTGAGTCATCTTGAGTTTAAGTCAGGAAATACGCAAGACAAAGTCGGTCGAGTGATACTTAGCCCACAATCTGTATAATGGCTCATGAACTTTAATAACTGTGCAATATGGTATGGTTTTGCTTTGGCCAACAACCTTCATACGAATCTGTTTAATTCTTTTGGAGCTTTATCATGTCCGAGTCCTGCTCCATGATCATCCTGTCCCCTGAGAAACTCTTGGAAGATGATAAGGTAGGGGTATACATTCTTAATGCTCTTGGTAGTTTGAATTGTTGACACAGCTACCTCTAGATGTTGGATGGTACTCGAGAGCCTTACAAGCTGTACATGTTCGTTTGTATCATTTGGTATATGAGGCATCTGCACATGAAATCTGCAGTTGCATGTAAAGCAGCAAACCCAGGTAAGATGGCTAGGTATGCATCAGTTTTGTGCCAACCAGTTGTACAAGTAGCTGTGGAAATTTTCTAGTTGCAGTATAGATAATGGGCAACAGTTTGGGGATCGGTCAAGTGCTGGGTTCGACAAGTAGGAAGGAATGATGTATCAGTTCGTGTATTCAAGTTTCGGGTACTGTTAAAGAAATTAGAATGTTAGTATCTGTGTGTAGTCTTTGTAAATAGGTACAGATGGTAGACATACATGTAAATGTAGGTAATCAAGTATCAGATATCTAACCCATTAGGTAGAGAACCAAACAGAGGTGGAGAGTGATGTAGGTACATGAGGTATGCACAATAGGGATACCCTGGGTTTAGTCCTAAAATAAGAAATGGCATATATATATATGGGTCTTGGTATGGTTTCAATTACCTTTAACTTCTACTCGTGTGTTAGGGACTAGAATGGGAGTATAGAGTAGCAGTTTGATGATTGATATCAGACCGATTTTTGGTACCATATTCAATTGTAATAGCAGATCAGACCCTATAAGTGTTAGAGTTGTTGTTGATGTATCATGACATCATAGGCTCTACCTACAACAGGGGATATCACTCAGTCGAGTAATTGAGAGCCAATAATAGGCATCTTATGGACCTGTCCAAATAGAACGTTAACAGATGACCAGTTTAATAGGAGGACAGCTTGTACTGTCACTACCCTTAGAATAACTAGAATGACCTAGGTAGCAGACTCACCTAACAGTTTAATGTAAATAAATTTACCTTTCGGTTGGCCAAATTTGTATGAAACAAATTTAACCCCCTTCTTTCGGAGTTTTTGCTTTAGAGGCCACTCTAATGGGATTCCTACTGACGTTAGAATCATGAAGATGAGCATTCCCTTGAGTTCAAGATGCAGATGTTGCTCTAATCCTCAACATGAAACTAGTGCCTACTTATTCGTCCATAGTACATAATTTAGTTGAATTCTGGGGATGTTACTGTCATCCCTTGTCTCTAATTGGCTTCCAAATTTCTAAAGCATTTGTGTATAGTGGTAGCAATGCATAGAGATGGATCCTATAGAAAATAAAGAAAATAGAAGATAACCTCGTCCAAGGTGCCGGTTCATTATCACAGCAGACGAACAGATATCTGTAAACCTTGAAACCCTGAAACAATAAGCAAAAGATACATTATGTAAATATGTGCATCAACTTGAAATTTTAGTACATGCAATAAATTTGTGCACGTAAATGATGAGCATACTTGAACCCCAACTTTACGCCCCCCAGGTTGAGCACCTTCACCCACGGGCTTGTCGGACAGGTCAAGCTCGACGCCGAGCACCCGGGTGAAGTCCCAGTTGTCGTCGGAGAGCATCAAGACCTCATCGCCGACCTTGAGGTCCTCCTTCCAGGCTTTCATGATGAAGGAGTCATTGACGGAGACGCAGGCGATGACGTCGATGCCTCTGGCATGGAGCTCGAAGGAGCTCTGGACGAAGCCAGAGAGGTGCTTCTGGGAGCAGGTGGGGGTGAAGGTCCCTGGGACGGCGAAGATGGCCTTCTTTCCGGGTAAGGTCATAGACGGTGAGGGTCTGGAGCTCGTCAGAGGGGTCAAGGTAGGAGAGGGTGGCCTCGGGGAGCTTGTCTCCGATGGAGATGGTGGCGGCGGGTTTGTATTGGCGGCGGATGGGGAGGGAGGAGTGACGGAGATCGAAGGGGAGTTAGTTTAGGAAGAACAAACGGACGGTAGAGGAGAAGGAGACGACGGCAGCGACGGGGTTGAGGAGCTTAGCTGCGGTGTGATGCCAATTTTAGGGTTTATTTCCTTCTTTTGGCAGAAAGAGGAACATGAGAGATTGCAAGGATTGTAAAGGGAAAAAAAGTAGTGGATGGCTATGCGTGCCAGATTAGAGAAAAAGGAAGTGACACTTTGTAAAGGTCACGTGGGAGCACGTGAATTAAAATTACAACATTTGGAACGATTTTGTAACAGTTTTTTTGTGTTCCAGAATAAATAATTTTTACTAAAATTAAAAAGAAAATATTTGGAACTATTCTTTTAGTTTGGCACGCTTGTTTTTCGTTCCAACAACTAGGCACACTAAATAGGCGTTCCAGATTGAAATACGTCTAGTGTTCCTAATTGGCTATTTTGGTGTAGTGCAATAGCAATATACATATCACTTTATAATTTCACATCACACATTTAGTTATATTTATTACATTCATATAGAGAGGGGATATATATACATCTAGGCAAGGTGTGTGTGTGTCTCTTGTTCAGGTTTACACTCATGTTAGGCATGACAGGAAGTGTCCATGTTTGTGTACAGTATCCAGGAAACCATTTCAGTGTGTGTGTAGTGTCCTGTGTATAGGAAACAAAGGGTGAATCCAGGCTCAGTTTATAGGTTCAATAATTAGCATGTAAACTCAGGTTTTCAGGAATGAATCCCAGGTTTTAGTTAATGACAGTGATACCTTATGACAGTGTCATGTGTCTCAGGATTAAGGAATTCAAACAGTGTTCAAAATGGAGAACCATTTTCATGTGTGTGTGTGAGTTTATGTAAAGGCCTGTGTGTGTGCCCTGTGGTAATGAGTGTGTGTATATGTGTCTCAGATTTGTGTGTGAGGCAAAACAGTGTGGCAGGACATTAGTGTGTGGGTGTTCCTGTGTACATGAATGTAAATCAGTGTGTGTATGTTTAAATGTCAAAATCAGTGTCATGTTTGTATAGACCATTCTCAGATTCCTATTTCCAGTGTGTGTGAGCTGTCTGTGTACATGAAATGTATAGAAATTATATTTCAAGGTTCACATGAACCCAGGATTAAGTAAATACAAGGTAATCTCAAGCTTCTATAATTGCAAGTGTCTCAGCTATTTGGACGTAAAACAGTGTATCATACTGTCACAGGAATTTAAGTGACAGGGAATGAAAACAGTGTGTGTTTAAGCATTCGATCCCAGTTATGTGTATCACAATCTCATGGAACAAACAGTGTCTCAGTTTTAGTTCGGGTTCCATCCCATACAACTATTCATGAACACATCAACCAATCCCCAATCATGACCCATATGTTTAGCAACTAAGCCACATTAATTAACATACTATCAACACCTAATGTAATTCAAATGGACCACAGTGAGCAATATGAACTGAACTTAAACAGGAAAAGAGGTTTCAGTTTTAATAAAGCATTTAACTCAGTTATATGTAATAATCACATATGACAGTTCCTTTTTCTCAGAAATTTAGATACAAGAAAACAATGTATCAGTGACATTGAAATCCCCATCAAATTCGAACTCCCATTCGACAATTCAACACAAAATGAATCCCCTACAAGCCTAACATGTTATTTAAATGTTCATACATTAAGCCCTAACTAAATTACATGATATATATAACATTAAAATGTAATTTAAAAATGGTGAATAGCACACATTGCTCACTGATACTCACAGTATCAGTCGAATGGGGAAATTCCTCTTCCAACATTAAAATGACAATTAAGCAATGGGATTATGGTTGGTAATGAACAATCAATATGTGCTCGTGCTATTTGTAATGTATCGTGTCCCAAAATATGACACGAACGTGTCCACAACACTCTCAAACTGGTGTACACTGAACTGGTTTAGTGACTGTGCACCCGTGTCCAGTGCGGATCAAATCCCTCACCCGACACGGATCCAAAGGACACGTGGTCTTGGGGGTGTCGTGTCAGACGCTGCCCCAAGGCCTGTGTCAAAGGACACATGTCCTCGAGCCTTGAATCAACCGCACGAGCCCACGAGCAGCAGGGCATTGCTGACCGCACGCACGTGGCCGTGTCCATGACTCCAAATCGACACAACCAAGACACGAATCCAGCTCAGTCAAGTAGAAACCCATAAGCGACACAAAAACACAAATTTCCATTCAAACACAAATCGAAAACAGTATCGAAATGCCCACTGTGGTATTTCGTCGAACACCTACGACCCTACACTGATACGTGCCCGATACGGACACGTACAGGACACGAAACGGTATAAATCCTATTCCTACAGTACAAGGACACCTAGGGCTTGGTGTTTATGCAAAGAAACCCTAATTTCATTGGAGGAATAGCATTTTACCTAGGTGTGCTCTTCACAAGCAAAAACCTTCAAAAGAGATCTCTCCACTAGCTAGGCAAAGTCCCCAAATTGTATCAAACCTGAGATTTGACTCCACCAACAGTAAGAGAACAATATTTAGAATACTATAGAAGAAATCTCAATGAAAATGGATCATTAATGAATAAACTATGAAGAAATTTCAATGGAAACAAACCTTGTTCTTAGAATGATGGAAAGAGTGAAAAGAGGCACAAGTTTCAAGAGGGATTTTATAGCCAAGGGGGGAATCCCTAGGATGGTCATAAATGCTAGGGTTAAGGTTTTGGGATAAATCTAATGGCTCTCATTCCATCTAGACTATTCAATGGCCTAGAATCTAGGTTTCCCTTCTAGTCAAGTTGCAACCTATTCATTCTAACTAATCATGACTTAACCCAACTAACCAATACTAACTAATACTCACCATGGCTAACTAGACTAGCTATGACTAATCTAGGTTAGGTCCAAACTAGGTTAGGGCTAATCATAATCACATGGCAATCCATTTAATAATATTAAATCACACCATTCCTAATAATTATATTAATTTCCAATAAATATATATTAAATTCAAATAAATTCAAAATAACCAAAATACCCTCAAGCTAAAAGTACTAAACAAAAATCTCTACCCACCTGGTTAGGCTCTAGGGAAGACAGTCTCTACGGTTTCACTAGCTGCACATCAAAATCACAAGTCATGATATGTAAATAGTTTTAAAATGATTAAAAATCACCAAAAATTATATTATTATTTAAATATCATAATTAAATAAATTAAAACACAAAATTTCAAAATTATCCTCATTTTAGAAAACTGGGTGTTACAAGTCTACCCTCCTTAGAAAAATTTCATCCTCGAAATTAAAATGGTAGTAATCCTTCTAGGCCAAACACCCCACAATAAAAGTCTCAATTCACACAGTCCGATAATCATATGCGTCTGTCCAAAATCATGATACTCAAAATCTTCGTCATGCTAGTGAGCAAGGCTACGATAATCACAGAGCCCTCGACTTAGGTACATATCTCTAGAATTATGGTATTTAAAATTTTTGCATTGCCGCATGCTTAGCCGCAAAAACCTTAAATTCCCACACCCGAGAAATACATCCAAAATCTGACTATGTGTCCTCACTATGCCAGCTAACAGGACTACAGAAGACTCTAGATCCCATAACTTAGGCGACCTATCCCATTTGACTTATCTCGGAAGAAAATCAAACCAAAAGAAATGCCAGATCAAAACTTATCAACAAATAAGGAAGCAGATAAGAACAAAAGGAATTGAATTTCAAGATAGATATAATGAGGCAAGGTGGGAATAGAATCGAAAAGAACAGAACCTGCAAGCACCTCTCCCACTGCCTAAGCATCCTCGACTGTCATGGCGTAAGCTCGACCCTGCTGGCCTCCTCCAGCCTGATGTTGATACTGCACAAATCTCTGCTACTGTGTCTGTAACGGTCCCCGCTGCTGACCTACCGGAGCCTTGGCTCCTCCTCATGGTGCTGCTCCTTGTGCTACTCTGCCTATGTACTGGGAACACTCCCTCAGCTGGTGGTACGCTGCTCCATATAGTATGTACCTGCCCAGCCTCTTTCTGCACTCACCCGATCCATGCCCCGACTTCTTGTAGTAGGGACAACTGACTGCCTGCTTTCTGGGTGCCTGATGCTGTCTGGGCTGCTGCTGTCCCTGCTGATGGCCCTGACCCTGGAACTGCTGCTGAAAGTGATGCTGAACGTGCGGCCTCTTAGCTGGTCCTCCACTACCACTAGCTCCCTGTATGTCTCGCCCCCTCTTGAGCTTCAGCTCAAGATCGTCCTCAGCCAATAAAGTTCCCGTTAAAATCTCTTCGAATGTGGCATCCCTGTTGCCCTTGGTCAAGGACCTAACTTCCTTGACCAGACCCTTTCGGAACCTCTGGGCCTTCGCCGTCTCGCTCAAGCCCTCTACGAATCTGCCGAGGCAGCCAAACTCCACAGCGTACTTCTCTACTGACAGTCTCCCCTGAACTAAGCTCTCAAACTGCGACTCCAAGGCTCGGAGCGCTGCATCTGTAAAGAAATTCTTTTGAAGAAGCCCTTAAACTCCTCCCAGGTCTGTCCAGCTACCCCCTCCCTGGGGTCTGACTGATACCAGGTGCGAGCAAGATCTCGCATCCGGCTAGCAGCTGCCTCTATCTGGAGATCTGTCGGTATCCGGGTCAGGCGGAAGATCTCCTCTATATGCTCGATCCACTCGTCAGCATATAAAATCCCCTCCGTCCCCGGGAAGTCTCTGGGGCTCATCTTCTAGAACTGCTCTATCCCCGGTGTCTTCGGCTGTTGGACTGCTGGTCGAGCTGCGACTGTCGTAAGGGCCAACTCCATGCTCCTGGCATGCCGGGTCTGCTGTACCTCCATAAACTGCTGAAAGTAGGCGAACATCTGTGCCGCGTCAACGTATCCTGTAGGCGGCGGCTGCTGGAAGGCACCTCTGGGATGACTGGGTCCTGCCTCCGAGCTGGTGGAGGCATATCCCCTGCTGCTGCTGCAGAAGTCCCAATACGAGCAGAGATGGCATGAGATGCAGCCTCCTGACCCTGCTGAACTTGCTGAGAGGTGGCAGTCCCCTCTAAAGTATCCCCATGAATGGTACGCTGTGACCGCGTCTCCACCATCCTGAAGACATATCAAACAAGGGTATCAATTGCTGAGAAAGAAGCGATATAACAAAGGCGGACAGTTAAAATTCAAAAGAAATCAATTAACAGTAAGGATTTAGATGGCAAGAATAGAGTTTTTCCTAATGTGATTGAGTACCTCCAAAAATATCGTAATCATACTGCAGGCTGTAGTGATACTCTAGTTTGAATACCACTACATAAACTCGACCTGCATGGGCCACAACTAAAAATTTATCACGACCCGCACCCACTGTGAGGGTACGAGAACGTAACAATGCCCAGCCTACGCTGCAGTGTCGGCGGTAGAACGCTGTCCTAGGTCACAACATCTAACAATATAAGGTACCTGAAGAGTATATACACTCCGAAAGGAGGTGACATAACAGAACAGTCTCAATCACATCTAAGGCAGATACAGAATAGTAAAGGTAGATAGATAGATCAAAACCCTGATGTCATACAAATAAGAGAGAGAGAATCTAAGTGTCTAAGATAACAACTCAAGAAACATCCAGCTCAATACAAGTCTCTAATATATATAACATCTCATAACAAAAACTGAAAGTCAAATAAACAATGCTGAAAAAGATAAAGCCTAGCTATCTAGCCTAGACTATGGGAGTAGCATCCTGTACTGCAGCTGGGTCCTCCAGAGGAACCAGGTCGCAGGTGTCGTCTAAGCCTGCTCCGTAATAGGTGGTACATAGGGCCTCATCCTCATCCTCTATAATATTTTCAACAGGTCCAGTCAGGACAGGAGCGAGCACAATACATCTCACGCAGTTTATATCAAGTTAAGAAAAATAAAGCATGCAATAGAGTAAGATATATGAAACGCTGAAAGAGAATATATGAAGTAAAGGAGATAACTGTAAGGAAATATCTACTATAAATAGAGAACTAGCAGTAACTAGTGAGTCAGAGTAAAATATAAGCATGTGAATGGCGTAGAAAGATTCATGACTACAGCTAAGAGTGATTCACGACTACAGCTACTTGGATATTATTCACATGCTATTTCTACTCCCCCATCTCCAATCAATACACAAGGATCTGTTCAAGTTATGTTAAGATTCATGAAACTTTATATGGCTCATAAAATGAGTGATACGTGAAGGTGATTCATGATGGCTCTGTGAACTTGAGAGTACATGTGTCACAAGCGATTCGTGAATCAGTGGAAGCATAGAGATACGTGATGATTCGTGAAACGCACAAAACATGCAGTATCCGATGCTCCCTAGGGGGATAACATCTCATGAAAAGATCCATATAGTACCAATCCGTGCTACCAACGTGTCAGCATCATATAAAGTAATCTAGAGCAAGAATATAAATCCTGGCTAGTATGAAACGATCAGAGAATATACTCGCCTGATATCCTGAATGTCCGGAAGAAAACTACTGCCTGAGGAGTGGTGTCTGGCTCCTAATCAGAACAGTACAAGTCACAACATGTCCAGGTAATAAAGCATGATACTATGATGCAGTCTACATGATATTAGGTCAATCCTAGACCAAAGTCAACCTTGATCAACATCAGTCAACTAAATAGTCAAGGTGAGGTCAACTAGGTCAACCTAGACTCAATGAAGTCTAACTAGGCCTAAACAGTCTATCCTAGCTAGAACACACCATACACTAGTCTATAGGGTATTACACATGTGTATATTTCATATACACAAGACCACCCAAGGGTACCCTAGGCTATGTCATCTAGGTTATAGGCCATAGGCCAACTACTTAGGCAATTAGCAATACTCTAGGCTATACATCTATGTACAAATTACCTACATAGGCTATGCAATATTGAATAACAATCACATATAGGCCATGAGCTAAACACAAAGCCATATCACGTATAGGCCAAAACACCCATATATATATATCTCTATATACACATATATGTATACCAATAGCAATATACATATCACTTTATAATTTCACATCACACATTTAGTTATATTTATTACATTCATATAGAGAGGGGATATATATACATCTAGGCAAGGTGTGTGTGTCTCATGTTCAGGTTTACACTCATGTTAGGCATGATAGGAAGTGTCCCTGTTTGTGTACAGTGTCCAGGAAACTATTTCAGTGTGTGTGTAGTGTCCTGTGTACAGGAAATAAAGGGTGAATCCAGGCACAGTTTATAGGTTCAATAGCTAGCATGTAAACTCAGGTTTTCAGTAATGAATCCCAGGTTTTAGTTAATGACAGTGATACCTTGTGACAGTGTCATGTGTCTCAGGATTAAGGAATTCAAATAGTGTTCAAAATGGAGAACCATTTTCATATGTGTGTGTGAGTTTATGTAGAGGCCTGTGTGTGTACCCTGTGGTAATGAGTGTGTGTATATGTGTCTCAGATTTGTGTGTGATGTAAAACAGTATGGAAGGACATTAGTGTGTGTGTGTGTTCCTGTGTACAGGAATGTAAATCATTGTGTGTATGTTTAAATGTCAAAATCAGTGTCATGTTTGTATAGACCATTCTCAGATTCCCATTTCCAGTGTGTGTGAGCTGTCTGTGTACAGGAAATACATAGCAATTATATTTTAAGGTTCACATGAACCCAGGATTAAGTGAATACAAGCTAATCTCAAGCTTCTACAATTGCAAGTGTCTCACCTAATTGGATGTAAAACAGTGTATCATAGTGTCACATGAATTTAAGTGACAGGGAGTGAAAACAGTGTGTGTTTAATCATTCGATCCCAGTTATGTGTATCATAATCTCAGAGAACAAACAGTGTCTCAGTTTTAGTTCGGGTTCCATCCCATACAACCATTCATGAACACATCAACCAATCTCCAACCATGACCCATATGTTTAGCAACTAAGCCATATTAATTAACATGCTATCAACACCTAATGTAATTCGAAATGGACCATAATGAGCAATATGAACTGAACTTAAACAGGAAAAGAGGTTTCAGTTTTAATGAAGCATTTAACTCAGTTATATGTAAAAATCTCATATGATAGTTCCTTTTTCTCAGAAATAGATACAAGAAAACAGTGTATCAGTGACATTGAAATCCCCATCAAATTCGAACTCACATTCTACAATTTAACACAAAATGAATCCCCCACAAGCCTAACATGTTATTTAAATGTTCATACATTAAGCCCTAACTAAATTACATGATATACATAACATTAAAATATAATTTAAAGAGGGAGAACAGCACATAATGCTCACTGATACTCACAGTATCAGTCGAATGGGGAAATTTCCATTCCAACATTAAAATGACAATTAATCAATAGGATTATGGTTGGTAATGAACAATCAATATGTGCTCGTGCTATTTGTATTGTATCGTGTCCCAAAATATGACACGAACGTGTCCACAACACTCTCAAACTGGTGTACACTGAACTGGTTTAGTGACTGTGCACCCGTGTCCAGTGTGGGTCAAATCCCTCATCCGACACGGATCCAAAGGACACGTGGTCTTGGGGGTGTCGTGTCAGACACTGCCCCAAGGCCTGTGTCAAAGGACACGTGTCCTCGAGCCTTAAATCAACCTAACGAGCCTATGAGCAGCAGGGCACAGCTGACCGCACACACGTGGCCGTGTCCATGACTCCAAATCGACACAACCAAGACAAGAATCTAGCTCAGTCAAGTAGAAACCCATAAGCGACACAAAAACACGAATTTCCATTCAAACACAAATCAAAAACAGAATCGAAATGCCCACTGTGGCATTTTGTCGAACACCTACGACCCTACACTGATACGTGCCCGACACGGACATATACAGGACACAAAATGGTGCAAATCCTATTCCTACAGTACAAGGACACCTAGGACTTGGTGTTTATGCAAAAAAACCCTAATTTCATTGGAGGAATAGAGTTTTACCTAGGTGTGCTCTTCACAAGCAAAAACCTTCAAAAGAGATCTATCCACTAGCTAGGTAAAGTCCCCAAAATGTGTCAAACCTGAGATTTGACTCCACCAATAGTAGGAGAACAACATTTAGAATACTATGGAAGAAATCTCAATGAAAATGGATCATTAATGAATAAACTATGAAGAAGTTTCAAAGAAAACAAACCTTGTTCTTAGAATGATGGAAAGAGTGAAAAGAGGCACAAGTTTCAAGAGGAATTTTATAGCCAAGGGGGGAATCCCTAGGCTGGTCATAAATGCTAGGGTTAGCGTTTTGGGATGAACCTAATGGCTCTCATTCCATCTTGCCTATTCAATGTCCAAGAATCTAGGTTTCCCTTCTAGTCAAGTTGCAACCTATTCATTCTAACTAATCATGACTTAATCCAAATAACCAATACTAACTAATACTCACCATAGCTAACTAGACTAGCTATGACTAATCTAGGTTAGGTCCAAACTAGGTTAGGGCTAATCACAATCACATGGCAATCCATTTAATGATATTAAATCACACCATTCCTAATAATCATATTAATTTCCAATAAATATATATTAAATTTAAATAAATTCAAAATGACCAAAATACCCTCAAGCTAAAATTACTAAATAAAAATCTCTACCCACATGGTTAGGCTCTAGGGCAGACAGTATCCACGGTTTCACTAGCTACACATCAAAATCACAAGTCATGATATTTAAATAGTTTTAAAATGATTAAAAATTACCAAAAATTATATTATTATTTAAATATCATAATTAAATAAATTAAAACACAAAATTTCAAAATTACCCTCATTTTAGAAAACTGGGTGTTACAGTCATCCGGGCTACTGGAGCATACGTGTCAAAGTAGTCGATCCCCTGCTTATGAGAAAACCCCTTTGCCACTAGCCTGATTGAATTTGTCAATGTATCCATCAGCTTTCATCTTCTTCTTGAAGATACACTTACATCCGATAGGTTTTGCTCCTTCAGGTAGATCAACCAACACCCAAGTGTTATTGGAGGTGATTGATTCAATTTCATTGTCTATCGCCTCCTTCTAAAAATAGCATCTCTGGTCTTTATCGCCTCATCATAGGTAAGTGGATCTGCTTCCACATGATAAGTGATGAAGGCATCTCCGAAGTTCTTCGGCCTCTTCACTCGCTTCGACGACGGCTCGGTGAGTTCTGGTTCAATCGTTGTCTCCTCAGTAACAACTTCATCTTGGACAACTGGCTCATTGAAGATATCAGTCACCTTTACACCTTCATCATTCTCTAGAATGTCCGTTAAAAAAATATTCTTGTGCCTTACAAACTTGTTTTCTTAATATTCAGCATTGTAAAATTCGATGATATGATTTGACTCAATATCAAAAAATCTTCGAGCATCACTCTTCTCGACATACCCCAAGAAGATCATCTTCATAGCCCTTGTCCCCAGCTTCTGAATCTTCAGATATTGGAGCTTCACATAAGCCAGACACCCCCGCACTCGAATGATATTCAAGTTAGGTCTGACTTTGAACCAGAGTTCATGAGGAGTTACGTTCGAAGTTGCATACGACACTCTATTCAGAATAAAAGTGGCCGTCAATGCAGCTTCTCCCCAATAGCATTTAGGAAGACCCGCAGTTAGCAGTATTGAGTTCATCATTTTTGTCAATATTCTGTTCTTCCTCTCCGCTACTCCGTTAGATTGAGGAGAATACGGAGCAGTAATCTCATTTATGATTTCATGTTCTTTTCAGAACAATGTGAATTCATGAGACCGATACTCTTCGCCTCGATCACTTATTAGCCTCTTGAGTTATTATCCAGTTTGCCGTTCCGCCTCGGCCCTGAACTCCTTGAACTTCTCGAATGCTTCGTCTTTAAACTTGAGCAAGTAGACGAACGTGTACTTTGAGAAGTCATCGATGAAGGTTATGAAATACTTCATCCCGACTTTTGTAGAGAATTGCCTGAAGTCACAGATATCAAAATGCACCAACTCCAGAAGATCTGTGCTTCGATTGACCCGATGAAAGGATTTCCTTGTAATCTTTGTCTGAGCACATACTTCACACTTCTCTACCTAAGCCCCATTTTTGGAGATAAGTCCTAGACTGACATTTTGTTAATTCTTTTACAGTGAACATGTTATAGCCTATTATGCCACAACTCAAGAGAATAATCAGAAAGAGCGATTGTATTGATTATATTTGACTGGTTTACCAGCTGAATTTTGAACATCCCTTCGGTTTGAAAAGCTTTTTCGAAGTATGTTTCCTTTTTGGACATCACCATCTGGCTAGCATTGATGTCCATTCTCAAGCCTGCGTTGCTAAGCAGGCTTCCAGAGATTAAGTTCTTACCAATCACCGGAACATGCTTCACACCTTGAAGCGTCAGATATTTCCGGATATGAGTTTCAGCTCCATAGTTTCGATCCCCAGAACTTCAGCTTGGGCTTGGTTCGCCATTATAACTTTCTCAGAAGTTGGCTGGTATATGACGAACCACTCCTTGCCAGAGCAGACATGGCAGGTTACACCAGTGTCTATCCACCAGTCAGAGTCAGCCTCCATTGCTATGACCTGAGCAATCATAGCAACAATGTTAGAAACCATGAAAACCTTGATAGGCTCACCTTGCTCAGCTTGTTTGGGCTTGGATTTGCATTCACTCATATAGTGGCCCTTCTTGCCACATTTGAAGTAAGTCACGTGGGACTTGGACTTCTATTGCTTGAATGAAGGACCCTTCACTTTCAGATTAGTGGAGTCCTTGTTCTTGTGATGAGAAGCCACCTGCTTCCCCTTGAACTCTCTTGTATGCACCAAGTTGACCTTAGCCAGTTGGTTGGACAGAGAGTCCATCTTCTGTTGAGATTGCATTTCGTCCTCAACGTGGATCTCTTGTAGGAGATCTTCCAAGCTAATGTCCAGCTTCTTCCGATGCATTCTAGCATAGAAGTTGCTCCAACCAGCAGAAAGATTCAAGACTATCCTTCTAACAATAAACTTGTCGATGAAGGGCAACTTCTCGTCATCTAACTTCTGGCACAACTTCAAAAATTCCTTCACTTGAGGTAGCATCGCCATCTCGTCTTCGAAGAGCCACTTGTGGTACTTCTTGACGATGAAGATTTTGGACTTGTTCTCATCATCACCATATAGCTTACCCAAAGAATCCCAGATCTCTTTGGCCTTCACCTTCTTGGAATATGACTCTGCCAGAGAGTCTCTCATAGAATTGAGCATTAGCAGTTTATAGATGCTATTTTCTCTCTTCCATTTGCTCTGCTTCCGAGTGCAGCAGCAATAGCATCGGCAGTTCCTTCTTTTGGAATCGTCGGTTTGTCCTCAATTAATACATGGTCTACGTCTACGAGTTGAAGATTAAGGGTGACCTTCCTCTTCCAGATTTGGAAATATTCTTCGTCGAATTTCTTCAACTTGTTAAAGCTGGTATCGATAAAAGAAGCACGAGAGTTTTCTATCTACAAGGATCTTGCTTTAAGATTGTTAGTCCCGGGGCTTGATCAAAGATGGTAGACTCGATATCGAGATCAGAGGTTCATACAAACGTTTCACCTTCTGATAACTCTCGAGATCCAAGAGGAACACTATAGTATGAATTTGATTACAAAAGCAACAATAATCAGAAAATTAATCTCATATACTTTCTCTCAATCACAGTTGCTGACGGACAGAACTGAGTTATAACTTAGAATAAGGAGAAAAAAGAAGAAGAGGAAAGGTTCTTGCTGGGGTGATTAAGATCACTGTTGCTCAAAGCAAGATTCGCCCTAATGCGATCTGCTTCCAGGAACCAGCAAGATCACGAAGAACTTCTAGAACGCTCGTAAGTCAATATTTGAGACTTGAACGGGCTTCTTGGACTTTACAGACTCCCTTAACTCTCTTCTTGGTGCATCTTTCAAAGGAGGCCAAGGGGCTCTATTTATAGAGTGGAGTAAGACTTCACCTCTTCTCCTATCCGATGTGGGACTAAAATACCAATACTCAAAAATAGAGTTTGATATTTTAGATCATCCCATAATCAGCATAGAAGTGTGCAAGTCCACGCATACCACTCGAACACTCCCGTGCATGTACGAGACATCCTGGAGTCCGTGTCCGAGTCCGTACAACAAATATCAATGTACATCTTTGTTGGAATTAATCATTTTTCCTTCTAGGAAAATACTCCCATATGACACACACTTGTGCCCTACCACACCTCATGTGCCCACCTCAACACAAGCAATTCATTATATTGAGATACTCACCATTTGGTGTAGCCGATGTGGGACTATATTTCCTAGTCCAAAGGCAAAAATACCAATAAAGTTTTTTGGAGGTACATATAGCATTCCTCATAAGAATAGACGTATTGACGCAGGAATATCAAAAAATAAACTGTTAGTATAAAATTAGGAATTTGAGAAGATTTGGGTACGGAAGTTTTAATTGAAGAGTGAACAACAACTATTATAAATTTGTCTCAAAAAATATAATAGAAATACAAAGTAATAATATGATTACCGTTGAAGACGTCAACATTGAAAGCGGAGAAGAAGCATTGAACTCGTCAACATCGAAAGCGGAGAAGCAACGTTGATAGAGAGATCCACTTTAAAGTTTCGACATCGCACCATATCACTACAACAAAAGACCCTTTTAATGACGGCTAAAAAGTGTCATTAATGACGAACCATGATGCTTTTTTTTCAAAGCAACCGTTATGAAAATGGGTGTTATAAATGTTTTTTTAAAAGCATTATAAAAAAATCATCATGAATAGTTTCTATAAAAGCGTTATGAACAGTTAATATATAATGCACAATTCAGGACATTTTGAAAGCGTTATGAATAGATAATCTGTATAAGCTCAATGGAGAATATTTATAACACTCAATATTACTGAACTCATCACATTTATAACGCTTAATACTGCACATTATATATTACTTTCCAAAAACTTCTTAATTCAATTTTAAAACAACCACCTTGAACTATATTCACAAGAAAACATCGAAATGTTATATCACCATCTTCATTACATTATCTCAAAATAGGGTATCCAAATAAATATATTTACAACTACTACTTAAATGGATCCTCAAAACAAGTAATTACTTTGGCTTCAACTTGAGCACATCAAAACTGTCAACATGACGTGTAGCAAATCCCTGAAAAAGATAAAAACATGGTTCAATATACTTTGTAATATTGTGCATGTACCAAAACATAAACTGAGGAACTGGCATTACCCTTCTAAATCAATCCCTTCCTAGGGTTTACAGGTTTCTACATGCCCAGAGAAAAGAGAAATTAGCTACAAATAGAAACCAATTTGTATATTGCACAATAAAGCAATAGTTATGTTCATGGCCCAGATAACTGTTCAAGTAAAACAGATGGTCAGTTGTAGACCTCAAAACAGATTCTAATCCAATTAATAAATAAGAAGCAAAGCGAAGTAAACTCTTTACAACAGAACACAAACGAAGTGCAAATAAATAAGAGCAGCGAGATTACCAACCTCTAATTGTTCCAAGCAAGCATAAGCTCCACTTGACATCTTGCTCCACACGATTGTAAAATCCATGGGATTCTCAATGATGTCAAAGTTATCTGGAAGCTGCACACACCAATAAAAAAACCCACTAGTCATACCAGGTGTGGATATTCCAAGTAAGCATCCGCTTGATTGTGTTCTTCATTGGAAGCCTGCCCCTTCGTACAATTCGAGGTTCTGTCTCATTGTCACTTTCTTGCCTCCAACTCTTGAAGCCTTTTTGTGCAAGCTCTTGGATAGATTGTGCCTGTACAACAAAAAAATCATTGTACGTTGTGACAAAACTTCCAACAAAATCATTCTTTAAATAGAATATAGATTAGGTTATAATACTTACCTACCGATAGTAAATTGTGTCTGGTGCATTATATTGCATAGGATTTGAGCTTATTAAGAAGACATCACCTGCAAATGCATCAAAAACTGAAGTCAAATACAATCATAAGCTAAAACGAAAGAAAACTTTTGAGAAAAAATATGTCTCACGTTGTGTCGGACACTTATCGGACATGTCAAGGACACCAAACTATACTATGACACACCAAAATAGGTGGCCAAATGTGTCGAATCTTTGTTCGTGCCAGATACATTGTAAGTGTAAACCAAAACTACTTCATGTTTCATATATCAAAGGAGTCAAATCCCACTACGTATAATTCTTAGAGTAAGCCCATGATAATAACAAAAAAGGGATAGTATGCTTAGAATGATTGATATCTTCACTAAATGGTATTTTGTTCTTCTTTTCACAACATAAGACAAAGTGAAATACCATAAAATTTAAAACGAATACCTAAGCTAGAGGAATATGATACTAAGACTGATTTAAGAAAAATAAAAATTGGTTTGTTAGTACGATTATACAATTTAAGCATAACTGAATCACAACAATACCAACAAAAATAGAAAAACTCCAATCCAAATTCTTTTTGAGGGTTACCACATCTTTGTACCATATAGCTACTCTCTTAAGTCTTAACGGTGATTATATTGCATAATAAGCAGCATTGCTCAAGGAACTTGGACCAAGTGACGGTAACTACGAGACTAACCTACCAATTTAACTAACTAATTGATGGCCAATCAAGCATATTGCTAGGTGGCCTCATAGTTGCGATCAGTAGGCAATGTGATTAGTCAGCAACTGTCACGCCCCGCTCCCGGAATACGGACGAACGAGAACGTGAACAGCCAGCTACGTATATTGGGACGGCAACCATCCCGCTATACGATCACGGCTGTCTAGCATGTGAGGGTATTCTACAAACCAACAGTCTCTTATGGTCCAAATGGCCTATTGTCTCAATCTCATCAAGTAAAATAAGTTACAAGATAACAGATCACCAAATATACAATTGTAAGGCGTCCCAAACATTACATATAAGATGATCATGAAAACTAGTCGTAACAAAATGTAGAGACTAGCTCAGAGTTAAGTCATACATGATCAACCCCCGGGGCTTGTCAATCATGTTACAGCCCGTAGGCAGACAATAAGTAAAGTGCAATACGAGCTAACACTTGCTCGTCGGCTAAACGCCTCGAAATAATATGAATTTACAATAAAGTGGGCGAACAAAAGAAACCCACTCGAAGCCTTGGTCACGCCTGGCGGTCACCATCTGGCTGGAAGACAGGTAGATCCCTTGCTGCTGCTCCGGTATCTGGCCATACAAAACCAGCTGGGTCAGACCCCAGAAAGAGCAAGTGCCACAAAGGAGGCTCCACTTAAGGACTAAAACCAGCAAATCATTAGTAAACAAAAGCAGCAAAAGAAATAAGTAAAAGCATATCGAGATTTGTGCAGTACCAATGCACGTATCCCGATCACAGAAAAGGAAACAAGTAACTTGATTAGAAAATAATAATAATACCGGAGAACATGGCAGATAAGATGCATGAAAAATAAGAAATAAATGCTATCCGGGCAATAAACAAGGAGGGACAAATGTACCGTACCAGGAAACCTGAACAGTACATAGTCACTAACCAGTCTATTGCTTGAAGATAACAATCATATACAGGAAGCTATAACATAGATAAGTGCCATCTACACAATAAACACGGTAAGGACAAATGTACCGTACCAGGTAGCCAGGTTACCACTGTAACCCTTCACCTAAACAGTACATAGTCACTGACCAGTTATTGCCTAGAGGACAGTCATACAAGAGAGTTACACTACAGTGACAGAGAAGAAATCTTGCAATCACATCCAGTGCAAGTCAAGCATTCAAGTTCTGGAGACTGGAACAATCAAGAGCTGGACCCATCAGGGCTGGTCCTAGACCAGACCAGACAAGGCTGGACACCATCCAATAATACACGGCCAATCATAGCCTACGGCTAGCTACATTAACTAACTAGGGTTATCACAAGCCTAGTTACTAACAAGATGCAAGTGAGATGTATCTCCGCCACAAGCCCTGCAGCTATCCAGGTTACCCAGGCGAATATTAGTATAGTGACAATTAGAGAGAGAGGGACTACATTCTTGTTATCATTACAAGTAGCTTGAGGATGCACCACTTGGCAGTGAGCTGGAAATGCGCCCTACTCGTCGGCAGGCTACAAGTCCAAACGATTGTGGCCGGGGTAACGGGATCGCCTGTAGCTGAGGAACATCTCGTCATGACTAGTGAATTAAGCTAGTTGTTAATCTTAGTTCATTTCCAATATGAATTCCTGACCGTGGGAAATCAAGAATTCATGTCCTAGACATGATGCAAGACAAGACTGGTAAATTGACCAAACACAAGAAGGTACACCCACGGTGTCAAGACAAGCTATACTAGTCAAGTGAGCCTGCCTCAGCAGCTCAAGTTGTCAAATTATCATGCCAAGTCATGTCATGTTACAAGCTGGAAGTGCGCCGCCACGAGCCACTATCAAGTTATCTAGTTATTAAGGTTACAAGTTACAAGTTATTAGCCAGGATTTATTTATCGTGTCAGGGCCATAAGGCATATCACAATGCAACTATTCTACAAGTAAAAGAAACATAATCCTGAGTGCACCCAAACGGCCACCGATATAAAAAGACATGAAAAGCACAATAAGGCTGAAAACATGACTTTATAAAATAAGACCATAAGAAAACACTTTTCTGATGTAACAAGAGATAACAAAACCAGGGACAACGCCGTACTAGCATTAAATCAAATCGTGCCCACATCGTGTTTGGGTCGAGCTCAGGTCAAAAGGCGTAAGGATATAAACCAGGAGTAAGGTGTTCCCAAATTAGTGTCAAGATTCAAGAAAGCAGTACACAAATACAGGAAATCGTGTCAAGACGTGTCGAGTCTAGTCAAGTCGTGTTGTGAGCACCAAAATCTCAGGAAGCTCCAAATTATGAAAAGAAAACCAAATCCCAGAGAAAGCAATACAGGCACTAGGGGTGCAGGGGTACAGGGGCACTAGGGCAGGCCAGGCATACTGGAGTGCGCCTAGAGGCAGCACACTAGAGTATGCCAGGGAGGCAGCACACTAAAATGCGTCTAGTCTGGACAGGTCAATCCGTGCCTAGAGCCAATGGGGCAAACCGCGCCTAGATCCATTGGATCAAATGGCGCCTAAGTCAAGGGAACAGTGAACTGCGCCTAAAATGATAAATATAGGCGCAGTCGGGCAAGCCAAGGGAAAGTAGGCGCTATCTGCCTAACAGGAGGAAATGGGCGCTATCGGCCAATCTGGGAAAGTAGGCGCAGTCTGCCAACCGTGCCTGAAATGACGCCAAGGAGGCGCCATCGAGGGGCGGCGGCGAACAGCACCCAAGGAGGCGCGATCGAGACGAACCGCGCCTAAGGAGGCGCGTTCGAGCGAGCCGCGCCTAAAGAGGCGCGCTCGAAAAGGAGGCGCAGTCTGCGAACCGCGCCTAAGAAGGCGCAGTCGAACGAACAGCGCCTAAAGAGGCGTGTTCGAGGAAGTAGGCGCCATCGGCCAGAACAGCAAGTCATCTTCTCCAAAAATCCGAGAAGAGAACCCATGGAACTCAAAACTTTGGAACATCATAAATCCATCAATACAAACCCAAATCCGGATTTTCAAAGCTCTAACTTGTGTAAAATTGAAAGCTCTACAACATGGAAACATTGAATCCAACAAAAGAACAAGTTTGGGAGATCAAATCTCCAAAAATCCGAAAACACTCCAAACCTAGATCTACAAGATTCCAAGCTCCAAATCAAGAAAACCCAAGATCTAATGTTGCTCATAGGGTGCTAAACTAGCTAATGGGCACATAAAATCCGGCCCTCAAGTGTGAGCAAGGTGCACTTGCCTAATGGGGTGATTCTCTCTTGGGGAAGAAGAAGAAGGAAGGGAGAGGGGGTGGCCGGCTGTGAAGTGGGAAAATGAGAGGGGAGAGAGAGAGAGAGGGGATTAAATGATGGTGGGGTGTGATGGAGGTGAGGGAGAGTATAGGTTAAAGGGTTCCAATGTATTCTCAAACCAAATAAAACCGAACCAAGTCTCCAAATCAAACCAAGTTAAACCAAGCCAAGCTCTTCCACATAAATTCGAGCCAAAATACGAAAGCTGAGAATACTGCAAGTTGAGCAAAATACAATGCAGGCCAAAGTCCAATCAAAATCCAGAAGTCATCAACCAGATTAACCCATAATGATAAATGACAATTAAACTACCACAAGATTACGAAATAAACTACAATTAACTAGACAAGAAAAAAATAAAAATAAAAATACGGGTCAGAAATACGAATACGCAATAAAATACGTATCACGAATTTCGAGATATTACATCCTACCCACCTTAAAAGAATTCTGTCCTCGGAATTTATTTAAGAGGTTAGAGATGTCGGGACAAGCTACACTAGCACAAGCTATCTAGAGCTAGCAATCAATCAAGCAATCATTCATGCAAGCAAGGATTCGAAGTGCAAGGCATGAGAAAATTTCACACCTTACGAGCCAAAACCGATTGGGATACGTGTTCGGATGCCATCCTTACACTCCCACATTTGACTCCCCAAGGAGTGATGAACTCAAGCAACACGGACTAACTGATAGTCTGGCGCATTGAGGTCTTACTCCCTGATCAAATACGAACACGGGCCTCTCCACATCCGAAAAGATTAAAGGTTGGTACCAATAACCAAATAACCTTTTCGAATGATCAGGGTACAACTCGGGTCCGGGACATGCCGTCGTAATTAGGTTACATGAAATAAGTCATGTGCCCTTGGTAACGACGGCAAAAAGCAAGATAAAGATGCAGCTACCTCTCCGACGATTCCGAATCTGAGCTTGGGCTAGGGCAAACTGTCGCGGGTTCTGTTGCTGGAATGCTTGGACCTGAGTCGGTAATGGTCCTGAGAACGGGAACTGCTGTTGCTGGGAAACGGGAGCTGGTACTGGTACGGGTCCCAAAACTGAAGGACTAGATACTGCGGGTACTGGATCAACTCTGAATGGACAGGACCCCACTCTATGATCTGGCGCTCCGCATAACAAGCACAATCCCAAAGCCTTACGACACTCTGCTACTACATGCCCAGGCTTACCACAATAAGAACAGCCCACTGAGGAAGACTGGTCTTGCTTCTGTTCCTGCTGAGGGTACGTCGGGGTCGAGTACTGATCCGACGCAACTGAAGCTGCTCGCCTCGGAGTTTCAATGGTTAAGGCCCTGGCTGCTGGGGCTGGAGCTGAAGATCGGTTCTTCTGACTGTGGGACCGCATTCGTTCTCCGGTTCTGTCTGCTATCCTCTGGGAAGTGTACTCGTACCTCCTCGCTGCTCGCAAAACAGCATCATAGGTCTGATGTTCGAACTGCTCCACGGCCAATATGATCTCCAAGTGAAGTCCCTGTTGGAACCTCTGTGCTCTGTCGAACTCGGTCGCCACCAAGGTGGGAGCAAACCGACTAAGTCTCGAAAACTCGGCCGCGTATCCGTCGACCGTTCTGCCTCCTTGTTTCAGGTTACAAAACTTGGTCTGCAAGTCATATCGAGCCACTGCATCATAATACTTGATCTGGAACTTCTTGCTGAACACTGCCCAAGGAACAGGTGTTGCCAATCCCACTGCTTGCGCAGCCCACCAATTGCGGGCTAGATCCAATAACTGTAGGCGCACCACTGCTACCTTCTCGTCTTCTGGAGTCTTCACTGCTTCAAGAATAATCTCTATATCCTATAGCCAAGCATCGGCAGCCACCGCATCTTCAGTACCGTTGAAGAAGGGAGGGTTCAGGCGCTTGAATCTGTTGACTGCACTATTCCGACTACTTCCACTCAGAGTATCTTGTACTGCCTGCTGCAAGGCATCATCTCGGCGGTTCTGAGACGCAAGCAACTCACGGACGAGTCCTACCAAGACTCCATCTTCTGACCCTGCTAGCTGATCTGGCTGGACTGGGAATTCTGGCTCTACAGGAGGCATGGCTTGGGAAGCTGCTGCTGACGACTGAGCTTCGTCCTCTGACTGCTGCTGGACTACTGGCTGAACTCTCTATGGCTGGTCAGCAGGAACATCCCCACTGAAGCAATGACATCAGGAAAATAAAGGAAAGGACCAGGATGATTCAAGGATGCAAGCATGTTATCAGTCGAGAATTCAAGGAGATGCAAAGATACAACGGGAGATCAAGGACGAGCACAGATTGAGACATCTACCGGTAACCCTCACATTTCTTGTTTGACAAGACCTGCATGGGCCACCACTAAAACTGTCATGCCCCGCTCCCGGAATACGGACGAACGAGAACGTGAACAGCCAGCTACGTATATTGGGACGGCAACCATCCCGCTATACGATCACGGCTGTCTAGCATGTGAGGGTATTCTACAAACCAACAGTCTCTTATGGTCCAAATGGCCTATTGTCTCAATCTCATCAAGTAAAATAAGTTACAAGATAACAGATCACCAAATATACAATTGTAAGGCGTCCCAAACATTACATATAAGATGATCATGAAAACTAGTCGTAACAAAATGTAGAGACTAGCTCAGAGTTAAGTCATACATGATTAACCCCCGGGGCTTGTCAATCATGTTACAGCCCGTAGGCAGACAATAAGTAAAGTGCAATACGAGCTAACACTTGCTCGTCGGCTAAACGCCTCGAAATAATATGAATTTACAATAAAGTGGGCGAACAAAAGAAACCCACTCGAAGCCTTGGTCACGCCTGGCGGTCACCATCTGGCTGGAAGACAGGTAGATCCCTTGCTGCTGCTCCGGTATCTGGCCATACAAAACCAGCTGGGTCAGACCCCAGAAA
Source organism: Iris pallida (assembly GCA_029216955.1). Taxonomy (NCBI): domain Eukaryota; kingdom Viridiplantae; phylum Streptophyta; class Magnoliopsida; order Asparagales; family Iridaceae; genus Iris; species Iris pallida. The sequence goes on along the minus strand of JANAVB010037414.1, from coordinate 1,822,961 downwards.
GAGCAAGTGCCACAAAGGAGGCTCCACTTAAGGACTAAAACCAGCAAATCATTAGTAAACAAAAGCAGCAAAAGAAATAAGTAAAAGCATATCGAGATTTGTGCAGTACCAATGCACGTATCCCGATCACAGAAAAGGAAACAAGTAACTTGATTAGAAAATAATAATAATACCGGAGAACATGGCAGATAAGATGCATGAAAAATAAAAAATAAATGCTATCCGGGCAATAAACAAGGAGGGACAAATGTACCGTACCAGGAAACCTGAACAGTACATAGTCACTAACCAGTCTATTGCTTGAAGATAACAATCATATACAGGAAGCTATAACATAGATAAGTGCCATCTACACAATAAACACGGTAAGGACAAATGTACCGTACCAGGTAGCCAGGTTACCACTGTAACCCTTCACCTAAACAGTACATAGTCACTGACCAGTTATTGCCTAGAGGACAGTCATACAAGAGAGTTACACTACAGTGACAGAGAAGAAATCTTGCAATCACATCCAGTGCAAGTCAAGCATTCAAGTTCTGGAGACTGGAACAATCAAGAGCTGGACCCATCAGGGCTGGTCCTAGACCAGACCAGACAAGGCTGGACACCATCCAATAATACACGGCCAATCATAGCCTACGGCTAGCTACATTAACTAACTAGGGTTATCACAAGCCTAGTTACTAACAAGATGCAAGTGAGATGTATCTCCGCCACAAGCCCTGCAGCTATCCAGGTTACCCAGGCGAATATTAGTATAGTGACAATTAGAGAGAGAGGGACTACATTCTTGTTATCATTACAAGTAGCTTGAGGATGCACCACTTGGCAGTGAGCTGGAAATGCGCCCTACTCGTCGGCAGGCTACAAGTCCAAACGATTGTGGCCGGGGTAACGGGATCGCCTGTAGCTGAGGAACATCTCGTCATGACTAGTGAATTAAGCTAGTTGTTAATCTTAGTTCATTTCCAATATAAATTCCTGACCGTGGGAAATCAAGAATTCATGTCCTAGACATGATGCAAGACAAGACTGGTAAATTGACCAAACACAAGAAGGTACACCCACGGTGTCAAGACAAGCTATACTAGTCAAGTGAGCCTGCCTCAGCAGCTCAAGTTGTCAAATTATCATGCCAAGTCATGTCATGTTACAAGCTGGAAGTGCGCCGCCACGAGCCACTATCAAGTTATCTAGTTATTAAGGTTACAAGTTACAAGTTATTAGCCAGGATTTATTTATCGTGTCAGGGCCATAAGGCATATCACAATGCAACTATTCTACAAGTAAAAGAAACATAATCCTGAGTGCACCCAAACGGCCACCGATATAAAAAGACATGAAAAGCACAATAAGGCTGAAAACATGACTTTATAAAATAAGACCATAAGAAAACACTTTTCTGATGTAACAAGAGATAACAAAACCAGGGACAACGCCGTACTAGCATTAAATCAAATCGTGCCCACATCGTGTTTGGGTCGAGCTCAGGTCAAAAGGCGTAAGGATATAAACCAGGAGTAAGGTGTTCCCAAATTAGTGTCAAGATTCAAGAAAGCAGTACACAAATACAGGAAATCGTGTCAAGACGTGTCGAGTCTAGTCAAGTCGTGTTGTGAGCACCAAAATCTCAGGAAGCTCCAAATTATGAAAAGAAAACCAAATCCCAGAGAAAGCAATACAGGCACTAGGGGTGCAGGGGTACAGGGGCACTAGGGCAGGCCAGGCATACTGGAGTGCGCCTAGAGGCAGCACACTAGAGTATGCCAGGGAGGCAGCACACTAAAATGCGCCTAGTCTGGACAGGTCAATCCGTGCCTAGAGCCAATGGGGCAAACCGCGCCTAGATCCATTGGATCAAATGGCGCCTAAGTCAAGGGAACAGTGAACTGCGCCTAAAATGATAAATATAGGCGCAGTCGGGCAAGCCAAGGGAAAGTAGGCGCTATCTGCCTAACAGGAGGAAATGGGTGCTATCGGCCAATCTGGGAAAGTAGGCGCAGTCTGCCAACCGTGCCTGAAATGACGCCAAGGAGGCGCCATCGAGGGGCGGCGGCGAACAGCACCCAAGGAGGCGCGATCGAGACGAACCGCGCCTAAGGAGGCGCGTTCGAGCGAGCCGCGCCTAAAGAGGCGCGCTCGAAAAGGAGGCGCAGTCTGCGAACCGCGCCTAAGAAGGCGCAGTCGAACGAACAGCGCCTAAAGAGGCGTGTTCGAGGAAGTAGGCGCCATCGGCCAGAACAGCAAGTCATCTTCTCCAAAAATCCGAGAAGAGAACCCATGGAACTCAAAACTTTGGAACATCATAAATCCATCAATACAAACCCAAATCCGGATTTTCAAAGCTCTAACTTGTGTAAAATTAAAAGCTCTACAACATGGAAACATTGAATCCAACAAAAGAACAAGTTTGGGAGATCAAATCTCCAAAAATCCGAAAACACTCCAAACCTAGATCTACAAGATTCCAAGCTCCAAATCAAGAAAACCCAAGATCTAATGTTGCTCATAGGGTGCTAAACTAGCTAATGGGCACATAAAATCCGGCCCTCAAGTGTGAGCAAGGTGCACTTGCCTAATGGGGTGATTCTCTCTTGGGGAAGAAGAAGAAGGAAGGGAGAGGGGGTGGCCGGCTGTGAAGTGGGAAAATGAGAGGGGAGAGAGAGAGAGAGGGGATTAAATGATGGTGGGGTGTGATGGAGGTGAGGGAGAGTATAGGTTAAAGGGTTCCAATGTATTCTCAAACCAAATAAAACCGAACCAAGTCTCCAAATCAAACCAAGTTAAACCAAGCCAAGCTCTTCCACATAAATTCGAGCCAAAATACGAAAGCCGAGAATACTGCAAGTTGAGCAAAATACAATGCAGGCCAAAGTCCAATCAAAATCCAGAAGTCATCAACCAGATTAACCCATAATGATAAATGACAATTAAACTACCACAAGATTACGAAATAAACTACAATTAACTAGACAAGAAAAAAATAAAAATAAAAATACGGGTCAGAAATACGAATACGCAATAAAATACGTATCACGAATTTCGAGATGTTACATCAACCAAACTTGGACCAATTGTAGAACAAATTTGTTTGATATAATCAAGTAGCAGCATTTGTTTTGTCTAAATATATGTACCGTTCTGTAGAAAAATGATAAGACTGGAGAGTTCCTTGGAGCAATTGTCTACTAAGCCAAATCAAATGGTTCACCAGACTTACATGCAATATTCTGTAATTGTATCTCGTAATTGGTAGGATGGCACTACTTAGGTCTGTATTGTGAAAAGCTAAACTGACCCATTATGACTTTGTACCAGTAAGCTGCAACTAATAATTAAGAGAGATGGTAATTAGACGGAAACTATAGAGAAGACATATAGTGCTGGAAAAAAAAATCAACTGATGCCAGGGCCTGAAGAGAAGGCACAGACCCCCTTAGCAAAATCAACAACTAGGAGACACATTTACCAAATACTTGGGAAGCATGGATGCCTTCCAAAAATGGTTGTCGGATACTCCTAAAACAGTGTCGTGTCCCCATGTCCAGTATGTATCGCCAAGTGATCACAAACAAGAGATGGAGAAGAAAAAAAGAATGCCAATGGACCTTGGTGAATATCCCGATGCCATACTCGATCCTGACCTTGGCGAGAAAGAGGTCGCCGGCGAGCAGCCTCTTCCTGAACCCGGTGAACCGCATCAGCCAATGGTACGTCGCCGACCTCTCTAGCTCCTCGAACCTCCTCACGATCTCCGCTGGGATCCTTTCCCCCTCCACCATCGCCGCGAGGTCAGTGGGGGAGGCTCTCCGTCCCCCTTCCCATCTCTGCCAGCGCCATCGCGGCCTCCTCCCTGTTTCTCCTTCCCGAGGACCCCCCTTCGTCGTCCCTATTCCACCCTCCCCCGAAATTACCGTTGTTGCCATCGTTCCCGCCGTCGCCGCTTCCGTCGACGAACGATCGGACGGTAATGAGAGGGGCAGCAGGCTTTGTGCGGCGGAGGGAGAGGCGGCAGGGGTGGGGTGAAAGAGAGAGGGAAATTTTAGGGTTTGGGGAGAGGAGGGAAGAGGGGTAGAAGGGGAGCAAGAAGAAAGAGAGTTCTTCTGAATAAGATCGTAGGGGGGATGGAATATATCACATAAAGTTTATTACAAGTTTGCCACAGCTTTTAACTATTAATAATGCTTTATTTAATAAACGTTATTAAAAGCCTATAAATAGTCCAAACCGTTATATTAAAAGGTATTTCTCAACTTTGATAACGCTTATGTATCAGCCGTCATTAAATCTCCTTATCGAGCGTCATTAATAGGTCTTTTAAGTAGTAGTGTATAAACTCAAAATAGATTTCTCATTCTCAATTCTTAGATCCATAACTTATAAGATTATAATTTACAAGCTACAAAACAATCAAAAGAAATAAACTAAATCTCTAAGTTCTTATCCATAAAAAAAGTCAATCCCTAATAAACTCCAACAACTCAAGAGATAAAATTCTCTTTATTTTGATTTATCCTAAAAAACAAACTAAAAAAATCCAAAATAACTGAAATATAAGTTGTTCTATGTCATTCTCCTCGGCTTTAAAAAATTCACCTCCTAGTGAATCAAGTGTGAAATCCAAGAACTATGCTCCTATTTATGTCCTCCAATTCGACCATGGCCAAGGTTTTTTTTTTGACAACTTAGTCATCATTGAAGCTTCTGATAAGACGATAAAACTTCATGGTGGTACTGGGGGTTGTGGAAGTAGAATAAGTAGAATATTCAACAAGGACCTATCAAGCACTTCAACAACTTGTGGATGTCTCGATGTTTCCAGAAAAATAAAATGATCGTCCCTATAATCATTTATTATTTCCTATAAACTATTATAATTATTTGTAACAAACATATAATAGAAATTGTCCATATGTTCAATTATTGGGACACGTTCAAAATATTTAGGTGACTTAATAGGATTTTTAAATTTATTGTTTTCATCAAAAGACCTATTTAATTCTTATAACGATGATATACAACACTCAAATTTAATTAATGGCTTAAATATAGACTTATAAAGCTCAAAATTTATTACTAGTTTAAATCTAGACTTAGATTTAACTTTGGACTCGTCTATGACAGACCAGTCTGTTCCACTAATGAATTTTTTTATATGTATAGGATCACCGTCAGCAATAGTTTTTATTTTATTACGATTGAAAAAAAATTTCAAACACATTTTCCATTTCAGCAAGCATATTATCATATACATTATCGATCATCGCACAAAATTTTTGCCAAAAATTTTATGTAGACAGACTTGTACGGGTCTTACCTACGTTCGTATGCAAATATTTCTAAACCAGGTTTTGGCTCTGATACCTATTTGACGCCGGACGAAGACCCAAAAATAAACTATTAGTATAAAATTAGGGATTTGAGAAGATTTGGGTGCGGAAGCTTTAATTGAAGAGTGAATAATTATTATAATTTTGTCTCAAAAATTATAATAAAAATACAAAGTAAAAATATGATTACCGTTGAAGATGTCAATATCGAAAGCGGAGAAGCAGCATCAACGTGCGAAGAAGCAATGTTGATAGAGACATCCACTTTAAACTTTAGGTATTGCACCATATAAACTCAAAATAGATTTCTCATTCTCAATTCTTCGATCCATAACTTATGAAATTACAAACTATTTATAATATATAAGTTTTTATCAATAAGATAAGTCAATCCCTAACTAACCCCAACGAACTCAAGAGATAAAGTTCTCTTTATTTTGATTTATCTTAATAAACAAACTAAAGAAATCTAAAATAAGTAAAAAATAAAAAATGAACGTTTAATCATATTTTCATGTAATTAAAATTAAAAATTAAATAAATTTAACTAAATGTTTAACTGTCTAAAGTTATCTAACGATAGACAAACACCTTTAACTCATGTGGTTAGATGTGAGACATTCTTCATGGCTGAACGAGTTCGATCTGACGGGACATCGTTATCTATAAGAAATTCTAATTTAAATCATTTTTTAATAAAATTTTTAGGGCTATTTAGAGTTTAGACCTTGGATTTTATACCAGCTTAAAGCTTATGTCTGACATGTCCAATTGGAAAGTTTAGACCCTTAATTTTTATTATTCGTTTCATTTTTCCATTAGACCCTTCCTAGTATATATATGCAGGTTTTATTGTCAAGAATGGAAGGGAGGGCATAATAGAAAAAATGAAACCAATAATAAAGATTTAAGGGTCTAAACTTTCTAATTGGACAAGTCAGGACTTAAACTCTAAACTGGTATAAAATCTAGGATCAAAACTCTAATTAGCCCCCAAAAAATTACGTGCATGTATTGCATGTGTTGGTTACTAGTATATATATAACTTCTTATCATAATTTGAAGACGTAAAGAAAATATACTATTACCCGTATCGAAATATCACATACCCTTAAAAATAATTAAGCATGAGATATCAGACTTAGCATGACATAAATAACAAATCAATCACACGAAGATAAATGGGCAATTATGAGCGATAGGATGTAGAGTGTGAGGGTTCCCCATAAGACTAAGTACATACATCTTAGAGGATAATGTTGTAAGAACGTGAAACATTGTTCCAGAAAATCTTTCTTTTTGACAAGGATCAAAGAAGATCACACAAACCAATTACGTAAAAATCCACATATAAGAGCACAACGTAAGCACATTAATTTTTACGTAAAAAATATTGATAAAAAATCACGAAATAATTGTAGTCAAATTCAAAAAATTCTCCAATAATAGAATTAAAAAATACACCGACTCATTTACAAACTCCTCCACCGATCCACACGGATCACCAAACTCTTCAAATAATAGGATTAAAAAGCGAATAAGGGATTACCGAAGACAAGAAAATGAGAGATGTTGTCACGACACACACCCAGTGTAAGGGCATGAGACCGTGGGTACGTCCAGCCTACGTCGCAGTGTCGACGGTAGAACGCTGTCCTAGGTCTCAATAAAATCTAATACAACATAAAGGTACTTTAGAAGCATGGAATTTCAGGTGCATCTTAAAGTCCCTATGCACCATACGCCCCAAAATGACATGCGTCGAGGAAACTTAACAGAACACTTGGCACGACAAGACAACAAAGAGAAGTAGGCGTATGAAGAGTAGATTTTTATTCATAGAAAGTTTATTACATGACCTAAAACCTTTTGTTACAATAAAAAGACAACTACAAAAGCCTAAAGACTACAATGTCTCAGCTAGGCGCATCACTTTGATGTCTCAGCTAGGCACATCACTCTTGTGTCTCAGCTAGACGCATCACTTCAGCATCTCAGCATAGGTACATCACTTCAGCATCTCAGCGTAGGCGCTTCAACTTGCCCCATCAAAGCGAATCACTTCCTCGTCAATAAACGAGTGCTTCGGCTAATGAAGCAGTTATAGAGCAGAACGGGGCATCTACAACCCCAATCTTTGGATGCAATAGGCACCTTGCCTGCGGCGCTTCAAGCATAACAAAAACTGGACCGTGACAAAACTCAAACCAGTAATCAACATCGTGGCACACAGTTGATGTAGAGAATGTACATGAACAACCAACTCAACGGATCTCAGTCTTCTGAAGGAGTTCTTCATCAAAGCTTCTTCGAACGAGGAGATCACCAACCCACAGTGCGACGTCTCGCCAAGTAGGGGGACCGATCGAATTAATCTCCATGGAAAAAGCTAAGTGAAACGAGAAACAAACTCCTCACAAAGCTATTTATAGGCCGAGGCAACTCGTACCCATGCGCCAAGGGGCATTCTCTCCGAATTCAGTGCGATAAATTTACATTAATGCCAATGAATCTGCTCTTTCGAATTCAGCCAAGTCAGAGAGCCACCAGTGCCTCGAAGAACTCAACAGACGGACCAATGAGGATGCGCCATGCAGCAAATGCGCCCTTCAGCACTATGCGCTCCGTACTGATGCGCCCAATGGAGCACAAACCCATCCGTCTAATGGAGCACATACCGATGCGCCCAGTAGAGCACAAATCGATGCGCCGACTTAAAGCTCGCCACCCGACGAAGCATTAAATGCTAGAGTGACTGAAACAACAGCAACCCACGCCTCGATGTCAGAAAAGTCAGCTTTTGCATAAGACAAAGGGACGTAATCATCATTTCTTTTATCAGTTACAGCTGTGCCCCGCCACGTGGCCGACTGATCACTCGCATGTGCCTTCACAATCATGCACCCAAAGTTCTGTATGCACCTCAAAAGCCATACACCCAGGCTTGCTCCTGATCCCAAAAGACAGATGTCAAGTCCCACTAAGCTAAAACATGCATTTTTTGACAGACTAAAACTGTCGTATATCATATTAAACAACAATTTTAACCTGTCAGAATATCCATCATTAATTGTGCGTCCTAAAATTTAAACAATAGTTTTGGACTGTCATTTTATACATGAATAAAATGACAGTTATTATCTTTCAAATAATAATGACGGACTAAAACTGTCAAATAACCTGTAAATTAGCCTGTCACTATTTTTACTTTTTCAACAGGTATGGTCTATCGTTTTTTTGAAACAATTTTAAAAAAAACTCAATGCATCCATATGAAATCTGTTTAAACATATTTATCCTTTATATAAACTGAAATACATCTGAATACAATTTCATATAAACATCAAGAATTATCAATAATGGAAAAACTCAATCAAAATTGCACTGACTCCTAAATGTATCGAGTTTACATAGCAATATTACATCAAAAACAAAAAGTAACTCCAATGTTTCTAGCTGACAATGGTTTTATTCTCATGATGAACAAAAAGATAAGTTATTGCTAGCTTACAATCTCAAATATATTACAAAAAAAATAATTTTAAAATCTTACAAACTAAATTGAATATTTTGGTCAATTAATCATTTCCCCAAAAATAATATATCAAACTTTCTGTCTCTATCGAACAACATCTCATTGCCATCAAAAGTTTCATCGACAATGATATTATAAGCTTCATCATTAAATGGCGCATATATATTCGCACGTCCAGTAGCAACGACTTTCTTTTTAAAATTCTTCAAAAGATAAGTCTTTAAGGGCAAGGTAGACAGATCATGTCCCTAGATACAAACAAAAAAAATATGAAGTATCGAGTAGTTCTTGATTCACCATAAATTTTCAAAAAAGTTCTATTAAGTTATATAACTATTTAACAAAGGATAGAAATAGATGATAAGAAAACATAAGTATAACCGTAGACATGTCTCCAAGGATATATTAAATATAAGCTCAAAATGATCAATAACAATAAAATGAGAGTACAAAGAAGCTGGATAATTCTTTATAATGTGTGGATAAAAGAAAAATAGTAGCCATAAAAGAGAATATATGTAAATTACCCACCATATATGCATATACAGAACATCATGGAAAAAATACTTGGGATAAGATCTTGATCAATAACATATAGTAAAAATATTTATGATAATTTGAACCAAGATTTAATGATCAATAACTATAATTTTTTATGATGTTTTTGGATGGGTAGGAAATTGTGTCTTGCATTTGAAATTTGAACTATAAGATAAATATCAGATGTGCTATGTAAACTTGAAATGCTCAAGTGGCTCACAGATATTTAACTAGAGTCTAGAGATGTTTCGGGTGTTGTTGTATCAGTAAACAGAGTGGGAGCATAAATACTTGTGTCAACCTATGTGTGTGTTCATATGATCAAATGTATACCATAAATTGAATGTGTATGTGTGTGTATTAGCATTTGTGTACAGTGATGCATGCGTGAGAAAGGATTTGATGTTTATGGAGAACCTCTTTTTTTAGGAATACTAAGTAGAGTATTGAGACAGAAGAAATGGACAACATATGATCAAAGTACAAAAGAAAGAGAAAAAAGTTGGGCTCGGGCCATGACAAAGTAGCATTTCTTCAGCATTTCTTTCTTTTCCTCTTTTTCTTTTATAGGCCTTGCATGAAAAAGGACAATAATATTTGATGTCTACATCCCTCAACCTTGGCAATGATACTAGCTATAACTACAAGAACATCAAATCAAGGGATAATGCTAGATTATTATCTATGGTAAATGGTAAAGCAGTGGGGGAGTCCTTTTAAGTGGCCAGCTGCATCTTTAAAACCTTTAAACAAAAGTCATAAAACTACTTGAAATAAAACACTGTGCATAAGTGAATCGATGCATTAGAAATAAGTAAGATATATAAAACTATTGCCTATTTTATGTACTTGGCAGGTATTGAAAGTTCACAGACGCAAAGTTACAGAAGTCATTAAAGAACGACCACACTCTTGTGAAGCCATGCCAATGTGACTAATATTGATCCTCGGGAATACTAAGAACATATGATTGAAGAATACAAATAAACAGACAATTTTGGTACAGGGAATGGTACTGTGTCTTCTGTATCAGAAAGAGAAAAAAATACCATAAATATAAATAAGAGGGAGGCATCCTTAACAATAAAGAATAGAAATGAAGCACTCTAATATACGTACATAAGAATGTAAACTTCTTATGATAACTAGTAAATTCGGATTGTGCATATAGTTAATGTGCTTTCATATGCACCGCTGTTCTTCTCCATAAGTCCCAAAATAGTGTTGATGTACGCAATAATTTGCTTCTAATTTTCTCGGTGAGAGAATTAAAGCCATTAGGTATAGAATGATGTTTGATCTAACGAATTGACCACTTGCATACTACAAGCCTACGATGTATATCAATTAAAAAAGGTACAATTCAATATAGCTATATGATTAACCTTTAGTATTCTAGTTACTGCATGCCAAGATAAAGCACATAATAAGTCAATTTGAAAGAGATAAAAGCATCATTTAATCATTATATATTCTTCATATGAATTTGGGGTTTGTTTAAGCACAAGGGGAACTTGGTGGGTAGAAGTACCAATAGACAAGGCATCCTTCCATAACCAGTCTTCATTAAGACGTCCACTCATCAGAGCCTCCAGTATTGACAAGACAAAAGCCGAGGTCTTACCCTATTGACAATAAAAATGTATTAACATTATTGGAGATAAACATCTAACAAAAGTGTGAATATTAAAGTGACTAATTCAAGGTTTCATACATTTTTGAGAAATCTACATGATAATATGGCTGTAAAGAAGCATAAAGACATACATGCCTTCTATAAAAGTGTATTATTTTTGTATGTACAGCTGAAGAAGGGATGTATAATATTGGAAGAATGAGTCTTGTAAGGATACATTCGCTTAAAAGAAGGTAAAAATGTATGCATCGTAAAAGAACACATCATTATACACCGAGATAAAACAGAGCCATCTGGAGGAGGAAAATAAGCTAAGTCCAGTACCTATGTGGACCTAACTTGCACCCTATAGAGTTAGGAGATGAGTTATCTCCAGGCTACAATCAGGCTAGAGGTTGTGCTTTTGGACTGCCAACTACAAGGCCCGCAAGAATCAATGCAACCATTAAGCCACAAGTAGTTTGATATCTAAATCAAATCATGAATAATTATCTGCAAGCAAGCGTGCTAGCTTACCACTGTTGCAAGTTGATCGAGTAGCCAGACTGCTCAGGATGTTGAAGCCAGTAGACTTAGTGTACCCTTGATAGGCACAAGTAGACTGATCGTAGCCTGACATTGTGTTGTTGCCAATGTACATATCTCCGTCGCAATTTGTCACCGGGCATACAGTCAAGTTGAGGCCTTCGACTGGGTTACAGGAGAACCTACAAGGTGCATAAGTTGATTTACTACTTGAACTAACGGTTACTTTACCTGAAACGTAAAATTTGTACGGTTGCATGCAAAAGAGATACTACCTGATCATATCCGGAGCTAGAGCTGCGGCTGCACTAGATGCATCTTGTGGTAGTAAGAGAATAGCTTCCATTTGGAAAGAGGAGGTCTTGGTCCAGGGATTTGCTGCTAATCGAAGAGGAACAAGTTGTGTAGCCCATTTCTGTTTTCTAACTTATGATAAAATATGAAGTACCTTATATAGGCTGTCTGCTTCTTCGATCAAGACTTATAATACACATTGAACAAATTGTTATTGACCCTGCACATGGTAATTGAAACAAATCAAGTTAGCTAGTTATTCTAAATTAAAATCAAATATACATCTAATAATTCTCTTATGATTTGTGGCAAGGTATGATGCATCTGAGGGACCACGATAAGGTAAACGGGGGTCTTGCAAAATTGAAAGAAACAGAGGGTCTAGATATTTAGTTGAGATATGATGGACTGTGGGTACCCGTAAGCCTATAAAGCTTTATTCCTTTCTCTTGCCACATATTTAGTTGTAATTACTCAATTAATTGAGTAGAAAACAATATCAAACAATAACTAAATGGTATTTTTCTATCACTGAGGAAATTCCTAGACCCGAGGATATCAAGTTCAAATTGCTACAACTAAAAGATTGGTGATCAAGTTAACCAAGTTGCTTACCTTCACTTCACAATGATATCCAACCATAAGAAGAAAATTTTGCATTGTCTTCACCCACCTACATGTAGATATAGATTCATGAATTCTAAACCAATATACTTATATACAAATCATGAAGACATACTGAAAACATAATACTAAAACGAACCAGGCAACCAGCTGCTTGTTGAATTCTTGAAGGAACAATACAAGATTGAGTTCTTAACAAGGTTACGATAACTGAACTGAACATTTCCTAAAAGAATGTAAACTTGATCTTTCAGCTTCTGTACAATCTCGAACTCGACTGATAGATCCTTCCCACATGTCACCACTATTCTAAATTAAGCACATGTGAATCAACAAAATATATTTGAATAAATAGTGACCATTGAAATTCAGATGTGTGGTTTGTGGTATCAAATTAGAAGATATAAGTTCTATTAGGAAGGATCCATAATTTGTCTCACATCAAGAGATACATGATAAAGAGTTAAGCATTTTGGGGGTCATCAATTTACCAAGTTTAACATCTAGATGAAGATTTTAAGCATTAATATAAAATATTTAACTAGTTACCAAGAAAAATTCAGTAACTTGATCAAAACTTATGAATTTCCACAAGAATGGTGCCAAAAGGGCACGAAGGTGGGGGAGGGTGCAAAGGAGGGAAGAATAGTGCCGGCTCGGTATATTGAGAAAAGGGAACACAGGTTTTGAGAAAAAGATGAAAAGTGAAGAAGACAGAAGTTTTGAGAGGAGGGAATTTCTTTAAAGAAAAGGTTACTTCTCGGGGAGTGGGGGGAAGGCGCGGGATTTTGTGAAAATTAGCAGAGCTAAAATTTTTACTATATCAGGGAGCCAAAATTTTTAATGAAATTTGGAAGTTAAACAACTACTTAAATCTGTCAAATCCATAGGTACTGTTTTAGTGAAATATATTTGATATTAAACAATAATTCCAATCCGTCGAAAAAGCAACAAGAGTTTTAATACGTCGTTGTTGGATAATTCTAATTGTTGCAAATCATCCATTTTGGTGAAGTGTCCCTGCATGCGCCTCCACCGCCATGCGCCCTAAGCTCTGCATGCGTCTTAAAAGTCATGCGCCTAGACTTGTTTGTGATTCCTAAAAGTCATAGACCAAGTCTTCCCTTGCGCCAGATCCTAGGCGCATCCTGACAGATCACTATCTACCAAATTCGAGATCTTTGACCCATAGACACATGTCACGTGTTATTTTGACTTAGTTTTGCCTATGAATAGGTGCAAACCACCTAAGATCTCAGCTATAGCCGAATCTCCAACTGCCACATGTCAGCTCCACCGTAGGCCAATAGTGCAGCTCAAACAGATTCAACACCAACTTTGGGGCACATCATCCATGCGCCTTACAGCGTCAACTACGTGGCGTCCCTACGTTCAAGCTCTCCAGGCGCATATCGCCTATGCACACATAAGAAGATCATTCTGTTGCCTATAAATAAGTGGATCATTCCTTCATTCACGACACGCACACAAGGTCCAATCCTACAAGTAAAAAGGCCCGGAGCTTCTATTTGTCGAGCATTCGTCAAAGGCTCCGACATCCAGAGCAACCCAGACCTTCAGAGAGTTCAAGATCATCGTTAGATCGTCAACAGAGTCGACGTATTACCACTCGCTCTACCGACACAGTTTCCAGACAAAAACAAAAGTGTACTCCTAGGACTACGTCAAAGTCCTACATTGTACTATGTCCTGTTTATAATTAAACACAAAGTTTAATACAAGCCTGTTGTTCTCGTTTTAATGGAAAATAAGCTGGCGACTCTGCTAAGGACTACTTTCTCCTTTAACGAGAAAGTTGTGTTACAATCTGATGAAGGCAATCTCAGAACCTCCCACAAGACACTCGTGGTGCGCCTCAATCAACTGGCGTATAAGGAGTTCATCTCTTAAGACAGTGTGAGTCCTACGAAGCGGCTGCCAAAGTCGAAAAAGACTCATCAAGTTTGGGTGCACAAAGGCGATGCGTCGAGCACCACCACTGAAGGGGATGCACCACTGCAGCCTACCCTTGCTGCTGACGTTCTCAGTAAACAAGATGCACCTACTGGTGCAGCGCATCTGCCAGAAAAACACAGTATTGACTACAACTCCCAACCTTCTTTTTTCCAGTCGAAGAAGATGTGCCGACGAAAAAAGCGCGCATCCAGCCTCTCACGTATGAACTCTGGTATGCAGGAGAGGACTTCTATTTTTGACCGAATTACTTGCTGTCATGGTGATGATGTATTAGATTCTTTGTACTATACGCCTTCGGGGGCTAGTTTGAAGAAATCTAAGGCAACACGGGCCATGTGCCCTGTAGAAGCATAGATATTGCTTTTAGTCCCACATCGAAAGGAGAAGAAGAAAGGGTTCATTTCATCCTATATAGAGCCCCCATGCCTCCTTTGAAAAGGGTACCAAAATAAAAAGAAGAAAAAAAAGGGAGCCCTTGACCAGGGAGCCCGTTCGAGCCACAAAAAGTTTCAACAGTGCTTCTTCTTCTGGATCGGCTACAAGTTCATCATTTGACATCTTGGCAAGGATAAAGTTGGATCCTGAGTACTATGCGCCTTCACGGGCTAGTACAAAGAAATCCAAGGCAGCAACTTCGACTCTTCTTACTACATACCTTCGGGTGCTAAGTCGAAGAAGTCTAAGGCAGTTTGGGCTCAACAAACCCAGTTAACTGTCCAATCTGCTGACCGTCAGCGGGTACCATTAACTGTTACACGGGCCCCTAATGAAAAGTTGTACAGAACCTTCCATGTCAAGCCCTCTCTAGCAATCGTACAGGGTAGGTCCCAGAAGTCTCCCTACAACGATCGAGAGCAAGTACTTTTACTAGCTTCAAATCAGGGAGCAAATAAGCCCAAAAGTCTCCCTACAACGATTGAGAGCAAGTGCTTTTACTAGCCACAGATTAGGGAGCAAATATGCCCAAAAGTCTTCCTACAACAATCTAGAGCAAGTGCTTTTACTAGCCTCAGATCAGGGAGCAAATATGATACCTACGCACCCGGGCGCTCAGGATACCCGGGCCCACAAAACGGATGCAAAGGTAGATCAATCTGCTCTTGACTTGCGAGAGGTGGTCATTCACAAACACAAGGAGAGAGAAGCAACCTTGGCATACGATGAGCCCTTTCCAGGACATCACTGTACCTAAGTCGCCATCAAATGCTGCTGCCACAAGACAGTGGCTCCACCACCAAGGCAGTCTGTGTTCCAGAGACCGCAACCTGCTGCACCTTTTCGACATCATCTCGGAAGCATGATGCCAATTGAAGACTTCGTAATGGCCTACTCTCAACTAGATGCATTACTCAGATGTCTTAGTTAGGCGCACTGTCTCAGCCCGGCGCATCATAATCTTATGAGGGAGTTCATCGTCAAATCCTCTTCGAATAAGGAGATCCAAAATCTGTAGTGCCAGCACTTGCCAAGGAGGAGGATCGATCAAATTCATCTTCATTGAGAAGTCAAAAGAGAGACAAACGAAATTCTCTCAAAATTGTTGCTGACCGCATAGGCGTTATGCGGCCAAGTTGATCCAGGCCGCAGAAGGAAGAGCCGTATGAGCTTTGTATGGCTAAGATGATCTAGACCGCAGAAGCAAGGCTCCTGGAGACCCCATGCGGCCAAGTGGACTCGAGCCGTAGAAGCAAGGCTCCTGGAGAACCTATGCGGCCAAGTGGACTCGAGCTGCAGAAGCGAGGCTCCCTAAGACCCCATGCGGCCAAGTGGCCTCGAGCCGCAGAAATAAGGTTCTTGGAGACCCCATGCGGCCAAGTGGACTCGAGCCGCTGAAGCAAGGCTCCTGGAGACCTCATGCGGCTAAGTGGACTCGAGCTGCAGAAAGAATGCTCCTGAAGATCCCATACGGCCAAGTGGAGCCGAGCTGCAGAAGCAAGGCTCCTGGAGACCTCATACGGCTGAGTGGACTCGAGCCGTAGAAGAAAGGCTCTCGAAGATCCCATGCGGCCAAGTGAAACCAAGCCGCAGAAGAAAGGCTCCTAAGGCCACTATGCGGCCAAAATGATTCAGACTCTACTCTGTTGTTGGGGGGATACATGGCAATTTGATCAAGTCTCAACCACCCATATATGCTACAACAAAAAAATCTCAACAACCCCCACCAGCTGTCAGCCCAAGATCGAGTCTTCGTGTGCTGTTACTGACACGTAGCCACGTGGCCCTCTATGAGGCCCAAAATCTGCTTCATACAGGAATCACTGTAAATAGCAGGGTACCATACCCATGCTAGAGGTTGGCAATCAAATGCTGGCAAATTTCTTCGAGGGCAAAGACTGTGTCCGATAGTCCAAGGAGTAAGGCAGAGTTGCTATACTTTCCCGAGCCTCCATCGTCACCTCCCCCCAGAATCAAAAACTAAACAATTGTACTTAGATTATTTCCTAGTATTTTTTTCTAGGCTTTCTTTTGTACAAGCGAGTTTGCAATCAAATTTAGTATCTCTGTAATACTTGTCTTTGATATTTAGTGGCAAACATTATGGAGACTCTGCTGGGGACTTCCTTCTCCTCTGATGAGAAGTTGGTGATGTAATCCGACGCGTCCAAGCTCGGCTCTACGCAGTAAATGCTTTTGGTTTATTTTGACCAACAAGCATTCGAAGAAATGCTCTCTGAAGGGGGCGCCATCCTATCAAAGAAGCGAGCCAACCCGAAGAGAACCTGCAGGACGCGAAGCACAAAACTTCTGCTCCTCGCCAGGTTCTCGAAGAAGCTCTTTCTACGGCCTAAGACGGTGATCAAAGCTCTCCTACGGCCTTGCTTCAGACCGCAGAGAACCCTACTATCCCCAAATCCAGCAGAGGAAAATAATATGATGCTAAGCTCTTGGGGGCACAAGGGAAACCCATACAGACGAAGAAGAGGCCACATAAGAAAAATAGGCAGTCTACCATTGCGGCAGCCAACTCTGGCCGCAGGCAGATGGCCTATACGGCAGCCAACTCTGGCCACAGGAAGATGGCCTATGCGGCAGCCAACTCTGGCCACAAGAAGATGGCCTATGTGGCAGCCAATCCTGGACGCAGACATACTGCCCTGTAAGAAGCTCTGTTTTTGACTATCTGTCATATGGACCCGACCCCATGCAGCCCATTGAGAATGGGGAATGTTCCAATCTGGACTCTTCTTACTACACACCTTCGGGTGGTAAGTCGAAGAAGTCTAGGGCAGTGCGGGCCAAACAAGCCCAGTCAACTGTCCAAGCTGCTGACCGTCAGCAGGTACCGTTAACTGTTATGTGGGCTCCTAATAGAAAGTTGTACAGAACCACCCGCGTCCAGCCCTCGATAGCAAACGGACAGGGTGGGTCCCAAAAGTCTTCCAATTATGAGCGAGAGCAAGTGATTTTACTAGCCTCGGATCAGGGAGCAAACATGATACCTACGCACCCGTGTGCTCGTGATACCCGAGTCCACAAATTGGATGCAAAGGTAGATCAATTTGCTATCGACTTGCAAGAGGTGATTACTCACAAACACAAGAAGATAGAAGCAACCTTGGCATGTGATGAGCCCTTTTCAGGACATCATTGCACCCAAGTTATTATCAACTGCTGCTGCAATAAGACAACAATACCTGAAGATCGGTAGTCCATTTTCTAACGATTGCACCAGCCAACACCTATCTGACAATAACTCGGTTGGGAGACGAAAAATTTCCTTTCGCCTCCTGTAATTCAACTCGGAAGGTTCCTGTCGGCAGGGAGAAAAGAAGACAGGTACCTCCAGCTCGACAATCTCAGCCAGTACGACAAGAAAACTCTCATCTAGAAGATTGTCATCGACAACCACAGGGGGTGTCTACCTAAGCACCTATTCTAGAAAGAAGCTTCCAACACCCGGGGGTGCATCCTCGAGTCCCCTGGGGGTAAACGAAAGTGGGGGTGGTAGTCCCCGAAACATATGCAATAACCCGGTGTTCCAAGAGGATACGCAGGGGGTAGCGATCCACTGGAATTGTGCAACAGACTTGGATGTCCCTAGGATGACCGCCTTCGCTAAGATGATGCAGCTTCCTACGCTAGGGGTAACACCCCTTTCGAGTCCAAAAATGAGGACATTTCGACGTTCTTCGACGATTTCTCTGTACGAGGGTATGATACGGAAAGCACATCCTCTACGGTCCTATCCATCTCTCCCCATGTACGGACAATGTTTATGGCAGGAGATGATTACGAAGGGACTAGTGATCGACAGTGTCTAGAAGCGCTTGAAGCCATGATCATAACATTGGTCAAGTCAGTTGAAGAGATCAAATCTGCCTTACCGATTCAACCCGTAAGGACATCTGGACAAACAAGTTTGGGTCCCGCAATCAACGCATACTCAAACACGAATGCTCCTCCTCTAGGCGACAATCCTCCTGGAATATCCGCTCCCTCAGCTGCATACGAAGCCAGGGAGGCAAGAAGAGAAGTTCAAGAGCTTCGAACAATATTCAATGCCCGAGCTCCTCCCGGGACCTCAGAGTACGGCATCCATATCCTGTTGCATGGAGAGACGTTCCTTTTCCTCCGCGGTACAAGCTATTTCATATCGGTTCATATGCCGAAAAGACCTCTGCTAGCCGTGTCATAACTCGCACCCAGTATAGGGACACGAGAAGTGGTTACGTCCACCCTACGCTGTCGACGATAGAACGCTGTCCTAGGTCACATACATCTAACAGTTATAAGGTACATGTACAGTTATACTCTCCGAATGGAGGAATAATATAAAGTACAACTCAATCACAGCTAAGGAAGAAGGTATGATAAAATAGATAGATAAGAACAACAAGATCCACAGATAAAATACAAGATAAGAGAGAGAATCTAATGTCTAAGATAAACAACTCCACAATATCCAGAATAACAATTCCTTAAATAAATACAAGTGTATCCAAACAAGACAGAATGCTAAGTAAGATACTGGTCTATCTAACTAGCCTAGACTACTGGGGTAATATCCTCTGCATGTGCTGGGTCCTCCTGGGAGTCCATCTCACATGTGTCATCTAGGCCTGCTCCATAGTATGTGGGACAGAACTCCTCAAGGTCATCTGTAATATTTTCAACAGGTCCAGTCAGGACGGAAGCGAGTACAATACATCTCACACAGTTTATATCATGATAGAAATATAATACATGCAATAGAGTAAAATACATGAAAAGCTGAAGAATATATATGAAGTAAAAGAGAAGACTGTAAAGAAATATCTACTATAAATAGAGAACTAATAGTGAACTAGTGATTTACAGTACAAGATAGACATGTGAACGGCTTGATAATAAACATGAAAGGTTGTACATGGCTACACTACTTTAGAGATGTCCACATGACTAGTTCTACTCCCCTATCTCCAATCAATACACAAAGATCCGTTCAAGTTATGTTATTGTACATGATATCACATGGGAGCCCATAAATGGGTGCACATGATTATAAACATGGAGGCGCCGTGAACATGAGAGTACATGAATCATGAAAGTGCATATGAATGGTATATAAAAGCACAAGAATACATAATGAAAGTGAAACGCACATGACATGATGTATCCGATGCTCCCGAGGGGGATAACATCGCATAAAAAGATCCATATAGTACTAATCCGTGTTTCCATCGTGACAGCATCAAGTAAAGTAATCTAGAGCAAGAATATAGTACTAGCAAGTATGAAACTGTCAGAGAATGTACTCGCCTGATATCCAGAGTATCTCAAGTAAAATACTACTTGAGGAGTGGTGTCTGGCTTCTATTTAGAACAACACAAGTCACAACATATCCAAAATTGTAAAATAGACTGCTATAATGCATTCTACATGATGTTTGGGTTAATCTAGGCTAAAGTCAACCATTGGTCAACTCTAGTCAACTACTCTAGTCAAACTAGGTCAACTAGGTCAAATATAACCCAAACAAGTCTCACTATGCCTAACCATACCTATCTAGCATTCACACATCATCACAAAACCATACAAGCCATCAACACACATCTTACGTGTACACATTACCATATACACATGTGAATACCTATAGGAACAATATAGGCTACATGCCATACACAATCTATATTCGCATGCACACATATTTGTTTACCACATATATATACACTAAAATTATATAGGTAAAATGCATATATAATACATATACATTATTAACATACAGGATTATTACATATATATATATACACATATATAGAGAGAGAGGAATAAGATGACAGTGTAATCTATATGTGTGTGTGTGTCAATAGTGTGTACATGGATATAGGTTCCTGTGTGTGTCATGTGTGTGTATGTGTGTGTGAGTGACAGTAAAGAGGGTGATGTATGTGTAGATGTTGGGTGTCACTACAACAAAAAACTCTTTTAATGACGGCCAAAAAGCGTCATTAATGACAAACCATGACGTTTTTTTTCAAAGCAAGCGTTTTGAAAACGGGTGTTATAAATGTTTTTTAAAAGCGTTATAAAAAAAAGCGTTACGGATAGTTTCTATAAAAGCGTTATGGATAGTTAATATATATGCATAATTCAGGACATTTTTAAAACGTTATGAATAGATAATATGTATAGGCTCAATCAAGCACATTTATAACACTTTATACTATTCAAATTAGCATATTTAAAATGCTCTATATTGCACATTATATATTACATTCCAAAAACCTAATATTATATATCACCATCTTTATTATATTTTTCAAAATAGAGTACATATCAACATTTTCATTACATTCTCAAAATAGAATATCCAAATACATATATATATATATTTACAACTACCCAAATTATCCACATCAAAACTTGGCCACATCAAAACTGTCGACATAACATGTAGCAAAACCGTGAAAAAGATAAAAGCAAGGTTCAATATACTTTTTAATATAATATAAAAAATGAAACTTTACATTGGTTCCCCATATAACAAGGTTCAACAACTTTCACTTCATTACATCTTATTATTTCCTTTCATTGCAAGAATAGAAAAAACATAAAGAAGGCCAAAAATGCATCTTTAGAATTTTATAGAAAAATTGAAATAGCTTCAGAATATTATATAAATAGACATAAACACAAGAGAATTTTGGTGGTTGTTTGGGGGACCTTCATCCATGTTGAGCAAACTCCCATGAGTTGTATAATATATGGGAAGAGCTAGAAATTTTATATGCAGAAACAATTGGTCACTTATAGCAAATACTTGAAAGACAAAAAATTATGATATTAAGGGAACATACATCTACTTACATATAGGAAATGGTTAGTTTTGGCATAACAAGAACTCTGTACGTGCATCGCAGGTATTGAAGCGACCAAATGGCATGTAGCAATTCCAAAATCATACTTTGCCAAACCGATCCAGTATGCTTGAGGCTCAACAAGATTGATTTTGTGGATCATGGACAGATTCCTACAATTGTCACATTAGACGATGAGTGATTCATTAAGTGAAAATGTCTCACAAGTTTATATGGTGATGATGGAGAAGATTGGTGGTAATCTCTACTTGAGTTTTGTTCCCTTATTCGGGATAATGGTGTATGTACCAATAGATTTTCTCTATTTAGTTTTGCTTGATCAAGTAGTACCGTATATGCATTGGATAAGAAAATAAATTTATCTAAATTTACATCCTCAGAGTATACTACACTAGTATGTTGGTGTAGTATTATGTCTGTGCCAAAATAACCACCATCTATGAAACAATTATCAACTTTGCAAAATGTAACTGAGCAAAGAATATATTCAAAATGCAACTTCTTACCATTTCTATGTGCACTTTGATATCAGTTTGCAATAAGAGCCAACCATTTCTATGTTACCATTTATATGC
The DNA here is from genome assembly GCA_029216955.1 of Iris pallida. Taxonomy (NCBI): domain Eukaryota; kingdom Viridiplantae; phylum Streptophyta; class Magnoliopsida; order Asparagales; family Iridaceae; genus Iris; species Iris pallida. The sequence continues at coordinate 1,800,623 of JANAVB010037414.1, read as the reverse complement.
TTCTTACCATTTCTATATATGCACTTTGACATCAGTTTGCAAACAACAGATTACAATTGCAGCATTTTCCAAAGTACAGATTGTAGCAGCAACATTTTGGACATCAGGTTATACAACCTGAACAATCCAATTTAGCAGTAGAGAATTTGATAAAGCCAGGAATATATTCAAAGAGATTCCTCTTAAAGAGATTCCTCTTAAAGGGTTGTTTATGCTAAGAGTGGTAGGAGATGGATTTGTACATTATCAATCAACATGCGTTGATGAACTCATTGCTATCCACAAGTTCATCTTGTTCTGGTATGGAACAATGAAAAGTCTACTAGACATTTCTAATGCATGGAAATAGAGAATACAAGAGAATGGTGATGGGACAATATGAGAGATGAAAAGAGGAATGATAATGATTAAAGCTTCTTTATTTTACAATTATTTTTTTATCTTTAATCCTTTCCGGAATTACAAACAAAGATCACAAAAAATTGTCGAAACCAAAACTCTTGAATAGAAGCCAAGAACAAAAATTGTCGAAACCGTTAGAGTTTACTGCAAGAGAAGCAAAACTTCTCAGGGATATTTTATCGAACACCTTACAATTGGTCAAAACAAAAATAAAGAATGGGATTGGAAGAACAAACCTGGAAAGTCCTTCTCCCCTCTTCTTACTAGCCATTCTACAGCAATCTCTATTCACTGATTTTGGCTTGACCTCTCATTCCCTCCTCTTTTATCATCTATCATTATCTACTAGTTAAGATTACAAATAAATCATGCAACATCTATCCCATACCGAGATCATCAAACTCCCGATCGAGGAGAGCAAGTTGGAGCCTGAGGCTCTGCAACCGCCCTCTCGTCGCAAGTGCAATGGACTGCGGCACATGCAGCCTCAGGTCCGTGTGCCCGAACAATCCTTTTACCGCAACAGCATGAGCATGTGCTTGAGCCTGGAGTTGTTGGCACGTGGCGTACATCCTAAGCCAGGTAGCCATCAGAAACACCCCAAAACTAGCCAAAGGTACAAACAAATACCATATCAATCTCATCTTCACCATCTCAATCATCAACAAATAACAACATGCATTCATACCAGAAAGCTAGGGGACATTTGCGAGTTTAGGATCATGAACAACAAAAGCGCTGAAGAAAACAGCAATGTACGTATAAAATTTCTTTCCCCAATATAAACCGATTTTCTAGATTCCAAAATATATCGAAATTAAGAAGAAACATTATATCGGTAATGAGAAACGCCATCGAGTTGGAGTTGACAAGCCGACCACCAGGATGCATTCTCTAGATCAATAAATTACAACAAATTCATAAAAAAAACCATAGAAAAACAAAAAATCCAAAAAAATGAGAAAGAAACGAACCAAAGCTCGCCTATCCGGGATGAATCCATGGAAGCCAGTCTCGATGTCGCCACAACTTCCACGTAAGACGAAGCTCATCTTTTCCAACGCTTTCTACTGCAAAATCCGTCGAAAAAAATAAGATCAGAAATTGGAGAGTTCCCGATAGCATAAAATTTGAGAGTTAGGGCTCACATTTGGAGAAGACTTTGATTTTGCTCCCTTCGACGTCTCGAGCTCCTCCTCTCCGAAAATGAAGTCGGGGCTAGGGTTAGGGTTTGTGGAAGGGGGCGTTGGGGCTAAAGTTAGGGTTTGTAGGAGGTTGAAAGAAGGAGGAGAAGGAGAAGATTAGAGTTTACATAACAGGTGGAGTAAAAGATAGATGGAAATGAGCAAGAAACTGAAAGGACTTTGGAAAATTTTAGGGTTCATGGAGAGGAGGGAAGAGGGAGAGGAGGGAAGCTCTGAAGAAGATCGGGTGTGAAGGGTTTTGTTGGAAGTTTATTAATTACAAGTTTGCCACCGCTTTTAAATATTAATACCATTTTATTTTGTAAACGTTATGAAAAGTCCATAATTAGTTCAGACCGTCATTGAAAGAACGGATTCTAAACATTGATAACGCTTAGGTATCAGCCGTCATTAAAACGCCTCGTCGAGCGTTATTAATAGGTCTTTTTGTAGTAGTGAGTTAGCAAATCAGTGTTCAGCTCTTGTGTATGTGTGTGTATATTCTCAGTTTTCAGGTGTAGCAGTAGTGTGTTAACAGTACAACCTAGGGTCTAGATTAGTGTACATATGTATGTGAAGCATGGGTGAGTGAGTGTACAGTAGATTTCGGGAAAATAGTGAGCAGTAGATAGGGTGTGTGTATGAGTGATATCAATGTATGAGAAAAAAAGTGTATGATTTCAGGATTTAGTATAAACATGTATTCGATTCCGAGTTTAGTTTATGTGTGTGTATACATACCACAACATAGGCTATAGGGTGTCAGGTTTGGGTGCTCATGTGTGTTCTCAGATTTTGTGAAATGTGTGTAGATGTGTATGAGTGTAAATAGGAATCAGTGCATACATAACAGTGTATCAATTCTCAGTTTTCAAATTCAGCTGAGTGTACATAAATCAGTTTTCATGTTTAACAGTCCAAAGAAAATCGAAAACCCATAATCAAATACAAATCATGAATCCTATCATGCAACTTAAACTCAGATGTATATGGGGAATCAACTTTGCAATTCAATTATCGACATAAATTAGTTTAAACAAAATGTTAATCCCAAAAAATCGGGTATGCTGGACAGTATCAAAAAATTGAGGAAAAACCCGATTTTGAATTTAAATACAACTAAAAATCAGTTTAATTGGTTGGTAATACATGTGTCACATGTGAGTGTGTCATACGTGTGTTTTGGTATCCAAGAACTGGACACAAACGTGTCCAAAACCATTTTCCACACTCGTGTTCGACAGGACAGTGTACAGTCTTGTGCACGTGTTCACCCTATTCGTGGACACAACACAGTGGAAACCAAGACACGTGCTCGTGCCTGGGGGTTCGCCTAGGATAGGGCTACACCCTAGACAGCCTGCAACATGTCCCCAATGTGTCCACAATGGATACGAGACCCGTTTCAGTGCATGTATTGCGACAGTGCACACACAATGTGTATCCAGTGCGGGCACGATTGCTTCCCGTATAGTATACCATATGATCCCAAATTTTGGGAGGATGTTGACAGGCATGGGCTTTGTGTCTGCACAAATTTTTGTGTCCAATTGTGTCGTGTACAGTGCGCACTACACCCCGAACAACAGGGCATCGAGCACACTGCTCGTGCCGCGTGTCCGTGTCATATTTTGACACAAAAAGGACACAGAGATCGACTCAGGACTCATAAAATTCATAACATACGTATAGATCTACATTTCCCTTTAATTACTTTTCAAAATATTAAAATAAAATCCATTAAGGCATTTTCACAAACACCTAGAACTAGGTTATGATACGTGTCCGATACGGACAAGAAATTAATGCAAACTTTTACAAATCACACACTACAGCTAGGGGACACCTATTTCTAGGCTAATATACAAAGAAATAAAAAATTAAACACAATTTAGAGGGTTTACCTATAGTGTGTCATTGATAAGAAAAGTCCCAAATAGAATAATTCTTCTTACCAGCAAAAATCTCCAAATTGTCCCAAAACTGAGATTTCTCTCCTTGAACAAAAAATAGAGTATGATTAGACTCTAATGCAAGAAACTAGAGTCAAAAAGGAATTAAAATGGAATAGTTATGGATTGGAGAAGAATGATGATACATTTCATTTCTAAAAGTTGATTTGATACAAAAGAGGCAAGAACAAGAAGAAGAGAGACTTTATAGAGGGGATCCCAATGTGGCTGGCAACTAAGACTAAAATTAGGGTTAGGGTTAGACTAGTGGGCTTTGGGCCAAGTTTAAATGGTAATGGAAATAAATCCTTAAGTCAAAAGTCCTTGAACCTATTCATTTATCCTCCTATTTGAAACGTGATTCTAAATGACTTAACTTGGGTTGACTTAAGTTAGACTAGGGTCCCACCATGCTATTCAAGTCACCATAGATAGAGTCAACATCTAGGTTAGTATCCAAAGTCTCAACTAACAAAAGTCAAAAATAACAATCATCACTTTAATAATTCAAAATAAAATCAAAATTTACAAAATGACTAAAATATCCTCAAGCTAAAATGTGGTAGTGACAAATCTACCCTCCTTAAAAGAATTTTGTCCTCGAAATTAAAAAGCAAAAGTAGACTGATGAGAAGGATAGACAATCATACCTCAAGGTCCAAAAAGATATGGGTATCGCTCGTGCATCCTCCCGCTCCCAGGTAGACTCTCCTGGAGAATGATGCCTCCATGCGATGCAAACCAAGGGTATCACCTGGTTTCTCAGTACCTTCTCTCGGCGATCTAGAATCTCCACTGGTTGCTCTAGATAACTGAGAGTAGGTTCCACCTCAATCTCCAAATGGTCAAGTACATGGCTAGGATCATCCACATACCGTCTCAACTGTGATACATGAAATACGTTGTGGACACCCACTAGTGTAGGTGGCAAGTCTAGCCTCTATGCCATCTCACCGATTCTTCTGCTGATCACGAAAGGTCCGATGAAGCGCGGGCTAAGCTTTCTACCTCCACCAAAACGTATGGTACCACGAGTCGGAGATATCCTCAGAAAAACCATGTCTCTGACCTAAACACAAAAAAGGTCTCAAGTTACAAAATAATCAAACATGATCAAACAAACACAAACAAACAACCTACTTCTAATCCTCTCTCTAATTTATACCTCAAACTCCAAAGGCCTCAGGTAGCTATCGGCCCAATGCCGAAGTCTGTCTTGCGCCACGCGAAGTCTGTCCCTGATGAGCTTCACCTTCTCGGCTGCGTCAACAACCGTCTTAGGTCCCAATAAAGCTCGCTCTCCAATATCATCCCATGATAAGGGTGTAAGACACCTACGCGCGTACAGTACCTCGAAAGGTGATATCTCGATGCTCGTCTGAAAACTGTTGTTGTAAGTAAACTCCACCAAGTACAGGTGATCCTCCCAGAATCCTCTGAAATCCAAGATGCACGTTCGTAACATGTCCTCGAGTGTCTGAATAGTCCTCTTTGACTGTCCGTCCATCTAAGGGTGGTATGCAGTACTAAACTTGAGCTGAGTGCCCAAACTAGTCTGTAGACTCCGCCAGAAATGGGAAGTAAAATGACTATTTCGATCTAAAACAATGCTGATCGGAACTCCATGAATCCTGACAATCTGCCGTATGTACATCTCTTCAAGCCTCTCAGTAGACGTACCTACTTTAAATGGCAAAAAGTAGGCCGATTTGGTCAACCTGTCTACGATGACCCAAATTGCATCTTTTTCTCCCTGTGTATGAGGTAATCCAGATACAAAATCCATCATGATATGCTCCCACTTCCACTCTGGAATGGGCAATAGCTGTAACAACCCCCCAGGCCTCTGCCTCTCTACCTTGACCTGCTGACAGACCAGACATCTGGCTACGAAGCGAGCTACCTCCCGCTTCATCCTATACCACCAGACGTGCTCCCTTAGATCCCTGTACATCTTGTTGGCACCAGGATGTATAGAGTACTGAGATCGGTGGGCCTCCTGTATGACCTGCTCCCTGAGCTCTCCACTGGACAAATACAGCATGGAACCGTGCCTCAAAGCATAATCCTCAACAAGAGTAAACTCATGATCCACCAGCCCTGCTCGAACCTGCTCTCGGATACACCGTAGAGCAACATCCTCGAACTACGTCGACTTGATCCTCTCTATCAAGTTTGACTGAATCTGAAGGCCCCATATCTGCATCTGAACTCCTGGCACAATCACCTCAATCCCCAGGCTCTCCAAATCTGCTAGCAAATAATAATCCATAGTCTAACACATGGTTATCGGATACCTATTCAAGGCATCGGTAACCACGTTGGCCTTCTCGGGTGATACTATAGTGAAATGTCAAAGTACTTCATCAACTCCAACTATTTGTGCTGCCTCATGTTGAGCTCCTTCTGTGTAAACATATACTTCAAGCTCTTATGATCTGTGAAGATCTCCACCCTCTCCCCATATAAGTAGTGTTTCCACAACTTCAAAGCAAAAATCACTGCTGCCAACTCCAAGTCGTAGGTAGGGTAGTTCTCCTCATGGGGACGTAACTTTATGGAAGCATAGGCAATCACCTTCCTATGCTTTTGCAAGACACAACCCAAACCCTTTTCCGAGCCATCACTGTAGATAGTGAACCCTCCTGATCCTGATGGAAGTGGCAGAATCAAAGCTATCATCAGCCGCTTCTTCAACTCATCAAAAGCGACCTGACACTCCTCTGACCAAACAAACTCTGCATCCTTCCGGGTCAGCCTAGTCAACAGCTCTGTAATCTAGGAGAAATCCTGCACGAACCTCTTGTAATAGTCTGCCAGTCCCAAGAAGCTCCTGATCTCTGCTACTGAACTCGGTGCCGACCAAGCCTCAACTGCCGTGATCTTTTTTGGGTCTACTGAGATCCCATCTCCAGTCACCTCATGACCCAAGAAGTCAACTCTGACTAGAAAGAACTCATACTTCGAGAGCTTGCCATAAAGCTCCTTCCTCTTGAGTGTCTCTAGAACCACTCTCAAGTGCTCCTCATGCTCCTCCTCAGTCTTTGAGTACACCAGGATATCATTGATGAACACTACCACGAACTTGTCCAAGTACTGGTGGAACACCATGTTCATCATGTTTATAAATACCGCCGGGGTGTTGGTCATCCCAAACGACATAACCAAGAACTCAAACTAACCATACAGTATCCTGAATGTGGTCTTTGGGATATCCTTCTTCTTCACCTTTACCTGATGATAACCCGACCTCAAATCAATCTTCGAGAAAACCCGAGCTCCGCTCAACTGATCAAAGAGATCATCAATCCACGGCAGTAGGTATATGTTCTTGATCGTGAGGTTGTTGAGTGCCCTGTAGTCAATACACATCCGTACTGACCCATCCTTCTTGGGTACAAAGAGTACCGGTGCACCCCAAGGTGAAGGACTCGATCGGATGAAGCCCTTCTCATACAGCTCATCCACCTGCTTTTTTAATTCTACCAACTCACTGTTGTTCACTCGATATACATGCTGAGAAATCGGTTCCGCGTCGGAAACCAAGTCTATCGAGAACTCAACATCTCTGTCCGGTAGAAGCCCTGGCAACTCCTCCAGAAAGACGTCCATGAACTCCGCAATCAAAGGATGTGAAGCCGGCTGTTCCTCGACTGAAACTCTACAGAAAAGTTCGCCGCTCTGCTACGTCTGTCGTCGGGTGAACTCGAACTCTGGCTCTCCTGGCGCTCCAAACAGAAATCTACCCCCACGGTAATCTATGCTGGCATGATGCCTGCTCAACCAATCCATACCTAATACGATGTCATAGTTCGGTAGTGGCACTACGAGCAGACTCACGTCCAACTCTCGGCCTCCTAAAATAATACTCTACCATCTGCAAATATCACTCATGAGGATAATACCACCCCCGGTCGTGATCTTACAAGTCCTATGCAATGATTCAGATACAAGGCAGTGTCTAACAGTAAATGATACAGACATAAAACTGTGGAAAGTCTCGGAATCAAAAAAAGCGAAAGCTAGAATGGAGTCGAGTAGAACAGTACCTGCGATCAGCTCCCCAATAGCCTCTGCATCCTCGTCTGCCATGGCGAAAGCTCGCCCCTTCTGGTCTCCCCTGGGCTGCTGCACGAACCGCTGCTGCTGAGTCAACAATGATCCCTTCTATGGTCCCACTAGAGCCTTGGCTCCTGCTCCCTGTGCTGCTCGGCCTGCAAAGAGGGAACAGTCCCTCAGCTGATGCTCCTACGATCCGCAGAGAAGATACCTCTCCAGCCTCTTCCTGCACTCATTCCATCAAAGTCCCAGTTTCTTACAGAAGATACAACTAGTAGACTGCTGTCTCGGGGCCTGCTGCTGCTGCCTCGGCTGAGCTGGCTGAAGTTTTGGCTACTGGAACTGCTGCAGCTAAAACTGCCTCTGCTGGTGCTGCTACTGAAAGTACGTCCTCTTGGCCGGTCCTCCACTACCACTGGCTCCTTGAGTGTCTCGCCCCCTCTTGAGCCTCAACTCAAGATCATCCTCTGCTGCCAAGGAACCCACCAGGATCTCCTTAAAAGTGGTGCTACGGGTACTCTTGATATAGGACTTCACCTCCTTGACTAGTCCTTTTTCTAAACCTTCGGGCCTTCGTCGCCTCAGATAACCCCTCAATAAATCTTCCCAAACGGCAGAACTCCCTGGCGTACTCCTCGACAGTCTGACTGCCCTGTACCAAAGCCTCAAACTGAGTCTCGAGGGCACCAAGCACTGCATCGAGGAAAAAATTCTCCTTAAATAGCCTTTTGAAAGCTACCCAAGTCTGCCCAACGGTACCAACCCTCGGGTCTGTCTGGTACCACGTGTGAGCCAAATCCTGGATCATACTAGCCGTCGCCTCAATCTGTAGCCTCGCTGGAATCTCTGCCAGTCTGAAGATCTCTTCCATGTGCTCAATCCACTCATCTACATACAAGATGCCCTCTGTACCTCTGAAGTCCTACGGGTACATCTTCTGGAAATTCTGGATGCCCTTCTCCTTCGGTTGATGCGGCTGCTGAACTGCCGAAGGCTGAGCTGTAGCCCTCTCAACTGTCGTCAGGGCCAGATCGATGCCCCGACTGAACTCTGTCGTCTGATGCTGCTGCTGGGCCTGTTGGGCCTCCATGAATTACTGGAAGAGAGTAAAAAGCTGGACTGTGTCAACGGATCCTAAACGTATCTGCTACTGCTGGAGCATCTTCGAAATCACCGGGCTCTGTCTGCGAACTGCTGGTGGAGGGGCTCCTCCGAATGCAGCTGAAACACCCACCACAGCAGGCATAACTGGGGCTACGGCATCGAAGGCTAGCTGCTGAGGACGAGAGGTGGCAGACCTCTCATTAGTGTCCCCCTGTTCTGGGCGATGAGATCTAGTCTCGACCATCCTGGAGACAAATCAAACAAGAAAACAATTTCGGAGAATGAGTCAAGACAATAAGCAGCAAATTTAGATAAAAGGAATATGATAAAAGGAGCAAATTTAGATAAAAGGAATATGATTAAAAGTTTTTTCTAATATGATTGAGTACCTTCAAAATATCCTAATCCTACTGTAGGCTGCAGTGATACTCTAGTTCGAATACCACCACAATTATAACTAGGAGACCTGCGTGGGTTACCACTAAAAACGTATCATGACCCGCACCCAGTGTATGGGCACGAAAAGTGGTTACACCCAGCCTACACCACAGTATCGACAGTAGAACGCTGTCCTAGGTCACATACATATAACAGTTATGAGGTACCTGTACAGTTATACTATCCGAATGGAGGAATAATATAAAGTACAACTCAATCACAGCTAAGAAAGAAGGTATGATAAGATAGATAGATAAGAACAACAGGATCTACAGATGAAATACAAGATAAGAGAGAGAATCTAATGTCTAAGATAAACAACTCCATAATATCCAGAATAACAAATCCTCAAATAAATATAAGTGTATCCAAACAAGACAGAATGATAAGTAAGATACTGGTCTAGCTAACTAGCCTAGACTACTGGGGTAATATCCTCTGTAAGTGCTGGGTCCTCCTGGGAGTCCAGCTCACATGTGTCATCTAGGCCTGCTCCATAGTATATGGGACTGAACTCCTCAAGGTTGTCTGCCATTAAAATCTTTTTATTGTAATTTTAATTACAAACAGAATAGTATTACAATATAGGACTTAGATGTAGTCCTAGGAGAACACTTTTGTTTCCGGGTCCCTGTGTCGATGGAGCGAGTGGTAATGCGTTGACTCCATTGATGATCTGACGACTGTTATCGGTTCTCTGAAGGTCTGAGTTGCTCTGGGTGCCGGAGCTTACAGAGAGGAAGAAGACGTTGAGTGCCTGTATCTGCCTCTCTCACTGTGTATAGGTCTCTGTCTGCAGGTATATCTCTCTGTGTGTGTGTAAGAAGGAAATGATCCCTCTATTTATACCTTGCAGGCTGGCTGCTTCCTGCGTGCATATGTAGGATGCGCCTGTACATGGGGACGCCACGTGGTGATTACTAATTGAGGCTTATAGATGATGCGCTCTGATTGAGGAGTTGAACCCTTTCTATTGTATTTGTGAGCTGCGACAGAGCTGGCACGTAGCAATGGAGAGGATCTATCAATTGCTGAGATCTTTGATGATTAGCACCACTTCATCGGCTGAACTGAGTCAAAGGACACGTGGCACGTATCCGTAGCTCAAAGGTTTCGAATTTGGTGGAGAGTGATCTGATAAGATGTGCCTGGGATTGGGCGCATAAGAACACTTTGGCTCACAACTTTCAGGAGTCACGAACCGTCTGGGCGTACGGCTTTTGAGGCGCATGCGAGTCTTCAGGAGTGACTTGACCTCTGTCTTTAGGGATCAAAGAAAATGGCTGAGGCACATGGCTTTTGAGGCACATATAGAGATTTTGGCCCATGGCTGCAGAGGCACATGCGAAATGGTTGGACGGCCACGTGGCTTGTAACGGCCGGAGAAAAGTAATGATGATGCTGACGTCAGCGACGCTTTATTTTTTGAAAAAGCTATCAACTGTTCGGTCCTCAGGGACTGGCTGCTGTCGTGTCAGACTTCAGCATTTAATGTTCTTTGATGGGTGATGGGCTGTTGAGTAGGCGCGTCGATCTGCATTCCACTAGGCGTATGGGGGCGCGTAGGGCACATCTTTATGAGGCGCTTGGTGCTGATGGGCGCGTCTATATGATACGCGGTCTGACCGGCGCATCCGTTTGTATGACACGTCTGTATTGGTCCGACTGTTACGTTCTTCGAGTGCTTTAAATAGCCGTTTATGACTTGGCCGAATTCAAAGTGTCAGGTTCATCACCATTAATACAAATTCATTGCACGGGATTCGGAGAGCCCGCCACTTGGCGTATGGGTTTTATTTGCCTGGCCTATAAATAGTGGCAATGAGAGAGTTTGCCTCTCGTTCTCTTACGTCCTCCCGAATGAACTTGTTTGCTCGAGCATACTCTGTTGATGAGATGCTTCCGAAGGTGAAGATGCGACGACTTGTCTTCGTTCATGTACTTGAAGGTGACTGTTACATCCAAAAGTCGGAGTCGAGGGCTTCTGAGGCAGGCAGAAGGTGACTGTTGCATCCAAAGATCGGAATGCTCGAGCCTCGTCTCCGTTATGCTGGAAGAGCTGCAGATCGAAATTGTGGTGCCCCGATCATCTTTCTTAGGCTTTGGAGAGCTCTTCCTCCTGCAAGAGTGGGTGTTGCCCATTATGGTTGTGTTAAAAGTCTCATTTTGCCGCAGATCGATTGTGGTGCTCTCCTCTTCTTTGGACTTTGGAGAGCTCTTCCTCCCGCTAGGGTGGGGTTGATCGCCCACCCTTGTTCTGCTCAATAAATGCTTCATTAGTCGAAGCATTTGATCGGGCGCATATGTTGAGACTTCATGATGCACATAACCGAGACTCTAAGAAGATGCGCCTGACTGAGACGCTGAAGTGATGCGCCAAACTGAGATGCTGAAGAGATGTGCCTGACTGAGAGCGCATGGCGGTTGCTGCACCTAGCTGTAGACTTAGTATCTTTTCTTTGTAGAAATTTTTCTTTGTAAAGCCTTTTTTAGACATGTAATAGACTTTTATATGAAAACATCTCCTTTTAATGTCTATGCTTTTGTTGTTTGCTGTGCCAAGTACTTCATCTGAGCTCCCTGGCACATGTAATGTTAGGCGCATAGGATTTCTGGTCCTGAAATTCCATGCTTCTACAAGACCCCCTTCAGAGTTTTCAAAACTTTTTATCAAGTTTTGGAATACTTTGAATAAGAAGCATGGTGGTGTCTTCAACGGGGCGCATGACTGTTCGGGCGCATGATTACTCTGCGCATCAGTGATGGGGCGCATGCCCCTCTCAGTTAATGTAAATAATAACGCTTCGAACTAACCAAAAAGATTAATGATGATCATTTTAGATTATTTGCAGTTAACACTTCAAAGAACCCGAGACGGTGGCTGATGTCACCCTTCATCGGTTCACGCGTGCAACCAAGCCTATAAATAGGCGTCTGATGGAGAGATAGAGAGTTCTTCCTCTCTTTGCTTTCTTCTTCTCTAGAGTTCTTCTTTCGAAAAACCCTAACTTTCTCTTTCATAAAATGGCTCCCAAGACTCCTCGCAGTGGTGCTGGCAAGGGGAAGGAGCCTGCGAAGTTCGTCGAAGAGGACGCTCCTATCACCATTGTGACTCCGGTCGACGTTCGGCCTGCGATGACGGATGGGTGTGATCTCCCAACTTTTAGATGTGTCTGGAGCACATGGATGAGTTGCATCATGTTGTCGTGCCCTAACATTTTGTCGCTGACGTACGTGGACTTCTGTCCTGGTGATGCGCTGAGGCTATTCTGCCGACGTGCATGGGTTTAGGCGCTGATTATGCGCTGAGGTTTTATTGCTGACACACGTGGGTTTAAACCTGGATGATGCGCCGAAGCTTCACTGCTGACGCGCATGGGTTTAAACCCGGATAATGCGCTGAAGCTTCACTGTTGACGCGCATGGGTTTAGACCCTGATGATGCACCGAAGCTTCACTGCTGACGCGCATGGTTTTAGACCCTGATGATGCGCCGAAGTTTCACTTCTAACACGTATGAGTTTAGACCCTAATGATGCGCCAGGCTGCTTGACACACCCAATATTTTGTTTTATATTGCCTGACTTTTGTCTTTGCTGTGTCAGTATCGATGACTATCCTTTTGCTGAATGAAGTCCTTCTGGATGCTTCTCTTTGCCAAATGGGGGTTGATTTCGACGAGGAGGTTATTAACCCTGCGAAGGCTGCTATCCTACTGAATCAACCTTCCGAGAGGATATTGCAAATTTTCGGAATCAGTCGCCTATTTTTCTCCAGAGTATGATGGAGAGCGGCAAGTTAAAATCTGCTGAATCCGAAGATGCGACTTTCCTGAAACCTGTCTTTCTGTTTGGTGACCGCTTGACCTCCACCGAGGCGAAGGTACTGAAGATCTAGAAAGACTGGCTCTCTCTGCGAAGGGCATGGTTCTGTACATGCGGCAGCTTGAACGTCAATTGCCGCTGACAGCCTTCTACCGTTTGGCCTCCAAGAGAAGGATGCCATGGGAACTTACTCCTCCTCAAGGAGGGGCAATGGGGGGTACCCTTTCGATTGACGTTACTTCGAATCAAAAGGATACCTTGGTCGCCTCGCGAGCTGGGACCTCGTTCAGTTGCCGGGCTTCGCGCGCTGGAAGCCTTTATAGTGATGTCCCTAATGACACCTTTGCCTTTGGTGCTTCGACCTTTGCAAATCGGATACTAACATCAAAGGTTATCTATCCGAAAGGTGGTTTTAGGGTTGAAGGTTGGTGTCACTACGTGCCAAAGTGGGATGAACTGACCCTTTGGGTTTTTTCGAAGTTCAAGGCTGAGCTTAAAGAGATTGGGCTGACGGCCGCTATCCGTGCCACACAGGCCAGCGTGGATCTCAACAAGCATATGTTCCTTGCACTTTTGGAAATGTTCAATACCCAGACTGATACTTTCTTTACTCTAGTGGGAGAGTTGGGCTTGGCTCTCCATGAGATGTACGAGGTGTGCAAGCTTTCCTTGGGCTCGAAACCGTACGAGGAATATTTCTCGATAAATAAAGAGATCCTTGTTCTAGAAAAGAAGGACCTGGAGATGATGGCTATATTTAAAGAGGTTGTGAGCCATCATTATATGATGCAACGGAAGGACAAAGGCAAGATACAGCCTCATGTGACTGCTTGGATGGATTACGTCTTCAAGCAGGACCTGGCAGACTCTTCGAAGATTCGGTTTACGACTCCGTAGGGGCAGAAACCCGCGTAGGTGACCTCCGGAATGAGCCTACTAGGCGAGAAGGCCCCCCGTTCAAATGAGAGTGGCGAAGATATATACAGCTATTTCTGGCATTGCGTGTACTGGATGTCATCCAAGGCAGTGTTGACTGCTTACTTGATGATATGCCTCCGGAACAGTATGTTCTTGGGCGGATCTAGCTCCGTGGAGAGGGTGACCCGGAACCTCATTTTGCCAGCGGTGAAATTGGTTTTTGGTCGCCCTTTGGCTCTCCTCCCCGCGATGGTGTGTAACCTGCTGCGGGGTTTGAGGGATTTTGCTGATGACGTGGTCCGTGAGAGAGGCAGGAAAGACAACTTTCCCCGAGCTGAGCTACCATTCCATTATCTAATGGGATGGTTGATTCTGCATCACCCGAACGTGATGAGTCTGGGTCCTGAAGACGATCATGTTGAAGGTGACGCCTTTATCCGTCACTTCTACAAGAGAAAGTGGCTGCACACCGACGTCCCCGTCTGTAGGAAAGTTTGTCTTATCTTCAGGAGTGGTAGATCGTCAAGGTCAGTCCCATCTTCAAAGCTTTCGAGGCTGACCAAGATTTGGAAGACTCTAGTGAGGATGCGATCACTCTGCCGAAATGGAAGTTTCGTTGGTTGTAGAGTATTCGGCCTTCCCACTTGGTCTACCGCAACCACAATAAGTGTTATCTGGAGCCATATTTGCCGAGCCGATTTGCTCGCCAGTTTGGTTACACCCAGCTATTGTTACGGAACCCCAGCAACAGTTTGGGGTTTGCTGGAAGTTTACTGGATGGAGCCTGGGGTTGGCAATATTACAATGCCGGGTGTACTGGAGTTCGTTTCAATACACCAATCCATAACCCTCGGCCACAGATCTTGTATTCGGTTGTTAAGCTGTATTGCGCCATGAATACTGTGCCTTCTGAATTTGACAGGGAGACTAGTTTCATTGTTGGAACTCAACTAGAGGCTACAAAGAACATATTGGCGGTAGCCCGGTCATATCGGCCACTAGAGTTGGCAGGATATCGGGCTGCTGCTGCAGCATCAGCGGGAGGCACTAGGGAAGATCCCTCAGCTGGGAATAGGCGGGCTGAGTAACTTAGGAGCGTCAGCTGCAGCGTACTCGGAAGGCACTCGGGAAGATCCCTCAGCTGGGAAGTGCCTCTTCCGCAGCGAAAGAGACCATACGACAAGACTTGCTCTTCCTGCCCTTGGTTTTAGAGGCAGAGAGTACCTCCGGTTGAGTAACTTAGGAGACGAGGTCAGGGTGAACCCATAAGACCTCTCCCCGAGATGTGGTGAGTGGGATGAGTCCACTCACGTTGTCACGAGTAGGTGGTAGGTTGACCACCTCCATTGTCGCCTTTGGGATGGGGACGATGCCATCTTGTGTTGTGGTTGGCGGTAAGGTGCCAAATTGGAGGGATACCAAGTTGGCCGAGACCGTTTTCTCCTCGTAGTGGACAGAGATGACATCCGCATTGATCATGCGCTGGATGTAGTTCCTAAGGACATAGCAGTCCTTAGTTGGGTGTCCGACAAACCGGTGGTAGTGACTGTACCTCGGATTGTCCACTCTTCCAACCTTGTTGGGACGCTTCGGGTCCGGCAATTTGATCTTGTCACCCTGCTTCAATATCTCGAAGAGTTGTAGGATATCTTCATCGTTGAAGGAATAAACCTCCTTTGGCCTTGGTGCAAGTGGAGGCTTCTGAGTAGGTGATGATGCACCTTTGAAGGCGTTGACAGTCAACGCCTTCTTCCCTTTTGTCTCTCATCCAGGTTTATTGGCTGCAGGCCATTTTCCCTTATCCTCAAAGGCAGGGAAACTGACTCCCAAAAGACGAGCATTGGATGCCTTCTTTTCATCTGCTTCGGCCTCGATGATCAATGAACTCCAGTCGGGAGGAGGAGTGGAGTTGAGCCAGAGTTTGATTGCAGGGAGCATGTTCATGCTGCAGGAGGAGAGGAGTGCATGTTCTGGCATGTCCGGGGGCAGTCTGAAGTAGGCTTGTCGGAACTGTTTGATGAATGCTCGAACTGTTTCCTTCTCCTTCTGACGTATCTCTATGAGGGACATCATTGTTATCTCCTTCTCTCCGTCATAGAAATGATCGAGGAAGAGATGCGTCAAGTCGTCGAAGGAAGATATGGAGTCGTCGGGGAGACTACAGTACCAGTCGTAAACCACTCCCTTCAACGCCCCGACAAATATGCTGGTGAGTAGCGCATCTTCCTTCGGGAGATATCCCATTTGAGACTGGCAGTAGATCAGATAGCGGCATGGAGAGTCCTTTCCGTCGTATGGCGTTAATGTTTATGGTTTATACTTGGGAGGATAAACCACTTTGTTCCATTCGAGGGGGTATGGTTGTGGGATCCCCATCTTCTGGCGCTTCTCTTGTTTGTTCTTGGACTCAAAGCGCTCGCGCAAGTCCCTGATCATCTCAACCACGTCTTCCGTGGAGCTGGGAGTCGAGGAAGGTGGTACAGTCTGGAGTTGAGCATTTGATGGCTCCGACGTTCGAGGTGCTTCACGGTGATCTGTGTCCAAGGATACCCGTTGAAGGGGTACACTTGACTCTCCATTAGCCCCTGGGTCAGGACCGGTAGACGGTGCCCTGGCCAAAGCTGACCGTATCTCAAATACTGGTTGAGTCAATATTTGTATGGAGGCAGATATAGTTTTGAGTCCTCCCTCCAAGGTATACATGTGGTGGATGAGATCTGTTGGCGGCGCATCAGACTCCGCATTGCCAGCTCCCATCATGTACACCGACATGAAGCGACTAGAAGTGGATGGATCGGTTGAGGCTTCGCTTTCGGTCTCACTCTCTTGTAGAAGAGGAACTTCCTCCGGAGCTTGGTCTTGGCTACCCCTAGCTATGTTCTGGAGGACACCTTCGTCTTCGGGAGAAGTATCAGCAAGGTCCTGAATACCCCAGTTCTGTCTTGGAGGACTTCTTCGTCTTCGAGACGTAGATCCACAAGGGCTTGACTAGCCCCAGCCATGTCCGGAAGGCTGACTTCGTCTCCAGGATGAAGATACACAGGGGCTTGACTACCCCCAACTTTGTCTGGGGGGTTGACTTCGTCTCCATGATGAAGATCCACAGGGGCTTGACTACCCCCAGCTTCTTCTGAGATCTTCTTTCTCCCCCGAGTGCCCTCAAACACTCCTGAGGACGAAAAAGTTGTCTTGGTCTTCCTCGACTGGCTCTTGGATGAGGACAAAGTCGAGGAGCTACTGGTCGCCTTCAGAATAGATGGAGTATTAGAGGCTACTTTGCAAGAAGCAACCTGTAGTTCTGGCTCCACTTCAGTTGACACCTTCTTCCCGAGACGACGTCGGAGGGGTGTTGATGATTGCAGCCGCTGGAATACTGACTGCCTTGATGGTGGAACTATTGTTTTGCAACAACAGTTGATGGTGACTACAGCACAGGTGTGCCCTGTGAGGGGCGCATTGTGCCTGTTAGTCGACTCTCCTGATCAGCGCTTGTGACTGATCATATTACGCAAATCATTGGGGAAGAGTGCCACCTTCACACCCCATCAGACGCATGGCAAGGCCAAACGCCGGGGTGGTCAGGTGAATGCTGTGCCCCCTGAACCAACCCAGAAGATGCACTCAGATCAGTAGTAGGAGTACAACATTTACAGTGACTTGAACCAGCCACAGACGCACATCCTATACAGGTGCTGGGGTTCAAGACCACAGAGTTTGCCTTGTTCGACTTGGTTGCAAACGCAACAGATGCGCCCATGTGGGGCAAGGACTTTGAAGGTCGGCTCGTTTATGGCGCGGAAGCACCCGAGTCGACCTTATACAGCTTACCATCAGCAGCGCGCATGATTGTGAGCGCATGCTTCTGGTTTGCTGCCGGCATAGCACGTTTGAGGCGCATGGCCCATGCCGCCTTGGACTTCTTCGTACCAGCCCGCTGGGGTACATAGTACTCAGAGTACAAATTCTTCTCGCCACGACAGCGAGTGAGTCTGTCAAAGACAGAAGCCTTCTGTGGCACATCTGAGTTACCGCACAGGGCGTTAGATGTGCCCCTGCTCCGTCGGCACATCTTTCTTGTCTGAGAAGGAGATGGCTAGGGAATGTGGTCAGCACAACACTTTCCTGAGAGATGCGCTGCACCGGTGGGCACATCCTGTCCATTGAAGACGTTAGGGAGAAGGGTGGACTGCGTCGGCACATCCCCTTCAGTGGTGGTGCCAGGGGCCTCGACCTTGCGCACCCAGGTTTGGCGAGTCTTCTTCGGTTTTTGCAGCCGCTTCGAAGGACTTGCGCTGCCTTCACTACAAGAAAATGTAGCATTTACGGCACACAATTTATGGCGCACAGTTGTTGCGTACCGTAAATGACACGCATTTACGGCATACAGATCTGCGTGCCATAAATGAGTTGTTTTTTTGTCTTTGTTACTGCGTATTTGATATGCAAGCCGTCGTTGTAAACATATTTACGGCATGCAATTTCTTGCGCCGTGAATGATAACTTTTTTACGGCATGCATTTTTTTGCGCCATGAATGATAACTTATTTACGGCATGCATTTGTGCACACCGTGAATGATAATTCATTTACGGCATGCACTTTTGCATGCCGTATATGATATCTTATTTATGGCATACATTTGTGCACGTCATGTATATTGTAATTGATTCTCCTAAGAAAATTTTCCCTAAGTAATTATTTCTCTAAAATCTCCTTTCAAATTAACTTTTCCTCAATGTTTATGCAAATTAACTTTCTAACTTATTTATGACACGTGCTTATGTGCACACCGTGCAGGATTAGATATGAGTTAATTTGTTATATATGTTATATGGATTCTAGATCCGGATCCAACCCTTTTTATCCAAGCAGCATTCAGACCCTTGATTTTGTGGATAGAGTGTGGACCTCAAAACTAGACCATATTCTCAAAACGGAGAGAGTTTGGGTCGAAATAAATCCTATCCAACGTGAACTAGACACAAGCTCGATGGAAAACATTTGAGATAACACTACAACAAAAAATCTTCTTTACAACATTTTATTGACAACGTTTTTAAACAATATTGTAAAAAGTTAGATCTTTTACTCCTTTTTAGTGAGAACGTTGTAAAATATTGATGATAACAATGTTTTATATTTAAGTGTTGCGTACCTCTTTCTTTTTTACAATGATTCACGATAAATATTACAAATTCGATATTTAATAATATTTTTTATAGATAAGTCCATATTAGTTGTTAAAAAAAGAATTTATAGAAGTAGTTGTGTGTTCATCCAAAAATTTTGTTTCAATTTTTGCTCTAAATAAACAAATCAATGAAACGAAAAGATTAGAGTATAATCAATAAAATTCCGTCGATTTCTAAATTAGCGCCAGCAAATCAAGAAAATCCTGCCAAGTTTCTAACCTATTTCCTAAAGTCCAGCCCCTGCCTTCAATTAAAATTGAATAAAAGCATTCTTTCGGCCACATATTCCAAACCCAAAACCAAAAAACCCTACGGAGTACGGAAGAAGAAAAAAAAACCTCGCACAAGGAAGAGGGAGGGCGGAAAGGAAAAAAACCTAGCAGAGGAAGCGGAACGACAGAGAAGGTAAAGATTTTTGAAGCTATTGATATAAATATTTTTAGATATAAATCGTGCATATCTCTTTCTCTCTCGTTATTTATTATTTGGGAGTGGACGATCGAGTTCTTGGTCGATTTGGGCGACTTTTTTCTTGGTCCGATCGAGTTCTTGGTCGATTTGGGGAAGGAGGCCGCCGAGGACACCATGGAGGCCTACAAGGCCGCTCAGGTCAATCTCGCTTTCTCCCACTCCAAGCCTTAATTTATCTACGTAACCTAGCTGTCCTGATCTAATTTTTCTACATGTCCACTTTTTTAATAAAGTGGTGATTGATCGTTTACTGATTGGGCTAGGGTTTTGTTATACAATAGTTAAGAAATTTGAGTGTCTTAGTTAGGGTTTTGGTTTGGGAGGTTTAGTTTCTGACTAACTTCTTTTTATTTATGATCTAGTGACTAGATTTAGCCGTTTAGATATTGAAATTGTCGAGGAATCCTAGATCGAGGTGGCGGACAAGTAAGCATGGATCGGTGATAGAATGGTTTAGCAATTGAGTTGTGGGTTTTGCTGTTGAAAACCCTAAATTTGTGATTTTCTTGTAAGTGTTCTTGGTGAAGAGATTCAGTTGTCGAATAACCCTAGTGTTGGATAGTCGCAGACAAGCAGTGTGATAGGTTCCCAAATGAAATTGGTCCGGAACAGAGAAATAGTTGGAGTAATTTGACATTTCTAGGTCAATTTTGAAGAAGAAATTTGAATGTAGAAGATAAATTTGGGGAAGAACATCGAATATATTTGAAATAAGAATGACGCAGAAACTACAGTTGCAAAGTAAAATCAAGTAAATTCTAAAAAGAAGAGAGACTACAAATCAATTCCCCGGCTCTTTCTGAGTACATCGCCCTATTTATAGACTTCCAAAGTTCCATCTGGAAGAATGAGGTAGCAGCTATGATACTTGCTCAGATACTCCTCCACCTCATCCTGCATTCTGATTGGATAGGAATAGCTATCTGTATGCCACCTGTATGCTGAGCTGTATGCTGAGCTGGACATATTAGGCCACCTCTATACTGGACTGGACAGTGTACTGGGTTGTGTACTCAGTGATTGATACAAAAAGGGATCGTATCAATACCCTCCACTTAAATTGACCTTGTCCCAAGGTTAATGGAGGAGTAATTTGGATTCCCGAATCCCACACCATAACATGAAAACTGGCAACTTCACCCAAGAATGAATCCTTCAACTTATTGGCAACCCATACATGAACATGTATTACTGGAAATGAACTAGGACCTGGATCTCACACCATGAAACCATCATTTTCGATTTTGGTATCTCTTCTTATTGCTGTGTCAAGGAGAGGGCCTAGATCCCATATAATGTATGCAATCCGAATCTTGAGAGCATAAACTTCATATAGTAGGTTGGGAGAGTACTCAAAATTATTAAGTAAAAGCTCGACAACCTTCGGGTAATTTTCTTGATCTTCTGCACGCCTTCCTACAGGAGGTCGTCGAGAAACCCCAGATTCAATGAACACGATATGGTAATCACTGTGCTTATTTTCTTCTGCTGCTTGTTTCATTGTTAATCCAACACGAACCTCACTGGCTGCATTTGAGTACTTGAGAGAAGTTGGATCTTCTTGCGCTATGACAGACAATACTATCTTCCCTTCATGAATTCTCATAGTAAAATCAGCTCCAGTTATCACTTGTGCAAGAGGCATGAAATTATTATAACAATATGTGTCCTCTTTTGTTGCAGTTGCAAGAGAGATTTGTAAGGTGTGAGCAAACTCTAAAAGGCTAGCTATAGCCATTGCTTCTAGTCCATCAACCGGAAAACCTCTAGAGGCATGTTCAATAGCCAATTTCACCATAACAAAGTCGAGTCCAGCAAAACCCATATGAGTGCTGTAGTGTATCATCTGGATGGTGGCAGCGGTCTCATCCAAGAACTTCATGTTGTCTTCAAAGGAGACGTTAATGATACAGAAGCTAGGAGTAGCCAACCGAAAAATTGGTACTGTAGGCAAGCAAACCTGATAAGCCTCGTACTTGAGCTCTGCTACTGATACAAGCCTGCTTCTACTGACTTGGTGACTTAGCTTATCGGCTATTATTTCTGACACTGGTACTGTAATAACTTGAAATTGAAGCTTTGAAGCATGATGCTTGATACTTTATATGGTACACCTGGATCCCAAATGGTTGTTACCAACTTCTCTAGCCATCTTCTGATAAGTCTCGCACTACAAACAGGTTCATATGGTTCAGTTAATATGACATTCAATACAGAATCATATACATCCAAGGCACGAACACTCTCAGCTAACCGAGCTGCCACATATCTCATCTGCAGTCTGGTAACCTTCCGCAGTTGTTCATGCGAAAAGGATCAAAGATGACAATTTCATCCAATGTATTTAACATCTCTGGCCTGAAATGCCTTCGTACCTCCTGCGTAACCTGATCTTGAGCAATTTGTGTAGATGACTTCCCTACTATTCCTACGAACAGATGTCCAGCACCAAGATTTAAGGTCATGATTATCACTGTATTACTGAAATCAATTGTTTTTTCTTGGCCGTCACTCAGGTTACCCTCGTTAAGTACTTGAAGTAGAGTACTGAATAAACTTGTGATGTCATATGAAAACTGGAAGGCCTTGCATATACAACATACAAAAGAGAGATACCAGCTTTAACATTCTTTTGTGGTAATGACGAAAATCCTAACTTTTGTATCCAGGATGATAATGCCTTTATAATTGAAGAACCATTCACTAGCTTACCGATACTAAGGTTTTGCATTATACCTGGATCCCATCTCTTTGACATATAATTTGCTGCCATAACTTCAAAACCTTTTAACTGGTTTTCATCATCAACAGCTTCCTCCTCTTTCAGAAGAAGACCATGTCCAGTACAAACTACTAAATATGCAATCTGAACCAAAGCACCATGGTGTGGCTTAAATACAATGAGTAAAATACCTAATGGACATGATGTCTTTTCTAGGATCAGTACATCAAAGTCTAAGATAGGGGATTCTTGTTGAATGTTATTTAGCTTTACATCTTCAGTCTCAGGTTCCTTTCCCTCATTTTCTACTACATCATAATTGTAGGAGTCACATCCATCACTTGACTTACCATCTATATCAAACCTTCCACTCCAGAATTTTCCATCTTTGTCGTGAACATCAGACAATCTAGCAGATGCATTAAGGAGTAGCTGTTCTTTCTTCGACTCTAGATGACAAGCTACACCATCCCTATCTAAATTGGATTCACGTAGAAAATGTAAATTTTCAAATGAACAACCTATGCTCATGTTGTCTGCTACCAGTAGTTGGTGTCGCCCTATTTATAGACTTCCAAAGTTCTATCTGGAAGAATGAAGTAGCAGCTATGATACTTGCTCTGATACTCCTCCACCTCATGCTGCATTCTGATTGGATAGGAATAGCTATTTGTATGCCACCCGTATGCTGAGGTGTATGCTGAGCTGGACACATTGGGCCACCTCAATACTGGACTGGACAGTGTACTGGAGAGTGTACTCAGTGATTGATACAAAAAGGGATCGTATCACAGTGTGACACAAAGCAGATTCGACAGCCACTTAAGCGAATCAAACTTGGACTACTTAAGATTCAGCGAAGCGGACTACGTCCCATATAATGATTCAGCTGGCTTGTTTTGATTTAGTTGTTGAATGACCCTAGTAAAGGGGAGTGTTGCTTGCTCAGGCACGTCGATTCTCCCTTTTGCGACCCTAATTTGGAATTGGATTAGTTTTTTTTACCCCTCTTCTCTTTCCCTTCTTTCTTTCTTGGTTAATTAGTTTAGAGATTTTAATTTCCGAGGAGCCCTAAATCCAAGTGCCTCGATAATTAGATTTCTAGGCACGTTGTGACAAGTATCATATGTTATAGAATAGTTTTGTAAATTTAGTATTTGTGCTTATGTGGTGCTTCTAAATATTCAATAAGAGATGGTCATAAGCCCTCGTTGTGGGTTGGGGTTAGGGTCTGTATCTTTTATTTTGTATAAAGATTTGGTTGTGGAATGACCCTAGCGTTGGAGATTACTACTGGCTTATATCCTCACATTTGCTCAATAATCCATGCTTTTGTAGGTCATTAATTGCTTAAGAACTCTCATTTCTTATTCAACTAACTTATATTTATACTATTAAATTTTCTAACCGTTATTTTCCTAAATTAGGCTAAAGACACTACACATATATGGATTATATATCCAAATTAGGCTTTATTTAGTCCTGTAACACTCTTGGAATTCCCTCATATACTAATAAAGTACGCTGCAGGAGACATTTGTTTATTGTTTAGCATGAACCCGCTAATACTTTTATTTGAATGTTTGATTATTAGTTTTGTCATATACAGTGTTTATTTTTGGATGGAGTATTGGTTTATGATGTCATTTTGGGGTTCACTCAAGATTATTAATATTTTTGGCTTTAGAGACTCGTTTTTTAACCTTTTATTCAATCTATTACACCTTATTTTTTCTAGCTTTTGGGGTTCTTCAATTATTATCACATTCGAGACATCAGTCAACAAGAGGATTACCTATAGAGGCAGTAGAAGCATCAGTCCAATCAGAGGTAGGTCTAGAGTGCTCTTGTAGTTGAGTTTCTTGCTATGCGATAGTCAAACACTTTATTCAAATGCATCTGACGACCCTCTTCCACCGCTGACCCGCTCAGTGTTTTCCACATCATTCAAATGCATCTTCAGCTCCCTTCTTTCTAAAGCCTGATTCCAACCAGCTCCTTTATCTGCCTTCTAGTTGGTTCATTCTGATTTTCATTCTTAGAGCCTGTATTGCTATTTTCTCCCTTGGTTTCATTAAAATAAACACCGATTATTGAGTGTTTTCCTCAAGAGAACTTATATTTGTATGGTAACAGGTCAAAATGAAAATGTCATAGCCTTTAAAAAAATATGTTATTTTATGATTAAGTTTTTTGGCCTATTACTTACTTGTAGACTATATTTGCTCTGTTAGTTTTTTTTCTCCTTACTAACAACAACAAAGCATCTGATGAAGCAAAAAAAAAGCTGATTTATATTTTATAAGATTTTTCTTTGTACTTTTCATTATCCTCTTTTTTCTGTGGTTAAGATTCTTTTCCAAGGCCTTAATTTCAAATTTGTTCACATTCCTTGTGCTGAAGAGTCTGCTCTTTCTTGTCATAAAAGAGAAGGATACACGACCCTAGGTAGAGTTGTATCAAAGAAAAGGATTTATGTAGTCAAACCTAGATGTTCGAGATAAAGATATTTTTTGTGTTGTTTTTAGTAAATAAATAAGACTAGCTCTTGAGGTTCTAGGTGTGCATGTTTTTTTATATTCGAAAACAACACGTCTGCGTTTTGGGTTTAACTGTATCATTAGTCTTTGTTTATTGTAACATATAGAGCTTCCGCTAGTGGTAGAACTAAGAAATGTTTAACTAGCACAAGTAGATGGAGACCTTCAGCTATTAGTTTTTCTTGCGAGTTAAAAGAAACTGACTACTCTTTTCAGGTCTACTGTTTACCATTTTTTGATGCTTGGGTGTTAAAGAATAGGCATACTTTTTTGGTCTATTGAATATTGAAACTACTATATACAGTCATTGTAAGGTTAAGTGGGTGAAGACAAATAAACCTTGTTCAACTTAGTCCTTTTATCTGTTTCAGTACTGGCTTTCTGCTTGCAGGTTCATGACTACATTCACACTCAAAATGCTTACAGAGCGTTTATATTGTTTTTTTCCATTTCACACTAACATAACCAGATTCCAAGAACCTGCAACATTGCCTGTTTGGGTTTGGAACTAGGAATTTTGCTTAATAGTCTATTACACCCTTCATTCTTTATTCCTCATCAGTTCACACTATATGATATTTTCCTCATCAGTTCACACTAGTGTTCTTTTTTACACAGTTTGCCATATATTAGAATAACATGGTGACTCAAAATTAGCTGGGTAGAGAATCGGTGTTCTTTTTTACACAGTTTGCCAGGAAAGCAGTGACAAATAGAGAACTAGGTGCAATGTCAGATTCAGAATAACATGACTCAAAATTACAAAAGATGAACATATACACGTAGTAACGCAGTGAAAATTGTTGGGTGAAAACTTACATGGTGATAGTGGAAGGAGAGGAAGAAGAGATGTCTCCTTCTTGCCAGCTATCTTGCAAATATGAATTATTGGGGATGAACATGGGAAGGTGGTACTTGGTCTGTGCACATCTTGTGTGTATATTCCCCCTTATTGTACTGCAAGAAATTGCACAGATCTCCTACTATATTCCACAGGCTATTCTCTTTGTACGTGTTGGACATTATTTTTCTATTAGTTTGCTGAAGTCTTGATTCTTTTTGTATTAGTTTGCTGATTTGCTTTACTTGAGAGATGTTTATTATCCATATGATGTTTAACAGAGGACGACAGTGTCATTAGTGATGCAGTGATTCCTGTTTTTGCTTGTGTAACAATTCCAGAGCAATATCTGTTAGTTAGTACTGGTACAACCTCAAATTTCGTTGGTGATGATATATTACATATATCTAGTACATCTTTTTGGCTATTGATGATCAATTAATATCGGATAATTAAAAAAGAAAAAAAGAATGGAAGAAAAAAATATTAGGATATCTTTCCGGTTGGGGCAATGATGCAGCTAATGAGGTTATAACTGAGGCACTTTATTTGATGGTTGCATATGAGTATTTGGCAATAGAGTACTTAGAAAAAAAAATTAAGACTCTTTTCAATAGGAACTTTATATAAGATAAATGAGAAAATTGGTGTAGACTGCTTCCACTAATTAATCTGAGTTCACCAGGATGATGGAAAAAAAATCCATAAAGTTCGATTTTTTCTTGTAGTTTGTACTGGAAAGTCAAGTGATGTATTATTGCTTGGATGTGTACGAGGCTAAACTTGTGTTAAACTGAGTCGACCTTGTTTACCATCCATAAATAATAACATCAATGCATTATAAATATTTTTCCATGGTTTACTTTTCTTCTTACTCTGGTTTTTTGCTCATATAGAAAACAAACAACAGCAACGTCATCATCATTTTTAATTTACATTATCATCATCATCATCTAAAACACCAAAGTATTTTACCCAAAAGTTTTGGATTGGCTACACGAATTAATCAACATTATAAACTCTAGTGTATTTGCTACTTTATCTTCTATTGTGTTTTCCTTGGTGATATAGCTTCAAAAGATGCTGGATATATATGTGAAGAAGTTCACATTGAGGAGCACAGTCATGAGTACTGTTTGGCCTTACTCTTTTTACCAATCATCTCCAGTTTTATATCAATGCTATCGATATATTATACTTAAAAGTGTGCAAGACTGATTTGTAACTGGTGGCCTGGCATGGTTTTTTATGACTCAGTGATCTATTTGTAGAACTGTTAACTTGTGCACTTTATTTCTTGTATAAAATAGGATGACGCCAATAACTGCTATCAATTTAGTTTGTGATTATTATCATACAGGAAAACCTTTCCCTTGCCTATGCATTCACCATTTGAGTCTACTTCATTAATAATTTGCTATCATAATATTCCCTATGCATTCACCTATATTACTTTGTTACTGTAAGCTAGCACCTTTCTTTTGTTTTACATGTCTCTGCTTCTCTTGATAAAACTCATGTGCGTATTACATTTTGTTAGTTTATATTTTTTTTTATGAAAGTATATATTTTTTCATTGTTGTGTTTATATATACATTAAATTGGATACAATGAACTAAAATCCATTTTGTGTTTGTGCAGGTTATCAATAAAAAGAACAATATCTGTATATTGTGTTTGAAGCTTCTTCCCTGCAACCAATTGAGCTGCAATTTGTGATAGAAGACAATTTGCACTTTTTGTTCAACTCGATAATTTTTTTAAAAATTTTGTATTGAATTGTATGGTTCTTAATTTAGTATTACAACAATTTTTCTAGTTCATGCATCAATATGGCATGATGTACTTTGGCATTGCCTTTTGTTTGCTATTAATGTATTTTGGCGACTGAACTCAATTAATTTTTATAATTTCACGTGCTTGGGTTTATTTGAAGGATTTTCCAGTTTTGTAGTTTGAATGGGATTATATGTCAGTCAACTATTTCAAATTTATTTTTGCAATGTTGTATACTTTGTTTACCATTGAAATAATTTGATAGAAATATTCATCAAAGATCATTTACGACACGCTACATATGTCAGAAAGTGATAAGCATAAATTGTCAGAAATATCTTTTACGACATCAAAATAAATGCTGTAGATGATCTTACGGGAATAGCTACTATGGCGTGCAAATGTACGCCGTATTTGATCATGCAGGAATATATATTACGGAGCCTAAAGGTTTGCCGTGAAAGAGCAATTAAGGCACACTAAATATGCCGTAAATGGTTGTCGAAATTTTATGAGAAAATCAATTATGGCGTTCATTTGTAATCATTTACGGCGTGTATATTAACATTTACGGCGCTCTCCAACGTGCCGTAAATAATAGGGTCATTTACGGCTCTCTCCAATGCACCGTAAATAATAGGGTCATTTACGGCATGGTCTTTTACGGCATGGTCATTTTTCTTGCGTGCCGTAAATGATCATTTTTCTTGTAGTCTAGAGATGAACTCCTTATACGCCGGTTGATTGAGGCGTACGACCAGCGTCTTGTGGGAGGAGCCCACCTTCACGTCGTCGGATTGCGACACAGCTTTCTCGGTGGAGGAGAAAGAGTTCCCCAGCAGAGTCGCCAGCTTGTCTGCCATTAAAATCTTTTTATTGCAATTTCAATTACAAACAGAACAGTGTTACAATGTAGGACTTAGATGTAGTCCTAGGAGAATACTTTTATTTATCTGGGTCCCTGTGTCGATGGAGCGAGTGGTAATGCATTGACTCCATTGACGATCTGACGACGGTTATCGGTTCTCTGAAGGTTTGAGTTGCTCTGTGTGCTAGAGCTTGCGGAGAGGAAGAAGACGTTGAGTGTCTGTATCTGCCTCTCTCATTGTGTATAGGTCTCTGTCTGTAGGTATGTCTCTCAGTGTGTGTGTAAGAAGGAAGTGATCGCTCTATTTATAGCTTGCAGGTTGGCTGTTTCATGTGCGTATATGTAGGATACGCCTGTACGTGGGGACGCCACGTGGTGATTACTGATGGAGGCGTATGGATGATGCACTCTGATTGAGGAGTTGAACCCTTCATGTTGCATTTGTGAGCTGTGGCAGAGCTGACACGTAGCAATGGAGAGGATCTTTCCGTTGCTGAGATCTTGGGTGATTAGCACCCCTTCATCGGATGAACTGAGTCAAAGGACACGTGGCGCGTATCTGTAGCTCAAAGATCTCGGATTTGGTGGAGAGTGACCTGATAGGATGCGCCTGGGATTGGGCGCATGAGAAGACTTTGGCTCACAACTTTCAGGAGTCACAAACCGTCTAGGCGCATGACTTTTGAGGCACATTCGAATCTTCAAGAGTGACTTGACCTCTGTCTTTAGGGATCAGAGAAAATGGCTGAGACGTATGGCTTTTGAGGCACATTCAAAGATTTGGGCGCATGGCTACGGAGGCGCGTGCGAAATGGTTGGACGGCCACGTGGCTTGTAACCGCCGGAGGAAAGTAATGATGATGCTGACGTCAGCGATGCTTCATTTTCTGAAAAAGCTGTCAACTGTTCGGTCCTCGGGGACTGGCTACTGTCGTGTCAGACTTCAGCATTTAATGTTCTTTGACAGGTGATAGACTGTTGAGTGGGCGCGTCGATCTATGTTCCATTAGGCGCATGGGGGTGCGTGGGGCGCATCCTTATGAGGCGCTTGGTACTGATGGGCGCGTCTGTATGATGCGCGGTCTGACCGACGCATCTATTTTTATGACACATCTTTATTGGTCTGACTGTCACGTTCTTCGAGTGCTTTAAATAGCCGTTTTTGACTTGGCTGAATTTGAAGCGTCAGGTTCATCACCATTAATACAAACTCATTGCATGGGATTCGGAAAGTCCGCCACTTGGCGCATGGGTTTGATTTGCCCGGTCTATAAATAGTGGCAAGGAGAGAGTTTGCCTCTCGTTCTCTTACGTCCTCCCAAATAAACTTGTTTGCTCGAGCACACTCTGTTGACGAGATGCTTCTGAGGGTGAAGATGCGACGACTTGTCTTCGTTCATGCACTTGAAGGTGACTGTTACACCCAAAAGTCGGAGTCGAGGGCTTCTGAGGCAGGCGGAAGGTGCCTGTTGCATCTAAAGATCGGGATGCTCGAGCCTCGTCTCCGTTATGCTGGAAGAGCCGTACATCGGAATTGCAGTGCCCCGATCATCTTCCTTGGGCTTTGGAGAGCTCTTCCTCCTGTAAGAGTGGGTGTTGCCCATTCTGGTTGTGTTGAAAGCCTCCTTTTACCGCGGATCGATTGCGGTGCTCTCCTCTTCCTTGGGCTTTGGAGAGCTCTTCCCACAGCTAGGGTGGGGTTGATCGCCCACCCTTATTTTGCTCAATAAATGCTTCGTTAGTCGAAGCATTTCATCGGGCGCATATGCTGAGACTTCATGATGCACATAACTGAGACTCTGAGGAGATGCACCTGACTAAGGCGCTGAAGTGATGCGCCAAACTGAGACGCTGAAGAGATGCGCCTGACTGAGAGCGCATGGCGGTTGCTGCACCTAGCTGTAGACTTAGGGTGTTTTCTTTGTAGAAATTCTTCTTTGTAAAACCTTTTTTAGACATGTAATAGACTTTTATATGAAAAAATCTCATTTTAATGTCTATGCTTTTGCTATTTGCTGTGCCAAGAACTTCATCTGAGCTCCCTGGCGCATGTACTGTTAGGCGCATAGGATTTCTGGTCCTGAAATTCTATGCTTCTACAAAGGTCATCTATAATATTTTCAATAGGTCCATTCGGGACGAGAGTGAGCACAATACATCTCATGCAGTTCAAATCATGACAGAAATATAATACAGGCAATATAGTAACATACATGAAACGCTGAAGAATATATATAAAGTAAAAGAGAAGACTGTAAAGAAATATCTACTATAAATATAGAACTAACAGTGAACTAGTGATTTAGAGTACAAGATAGACATGTGAACGGCTTGATAATAAACATAAGAGGTTATACATGGCTACACTACTTTGGAAATATCCACATAACTATTTCTACTCCCCATCTCCATTCAATACACAAGGATCCGTTCAAGTTATGTTATTGTACATGATATTACATGGGAGCCCATAAATGGGTACACATGATTATAAACATTGGGGCTCCGTGAACAAGAAAGTACATGAATCACGAGAGTGCACATGAATGGTGAAAGCACAGGAACACATGATGAAAGTGAAACACACATGACATGATGTATCCGATGCTCCCGAGGGGGATAACATCGTATAAAAAGATCCATATAGAACTAATCCATGTTTCCATCGTGACAGCATTAAGTAAAGTAATATAGAGCAAGAATATAGTCCTAGTAAGTATGAAACGGTCAGAGAATGTACTCGCCTGATATCTTGAGTATCTGAAGTAAAATACTACCTGTGGAGTGGTGTCTGGCTCCTATTTAGAATAGCACAAGTCACAACATATCCAAAATGGTAAAATAGACTGCTACAATACATTCTACATGATATTTGGGTTAATCTAGGCTAAAGTCAACCTTTGGTCAACTATAGCCAACTACTCTAGTCAAACTGGGTCAACTAGGTCAAACCTAACCCAAACAAGTCTTACTATGCCTAACCATACCTATTTAGCATTTGCACATCATCACAAAACCATACAATCCATCAACAAACATCTCATGTGTATACATTACCATATACACATGTGAATACATATAGGAATCATATAGGCTATATGTCATACACAATCTATATTGGCATGCACACATATTTATTTACCACATATATATACACTAAAATTATATAGGCAAAATGCATATATAATACATATTATATTATTAACATACAGGAATATAGTTTATATATATATATATACATGTATATAGAGAGAGAAGAATAAAATGACAGTGTAATCTTTATGTGTGTGTGTGCCAATAGTGTGTACATGGATATAGGTTCCTGTGTGTGTCATGTGTGTGTATGAGTGTGTGAGTGACAGTAAAGAGGTGATGTGTGTGTAGGTCTAGGGTGTTAGAAAATCAACATTCAGCTCTTATGTATGTGTGTGTATATTCTCAGTTTTCAGGTGTAGCAGTAGTGTGTTAACAGTACAACCTAGGGTCTAGGTTAGTGTACATATGTATGTGTAGCATGGTTGAGTGAGTGTACAGTAGATTTCAGGAAAATAGTGAGCAGTAGATGGGGTGTGTGTATGAGTGTGTGAGTGATATCAATGTATGAGAAAACAGTGTATGATTTTAGGATTTTGTATAAACATGTATTCGATGCCCAGTTCAGTTTATGTGTGTGTATACATAACACAACATAGGCTATAGGGTATCAGGTTTGGGTGCTCATGTGTGTTCTCAGATTTTGTGAAATGTGTGTAGATGTGTATGAGTATAAATAGGAATCAGTGCATATATAACAGTGTATCAATTCTTAGTTTTCGAATTCAGCTGAGTGTACACAAATCAGTTTTCATGTTTAACAGTCCAAAGGAAATCGAAAACCTATAATCAAATACAAATCATGAATCCTATCATGCAACTTAAACTCAGATGTATATGGGGGATCAACTTTGCAATTCAATCATCAACAGAAATTAGTTTAAACAAACTTTTAATCTCAGAAAATCGGGTATACTGGACAGTATGAGAAAATTGGCGGAAAACCCGATTTTGAATTTAAATATAACTAAAAATCAGTTTAATTGGTTGGTAATACATGTGTCACATGTTAGTGTGTCATACGTGTGTTTTGGTGTCCAAGAACTGGACACAAATGTGTCCAAAACCATTTCCCACACTCGTGTTCGACAGGACAGTGCACAGTCTCGTGCACGTGTTCACCCGATTCGTGGACACGACATAGTGCAAACCAAGACACGTGCTCGTGCCTGGGGGTTCGCCTAGGATAGGGCTACACCCTAGATAGCCTGCAACTCGTCCCCAATGTGTCCACAACGGATACGAGACCTGTATCTGTGTGTGTATTGCGACAGTGCGCGCATAGCGTGTGTCCAGTGCGGGCACGATTGCTCCCCGTGTAGTGCACCATAAGATCGCAAATTTTGGGAGGATGGTGACAGACATGTGCTTCGTATCTCCACAAATTTTCATGTCCAATAGTGTCGTGTACATTGCGCACTACACCCCGAACAACAGGGCATCGAGCACACTGCTCGTGCTGCGTGTCCGTGTCATATTTTGACACAAAAAGGACACAGAGATCGACTCAGTCCACATGGAATTCATAACATACATATAGATCTACATTTCCCTTTAATTACTTTTCAAAAATATCAAAATAAAATCTATTGAGGCATTTTCCCAAACACCTAGAACTAGGTTATGATACGTGTCCGATACGGACACGAAATTAATACAAACTTTCACAAATCACACACCACAGCTAGGGCACACTTAGATCTAGGCTAATATGCAAAGAAATCAGAAATTAAACACAATTTAGAGGGTTTACCTATAGTGTGTCAATGACAAGAAAATCCCCAAATAGAATGATTTTCTTTGCTAGCCAAAATCTCCAAATTGTCCCAAAACTGAGATTTTTCTTCATGAACAGAAAATAGAGTAGGATTAGACTCTAATGCAAGAAACTAGAGTAAAAAAGGAATTAAAATGGAATAGTTATGGATTGGGAAAGAATGACAATACCTTTCCTTTCTAAAAGTTGATTTGATACAAAAGATAGGGTTAGACTAGTGGGATTTGGTCCAAGTTTAAATGGTAATGGAAATAAATCCTTAAGTCAAAAGTCCTTGAACCTATTCATTTATCCGCCTATTTGAAACTTGATTCTAAATGACTTAACTTGGGTTGACTTAAGTTAGACTAGGGTCCCACCATGCTATTCAAGTCACCATAGCTAGAGTCAACATCTAGGTTAGTCTCCAAAGTCTCAACTAATAAAAGTCAAAAATAACAATCATCACTTCAATAATTCAAAATAAAATCAAAATTTATAAAATGACTAAAATACCCTCAAGCTAAAATATGGTAGTGACAAGCCGATACATGACTTATTTTGAGGTTACAACAGACCACTTGCCACATAGTGATGCCATCCTCATACGATTATTTATCGGAGCATTGGAGGGAATCGCGTTCGACTGGTACTACTACCTCCTGGACAATTGCATCCATTCCTTTGACGGCTTCAAACGCATGTTCCTGGAAAGGTTCTACGAAGTGGGACATGATGTGACGATGTCGTCTCTCATGGACGTCGTTCAAGGAGACAGTGAGCTAACGAGAAACTACATCGAACGGTTCCGCCAAACCGCAATGAGATTGCCCCAAGGCAATCTTAAAAGCTTCTTGATTGAAATTTGCCAGAAGAAGTTGCTCCCTGCAATCAGCCTCTAGATGGGCGAAAATCAGTTCAGGGATGGACGACCTTCATCATAAACGCTACCAATATGGAGATAAAGTTAAAGACGGCTCGCCAGCTAGGATTACACATCCCAGATGGAAATGACAGGGGTAAACGTCTTGGTACCACCTCCAATAACAACTAAATCTCTAATAACAACTAAATCTCCAATAACAACTAAATCTCCTAGACTGTCGAGTTATGTACACCAAGTACCTCTGAACTTACACTCTACTAGCTCCGAAGGGATTCACATTGTATCTTCCTGGGTGACAAGTCATGTATACTGATACCTCTGTACTTCCACTATAATGCTTTATCCCGTCGGAGTCTACTAGGTTCTTTTTGTTGCCTTTGAGCAAACTTCTTGGTTTTGATTGTCGTATATCACGTCCATATTACCTTTGATATAGATAATCTCCTAACTTAAAACCTGTACCCAATTCGGGATAAAATCACGATGTTAGGGCCACATAACCTATCATGTTCATATTACCTCTGTTAGATTTTGTTTCAAATTTATTACCCGTACCACCAGTGCGCAAAAGGTACTAGGTCCACCAAAAATCATTCAAATCTATCACCCGTACCACCAATGCGCAAACGGATAATAGGTCCACCAAAAATCATTCAAATCTATTACCCGCACCACCAGTACGCAAAAAGGTAATAGGTCCACAAAAAAATCATTCAAATCTATTACCCACACCACTAGTGCGCAAAAAGGTAATAGGTCCACTGAAAATTATTTCAAATCTATTTACTCGCACCACAGGTGCACAAAAGGGTAATAGGTCCACAAAAGTCCTCCAGTGGGATGTCCTCTGCCAACCGCAAATGCTATATTAGACCCTCCAGTACAAGCACCCCTTACCTCATAATCATATGCTTCTGGAGCCCAGTTGTTCCGTTGTATTCACTCCCCAGTAGTAGAACAACCATGTACATATCACCTCTGAGTTGTTTTTCTACCCCTTATAAAGTAGATGATGCTAAAAACAAATGTTTACCATGTCCACCTTACATCTGAGTAAACACCTCGTGTAACATCCCCTGCATTGTGGTGTATTAAACATAGAACTTCCACGTCCATATCACCTCTGAGTTGTTCTGTGTATGCTCTCCGAGTTCACTCCTACCCTGTCCATATCACCTCTGTGTAGGAAAGCTCTACCATCAACCTCATATTTACTACGTCCATATCACCCCTGAGTAAATATGTTGGTTCCCTCTCTAAACTTATTATCGGTACCTAAAACCAAGGTACGCCAAGGATGATAAGTCTACATAAAATCCCCAACGAAAGTACCAAAACCTATCATGTCCATGCTACCTCTGATAGTATTGTCACACCTAAACAACTCTACTATCCATGCTTCTTATTCAAAGTATTCCAAATTTATAATTTGAAAACTTTGAAGGGGGTCTTGTAGAAGCATGGATATTTCTTTTAGTCTCATATCGAAAATGAGAAGAAGAAAGGGATCATTCCATCCTATATATAGAGCTCCCTTGCCTCCTTTGAAAATAGCACCAAAATAAAAAGAAAAAAAGAAAAGGGAGCCAGTGTCCAGGGAGCCCGTTCGAGCCACAAAAAGTTACAACAGTCCTTCTTCTTCTTTTGAATCGGCTACAAGTTCTTCACTTGCCATCTTGGCAAGGATAAAGTTGGATCCTGAGTACTATGCGCCTTCACGGGCTAGTACAAAGAAATGCAAGGCAGCAACTTGGACTTTTCTTACTACATACCTTCGGGTGCTAAGTCGAAGAAGTCTGGGGCAGTACGGGCTCAACAAACCCAGTCAACTGTCCAATCTGCTGACTGTTAGCGGGTCCTATTAACTGTTACACGGGCCCATGATGGAAAGTTGTACAGAACCTCCCGTGTCCAGCCCTCTGTGGCAAACGGACAAGGTAGGTCCCAGAAGATACCTACGTACCCAGAAGCTCAGGATACCGGGCCCATAAAACGGATGCAAAGGTAGATCAATCTGCTCTTGACTTGCGAGAGGTGGTCATTCACAAACATAAGGAGAGAGAAGCAACCTCGGCATGCGATGAGCCCTTTCCAGGATATCACTGCACCCAAGTCGCCATCAACTGTTGCCACCACAAGACAGTGGCTCCACCACCAAGGCAGTCTGTGTTCCAGCGACCGCAACCTGCTGCGCCTTTCTGACATCATCTCAGAAGCATGATGCCAATTGAAGACTTCGTAACAGCCTACTCTCAATTAGGAGCATTACTCAGATGTCTCAGTTAGGCGCACTATCTCAGCCCGGCAGATCACAATCTTTTGAGAGAGTTTATTGTCAAATCTTCTTCGAACAAGGAGATCCATAATCTGCAGTGCCAGTACTCTCCAAGGAGAAGGATCAGTCAAATTCATCTTCATTGAGAAGTCAAAAGAGAGACAAACGAAATTATCTCAAAATTGTTGCTGACCGCATAGGCGTTATGCCGCCAAGTTGATCCAGGCTGCAGAAGGAAGAGCCGCATGAGCTTTATGCAGCTAAGTTGATCTAGGCTGCAGAAGCAAGGCTCATGGAGACCCCATACGGCCAAGTGGACTCGAGCCACAGAAGCAAGTCTCCTGGAGACCCCATGCGGCCAAGTAGACTCGAGACGCAGAAACGAGGCTCCCGAAGACCCCATACGGCCAAGTGGCTTCGATCCACAAAAACAAGGCTCTTGGAGACCCCATGCGGCCAAGTGGACTCGAGCCGCAGAAGCAAGGCTCCTGGAGACCTCATGCAGCTAAGTGGACTCGAGTCGTAGAAAGAATGCTCCCGAAGATCCCATACGGCCAAGTGGAGCCGAGCCACAGAAGCAAGGCTCCTGGAGACCTCATGCGGCTAAGTGGACTCGAGCCGCAGAAGCAGGGCTCTCGAAGATCCCATACGGCCAAGTGAAACCAAGCCACAGAAGAAAGGCTCCTAAGGTCACTATGCAGCCAAAACGATTCAGGCTCTACTCTGTTGGGGGGACACATGGCAATTTGACCAAGTCTCAACCACCCAGATTTGCTACAACAAAGAAATCTTAACAACCCCCACTAGCTGGCAGCCCAAGATCGAGTCTTCGTGTGCTGTTACTAACATGTGGCCACGTGGCCCTCTATGTGGCCCAAAATCTGCTTTATGCAGGAATTACTGTAAATAGCAGGGTACCACACCCATGCTAGAGGTTGGCAATCAAAGGCTGGCAAAAATTTTCGAGAGCAAAGACTGTGTCCGGTCCAAGGAGTAAGGTGGAGTTGCTATACTTTTTCGAGCCTTCATCGTCACCCCTCAGAATCAAAAACTAAACAATTGTACTTAGATTGTTTCCTAGGATTTCTTTGTAGGCTTTTTTTTGTAGAAGTGAGTTTGCAATCAAATTCAGTGTCTCTGTAATACTTGTCTTTGATATTTAATAGCAAACATGCCCCAAACGTGCTATGCCAATAGTAAACCAGGGATGCGCGTTGAAAGTCATACATGCAACCGACAGTAAGCTGTACAGGGTTGGCTCCGGTGCCTTGGCACTAGCCACGAGTCAACTTTCAAAGTCCTCTTCCCGCTTGGGCGCATCTTCTGTATATGGAACAAAGAAAGGTGGGTTAAATCTTGTGACTTTGAACCCATACGCCCATTCGGGCTGTGCGCATGAAGTGGGTTCAAGCCGTAATACATGTTGCTCTCCCACCAACGTTCTAGGTTCATCTCATGCGCTGGAACTAGATCAGGGGGTGCAACACTCATATAATCATCCCGGTGCTTAGCCTTGCCATGCGCCTAAAGGGGGTGTAAATGTGAAACTCTTCCATCATGATTTGCTTAATATGATCACTTATAAGCGTGGACCAGAAGAGACGACCACTTTGCACGATGCGCCCCTCCTGAGGCACACTTGTGCCATGGTCACCATCAACTGCTGCTGTTGCAAAACAACGGATCCATCACCCAGGCAGTGTGTGTTCCTGCGACTGCAACCCGCTGCACCCATTCGACGTCGTCTCAAAAAGAGGGTGCCAATTGAAGACGAGACAAAACCCTTGGTCGCCTCTTGCCATGTTGTCTCCAGCTTACACTTATCAGGGAAAAAGACAACCACCAACTCATCGGCCTCGACAGGATCATCAAAGAGTCAGCCGAGGAGAAACAAAACGATAGTCTCGTCAACCGGGGTATTCCCGGGTACTCGCTTGAGAATGAAGACTCCAGCAAGTGAGCAAGTCGGGGGTGATCAAACTCCTACTATCCATGACAACCCTTTGTTCGAAGTCGAGGATATCTACCAAGGAACCGACACTGAGGTAGCCAGTATGAGGCCTCAGAAGAAGAAGCTCTCCCACAGGATAGTAAGGTCAAGAGCGAAGCCTCGACCGATCCATCCACTTCTACCCATGTCATGCCCGTCTACATGGCGGGGGTGGCGACGAAGAAGAGATCGACAATTCAGCTCTGGATCTCCTTCGGCGTATGGACACCCTAAAAGATGGCCTCAAGACCCTCTCCAACACCATGCAAACCTTGACCCAAATGATATTTGAGATTCAGAATACTCTGACCGCTCAACTGTTGACAAGAGCACCTATATCCACCAGCCTCGACCCTGGGGATAATGGAGAGTCCAGTATACCCCCTCAACGCGTATCTTCTATAACAGATCATCACACCGCCCCTCGGATATGAACTCCGTCAGGGGCTGAGCTTCACACCTTATCTCCCTTACCTGCTCCTAGCTCTACAAAGGAATTGGTTGAGATGGTAAGGGATTGTGCGATCACTTAGAAGTACGGAATAAACATGAAGAACGTCAGAAGTTGGGAATCCCACAACCTTATCCTTTCGAGTGAAACAAGGTGGTTTATCCTCACAAATATAAACCACAAACGATGAAGCCATACGATAGAAAGGATTGTCCTCGCCGATACCTGACCTGCTTCCAGTCTCAAATGGGACATCTTTCAAAGGAAGACGCCCTACTCACAAACCTATTCGTAGGGGCATTGAAGGAAGTCGCTTACGACTGGTACTGCAGTCTCACCGACAACTCTATATCGTCTTTCGACGACTTGACATGCCTCTTCCTCGACCGATTCTATGACGGAGGAAAGACATGACCATGTCATCTCTTATAGAAGTGCGTCAGACGAAGAAAGAAACTGTTCGAGCCTTTATCGAACGTTTCCAACGAGCATGTTTATAGTTGCCTCTGGGTATGCCAGGAACATGTGCTGATCGATTCCTGAAGCATGAACATGACTCCTGCAATTAAACTCTGTCTAGACTCTGCCCAGCATCTGGATTAGAGTTTACGGATCATTTGGGCCAAAGCTAACGAGATAAAGGCACACAATGCTCGTCTTCTAGGGGTTAACTTCCCTGCATTCGATGATAAAGAAAAATATGCCGCCACCAACAACAGTAGGCACGATGCGAAAGAAAAATAGGCACTGACTGTTAATGCCTCAAAGAGCACACTGGGGACCATTCAGAAACCCCCACATATACCAAGGTTGAAGGAGGTTTACTCCTTCAATGACGATGACACTTTATAAGTTTTTGAGATGCTGAAACAAAACGATAATATGAAGTTGCTATATTCAAAGTGTCCTAATGAGGTGGACAAGGTAGGCGACCTGAGGTACTGTCACTACCATCGGTTCGTCGCACATCCAACTCGAGATTGCTACATCCTGAAGAACTACATACAATGCATGATCGATGCGAATGTCATCTCGGTCGATTACGAAGAGAAGACAGTTTTGGCCAATATGGTGTCACTCTAGTTCGGCACCTTGCCACACATTGAAACTCAAAATGGCGTCGTCCCTATCCCGAAGGCGACAATGTAAGTGATCAACCTTCTGCCAACTCATGACAACATTAGTGGTCTGGTACCGCTCACCACATCTCAGGAAGAGATAATGTAGGTTCACCCAGATCTCACTCAAGAACTGATTCAAAGGGGGTACATCTCACCTCCAAAAGCAAAGGCAAGAAGACCAAGTCTTGCCGAATGGTGACTTCCTCTCCCGGGGAAGCATTACCCATACAAATACGTTCATAGTAGAACGCTCAGCAAGAGGAGGCTCCAGTCGAAGTGATGCCTCCTGTCACTACTACAGCCGCCCAAGAAAAAGGTCCATCTCAACTCCAGTGCCTGACAAACAAAAACAGAAGGAGGCCCGTTTCGATAGGACTCTACGAAAAGATAATGCTTTGGGGTTGACCAAACCCCATAACTTCAACAGACTGGCCTAACTCGCCAGCACTCCAGCTCGACTGTCCCTATTCGAGCTTCTTCGACTATCCAAAGATACTCGAGAGGCTCTATGTGAAGCACTGAAGAACGATGAGTCCTTCATTAGCCAAGTTAAGCAGCTTGAAGACAATCCAACAGCATGTCCGTACTGTCACAGTGTAGGGGAAATCATCCCCAACATCACTTTAACATAGTAAGACATGTTGCTCAAGAACAACCAACACAACGGACCACTGTATTACAGAGGGTATGTCGGTGCCATCAAGGTGGATCAAATACAGATCGACCCAGGATCTTCTTTCAGCATCATCCTCCAAACTCTGCTCCAGAGGGATCCCGATGCATCATTTGACAGCATCCCATACTATAATCAGTGGATTCAACGCGAGCAAGAGTGAACCACTCGATAAGATTCGACTAAAATGTCATATCGGTGATCTCCAGACCGAGGTGACCTGCTATATCGTAGATACGGATGTCAACTACAACATCCTGTTAGGGCGGCCATGGCTACACGAATATATGGTAGTGCCATCAACTCTCCACCAATGTATGAAATACGTATCCACCAATGGCATAGTCAGAACGGAGTTCGCTGATATCGATCCCTTCAGAGGGATTGAGGCCTTCTTCACCGACTCTGAACTTTACAAATCAATCCATCTGGACGATGAAGCCAACGATGCCGACGACAAAGCAGAAGCCAAAGCTGAAGCTGATACTGAGGCAAAAATGATAATCAGCACTCCTTCGAAAGTGCGACTCAAGGGAAAACCTCCTCAAACATTGTCCCCTATCATAGTCAAGCTTCACGAGAGGGCACCAACCTCTCTGAGCAGAACAACCACTAAAGCCCCTTTGAAGCTACGATTCAAGGGGCAACCTCCCGAAGTGTCGGTACCTCGCATGGCAAAACTCCACAGGAAAGTACTAGCCCCCGAAGTACCAGCTAAGGCGCCTCTCAAGACACGACTTAAGGGCAGACCTCCTCAGTCGTCATCCCCTCTCACTATCAAGCTACAAGCGAAGGCCCTAGTGTCTCTCTCAATACAGACTCAAGAGCCGGTACGGGTCAAGCTTCCAATGAATTCTCTTGAACCGCCCAAGGCTGCTCCAGTACTTACTGACGAAGAACTAGAAGAGTACATATCGGCCAATGTCGATGTCCCATCCCTCGATGATGTAATTTCCTAGGACAAGATCCTGTATTTTATCAATAAAAGGCTGTTTTTGAATTATTCTAGTCTTCCACATTGGAATGCCATGTATACTCTAGATAATGCCTTGTAGTCGTTGCAAACACAAATAATAACTGTCAATCATTTAAATCGAGTCGTCCTGTACCGAGGAGTCTATTATATAGTTCCATCCCGGAACCAGGATGAGAAACCTATCATCTTTGGCAAAGTCGAGCGTCATCAAGACCTTCCACCGGCAGAGCTAGAATCTGACACCGGTAGACTGCAAATATATCGGTACAATGATCGAGCCAAGTACCTCATCCAAAAGATGGGTTACAACCTGAAAAATGGCCAGGGTCTGAACTATGGCAAAGGCTGACGTCTTTCTTTGTGACTTTTCGTTCCGAAGGGGAAGCCACAGGACTGTTACCATCACACTTGACAGGGGGTAGGCTACATCACGCCTCCGATAACCCCAAAAAGTTCAGAAGCAGAAGAGACCATACACTCTC
The DNA here is from genome assembly GCA_029216955.1 of Iris pallida. Taxonomy (NCBI): domain Eukaryota; kingdom Viridiplantae; phylum Streptophyta; class Magnoliopsida; order Asparagales; family Iridaceae; genus Iris; species Iris pallida. Next base: position 1,758,630 of record JANAVB010037414.1, on the reverse strand, counting down.
ACTCATCTAAAGCTTCAACTTGGGATTCTGACACCAGTATCGGTCCAATCTTCAGGAAAGCTTCAACTTGGGTTTGTAAAGTTACAAAAGTTGAGTTCTGTATGTAGTTGTTGGCTTGGCATTGGGTTATTTGTTTTAGTTAATAGGCTGGGTGGGGCCTGACTGGATTAATGGGCCCTGAGTCATAATGGAAGAAGTAAATATAATTAAGAAGGTGGGCTGATGTTGACTCTGGGCTGTGTGATTTGGGGTTGAGGACTTGGGCCTGTTATTGTATAAATAATTATTGGTTGGTTTAGTCCTATACAAATATTACTAAGTATTGTTTTGATTTAGTAAAATATTTCCAAATCAAATTATTCATGTATCTAATTAATGTTGACTGTTAGAAAATATTTTGGTTCTAAATTATTTGTATAATATTATGGATATTTTGTTAACTACTACAGATTAATACGGTAACTAAGTAATATTATCAGCAACTAGATAACTATTAAGATATTCTTAACTAATTGATAATAGTGTTACACTGTTAAATTATAAGGACACATTTTCCTAATATTTCCTTAGTATCAATAAATTATGCCATGTTTTATCATTCTACTAAATAGGCTATGTATATTATTTGAGCATTATGTTCCAAAATAACCTTATAGAATTGTCTATTTATATACTTAGATAGAAATGAGTGTAGTAGTGATTCTATAATTGGTTAAGTCATAGTTGGTAATGGTTGATAGCTAGTAATCCTAGTAAGCTAAGTATTTTTTTCCTAGTAAGCTAAGTATTTAAAGCCTAATTAAAATCCTAATTTATTACTCAGGAGGGCATCTAGTTCTACTTTCTTTTCCTGATCACCCAGAGCAAGGCAAGTACTTTTCTACGGTCTTGCGCATTTATATATCTTGTACTTTCCTGTGATACATCATAACACGGTATCTTGTACTCCTGTATTTCTTGTTCTTGTACTTACTTGTGTCGGGTGGGGAAATACACTAGCTATGTGACCAAACCCCGGTAACCATACGTTAGGGTTATATATTAAAAGCATCACTTTTGTAGTAACCTTATTTCCTTAAATTTTGATTGAGAATCATATGGGCAAATGTTTGCATATTGTATTTGTTGCAAGTGTTAATACAAATGTTTGATATTCTATATTGTAGATAATATGGTGTGTGGTGTCACACAGAAGATCATATTATTAGTTTCCTATGGAGTATATAAATAGTTCACAACCTAGATGGACTTGGACAATCTATTGGAAAGGTTGTAGTGTAATCTGGTATTAGTCTATTTTGACTATAGGTTTACATTAGTACACTTTGTGTGTATTGAACAGGACCACTTGAGGTTATTCTCTTTGTACTGACTACATAAGAGAACAAACACCTCTGTTATTATGGATGCTTGTGCTCTTAATCCGGATATAATAACGGACATGTATATGCAGTGTGCATTACTTTGACTCATAAAAGAGTAAAATTTATTATGGATCAACAACCTCTATGAATTGGGTAATAATATTGTATGGATGATGGGCTGTTGATTATAAATGGAATCCATGTCCCGATACATCAGGTTGATGATGTCCTCTTAAGGAGCTCATAAGGATTGTCATGTAAACCCTACAGGTGGATTATATCCGACATAACAAATAAAGTTGAGCGGTACTATTTAAGGATAAAAGATGTCGAATCAATATAGTTGTCAGTAACTTAATTTGATCGACGGACATACGATATCTTAACATGGGGAGCCAAACGAGGATATAATAAAAGGAGCCCACAAACATAATTTAGGATTAGGAAGGTAGTGCAACAATAGCTCATTAGTGGACCGAGCTATTGTTAATGGGCCTGGATTGTGTGTTCGGGATGAACACGGGATATCTAGATCCGTTAGGAGGCCTAACCCTAATTTCTCCTCATGGTCCCTGCCGTAGCCTATATATATCCTCTATTTTTTGGCCGCCAGATTACTGATCAGAAATCTAAAATTTTCTTTAAATTCGTGATTCACGTAAGGAGAGAAAGAGAGGGCTGCTAAGGAGAAGAAAAGGTTGGAAGATCGTCGCCCACACGATGTCCAACTCGAGGAAGGAATACATGTAGAAGATCTTGGGGTCGTCCGTTCGAGATTGCCAGAAATTATTTGTCTTCTTTCCGCCGCAGGTATAATTCGTGAACCCTAGTTTCCGCCTATGAAGGGTTAGAACACGTATTAGATCTGTTTAACTTTCTATCGATCAATATGCACACCAAAGGAAGGGTCCTCGGAATCCCCAATTCTATCATCATAATCTTGTAGATAGCTTAGGACTCGCATCATGCACGCGGGTCCTAAGTCGTACCATATTCATGTACTCCTGTACATGCTCATGTACTCACCCCAGCCGGTCACATAGACTAGTTGTATTTTAAATATTGTGCACTTGTTATGTCTTGTACTTCAGGTTCATAGTTATATTACGATACTTTACATTCCTGTACTTTATTTCCTGTACTTTCATTCCTGTACTTTCATGTTCATTTCCTGTATTTCATATTTCATCTTCTCTTGTACTCATTTCTATATCATGTTCTTGTTCATTACCTAGAACTGTACTTTGCTCTGCTCCTGACTAAGATATGTTGTAGGTGTACTTGCAGGATATTGTTCTACCTTATGGGCCAGAGCCCGAGATCTTAATTGAGCAGGATGGAGCCATGCCTTAGCTTGAGGTTCAGGTTTAGATTGTTTTAGCACCTTCCCTAGATATAGTATGTTGTTAGTTCATATTGTTTTTCTTCTAGTAGCCTCTAGTACTTTATGATGTTATGATTGATGGATTATGGTGATCGTTCTGGGAATGTTTTAGATGCTGTGATTGTATACATTTATGGTTATCTAGTTAGATTTCCCTAGTTTGGTACAGCTTACTTCGTCGTGTCTAACGACGAAGGCTGGGCGTGTCCGACTCGTGTCCGATTATTCGGAAACGGGTCGTGACATGTTTTTAGTGGTGGCCCATGTAGGCTATCCTAATAGTACCTAGGTATTAGAGTACTATTGCGGGACTTGATTAAACTAGGGAAACTTGATCACATCATAGAAAATTGGGTACATCAGGTATATTGATATTCTATAAACACTTGTTATTTTTAGGATTAGAATATTTTAACAGTTTTCTGTTTTTCAGATAGTTTAAAGCACGCAACACCAGAACTGTTGATCAATCTACACTTGAGGGTTTTGAGCTTCCACCACCTTCTATCGCCCTACTATCCCCATGGGTAGTACGCAGTTGATGGAGATGTTTCAAGAGTTCCCTGACACCCAAAGGGAGTAGGCCATACTTTTCCAAGCTAGACTGGTGGATACACTCTCCGAGCCATGAAGAACTTCTGATTTTTAGACTTTCGTATCCTTGAATTTCTTCGACACCGAGCGCATATCTTGCACAGAGGAGTAGATCGTAAACATGGAGTCACAACTAAAGATCATCCAAGTCCCTGGGGACCCGACTCCTCTGAAGATTGGAGCTACCAGCCAGAAGATCCAGAATGTAGCACCGATAATAGAACAAGACGGGAAGATAAAGTCATGAGAGACATGAAGATTTATGACGAAGACAACATTTACCTGGGACCTGCAAAGCGTTGCCACACTCAGACAACATTTCTTCAGCCGCGTCATCAAATTTATATAATGGCCATTTGTGTTTTTGCCGCCATCCAGGACATACTTCATGGAGTGCCACAAGAGGCTCGAACTCTGTTTATACTATGGAATTTTTGCCCACCGAATGAAGGATTGCCACCAAGTCAAGGACTGTCCGGAGGCCACTAATCACACTACCCAAGGACGAGCAAGAAGAGCACCAGAACAATAGCAAGAGGAACTGCCTCTCCAAATTCAGTAATCACTTGGAGCAATACCATATGGTCCAGCCTACGTCCGTACAATTAAAGAAGTTGAAATAATTCCAGTTCCGGAGGAATATTGAAGATAGACTGAAGGCAGAAGGCTTTTCTTGCATGATTGGAGAATTTTATGGATCGTGATGTGCATTCTATTTAGATTTTTAGAATTTTCTTGTTCATGTTTGAGAGCTTTTGATATTATTCCTATTCTAGAATTTATCCCTTATTAGTAATTCTGTTTTTGGAGATTGTTTTCTATTTGGTAAACTTGTTTCATATTCACTACTCGATATTTGTGTTATACCCTCTATTCGATACCCTATTTTCATATTCATTATTCGTGAGTTTGTTTTCTATTTGAAAATTTGTTCCCAATTCGAACTTTGTGCTACGAGATTTTATTCCTACTCGAAATTTTATTTTGAAACTTTGTTCTCAAGCAGAACTTTGTTTGAACCTTCGTTTCTATTTAACACTTGTTTGAGATTCACATTCTTTTCGAAACATTATTCGATGTTTTCATTTGAGACTCCGACTAGTTCCCGATTCGAGATTCTATATTCTATTCATGACTTTATTCGAGATTGTTCTCTACCCGTGGCTTTGTTTCGACCTTATTTGACATTGTTTATTTCATATTCACGATTTAGAACCTTGTTTCCTATTCGTTGATTGATACTCCTCCTTTCACTCTTCACAACTTTGCTTTATATTTGAGGTTCTATTCAAGATTTTACTTCCTATTCGCGACTTTGTTGATGTTGAATTTTTCTATCTGAGAATTGTTTCCTATTTAAATTTCTTTCATCGTATTGTTCGAGACTTCATTGCCAATTGAGATTTGTTATACTTTGATTCCTGTACAAGGTTTATGGTCCTCAATTTGAGTCCTTGTCTTGTTTCTGATATCTTGCTTCTATGCCACCTTTGAGACTTTGTTACCTATCCAGGATTATGTTCCAGGTACAAAATTTTGTTACCATCCCGGATTTTATTTGAGGTTTTGATTACTATTCGAACTTCGATTTTCTATTCAAAATTTTAAAACCTTCCGGCTTGTCTTTTGAACTCACTACTCTTTGATTGGACTCCCTGTTGCTTCTTAGTACCTAATAAACCCTTGTATTCTAACAGACGGATAATACCATTTTTGACTTGGACTACCGGAACTCATTTTGAATGCCTAAAAATTTAAATTCCTATAGATAGGGTTGAGAGACTATACGATGACCTACTGGGCGTGGCAGTTGCGTGCTGCAGTCATTATCTGGACTACGAAGACTGAGGGTTCACTGCAGTTAGCTGCGCACTGGTGAGGCATGAACTCTAAGTTGAAGTAATTTCAGACATTCATACAGTTTTCAGGTATTGTTGAGACCTTATCCAAAATCTTCATATTTTGATCTCTTGAGTTGCTTCGTTTGTAATTGTTTGAAAATGGATAAGGTTGACATAATAATCTGTGACATATTGATATTCGAGTCACGGAGCCGAAAGTCCACTGCAGCCAGACATATACTAGCGGGGTAGGGATTCTAAGCAAAGTGAATTCAAATACCTATATGTTCTCGGGTAACATGGAGACTATATCCCTCTTTCGTACGATTATTGATTTTCCTTGAAAGACAAATCCATGTACTCACTTTTAACTTGATACTGATATCTCCTGATTAGTTCTATATATTTTCCCTCAATCCTTGCAAATTTTCTTCTTGTATTTTATTGCTAGATCGTTGATTTTACACATATATTTCAATCGTATTTTATCTAAACTTCGACCTTAATCATGTCTATCCAACCATGATTTTTCTATCTTATTCTAGTCCATCTGTGGTAACTTTGATTCAAATCGTGCTTAGAAGATCGTGCTTTCATGGTTTTATTCTCTAAAGTTGTAATTAAAATTCACGCCACCTCGTGCCTATTGCGTTATTTCAAACTCCTTGCATGCAATTGTCATACTTGACCAAATTGATCATTATCGATTATGTCATCTTACCGTTGATTTTGTCATGCTAAGTCATTCATGTTTCACCTCTGGTCGTATCTAGAAATCCTGATCGTACCTATATTTTATATGCTGTATCTATGATCTTACCTGATATTTGAAATTTTGTTTGATCATGACCAAAGAAACTAATTTTAGCCATGACTAAAATTGACTTATTTAAGAACTCAACTTAAATTGCCCGTTTTAACTTTTGTCTCAATTGAAATTATATATTTTTTAAAATTATATTGTTGCATCTTTGAATTTCGATGACGAAATTATTTTAAGGGAGGAAGATTTGTAACTCTATTTTTCCAGTTTTAGTGCAATTTAAATTTTTTAATAATAATGTTTCATTCATTTATATATAGTTTATAACTATTTTTGGAGGGAATTATTTAGGAGCAGAAATTTAAATTTGAAAGTTGGTTATAACAAACCTTTTGTGGCCCCCACCATTTTTCAATTGATAATAACTAAATTTTTTGTGAATTATGCAAATATAAAAAGGGGAGGGGTCTTTTCGCATTTTTACCAATAGTAAGGGGGGCTTATGTGTAAATGTCTCCATATGATTTTAATTGGGGAGAGAGAATGAGTTGTCATTCTTATTCTTTCACTCCTCTATTCCTCTTCTCCCCAATTTTTCGTGGTCGAGCCATGGCAGCGACAGAGCTGACCATGGCCGATGGCGACCCTCAGCCGGCGGTGGTAGCAGCTAGGCGCTCTCCTCCTCGGCATCAGCACGCGCGGCGTTCTCCGGCAGCACGCGACTCTTCCGACGGCGCATCTCCATCCTATAACGATTCCTCTCCGGTGACTTCTCGTCGAACTCCTCAGTGAGTTCTGTCCTGACCCTTCTCTTTCTATTTTACCTAGGTTTCAATCGATCTAACTGATCTAGATCGAAATTCTAGATCGATCACGCTTCTTCTTCCGGCGACAGACGGCCTCCTCCACGTCAATTTCTTGTCAGAGGCGATTAGGTTTGATTTCCCGGTGGTGGACATTTTCGATCACATCTGGGTGGGTTCACCACTGGCGACAGTCAGGTGAATTCTACTCGACGACAACAACAAATATATTGCATCAATCCAGTGATTCTTGGCGAGACGTACACAACCGCGAATTCTTCCTCCGTCGCTCAGATTGATGACGAGCCTCGATCCACCAGTTCGACTACTCCTGGGAACAACACCGTCAAATTTTCAGCTACCAGTGAGTCATTCCATCCTTTTGAATTAATTCCGTTCGATTGATCTCAATCAGCTGAGTCTTGGTATTGTTTGATCTGTAAGGATTTCTTCTTATTTTAGTTATGAATCTTGATTGATTGCAATGAGACTCTACACCCGTGTCCTTGAACGTCAGGTGTTTGGTTGATTGTCTCAGTGGCGTGTGAGTATTTTTCTCTGCATTTGGTTTGGACACGAAGCAGACGTGTCTGATTCAGAATCGCTCTAGATTGGATACTCGCTACTCCGGTAACATTCTATTCTTCCCAATGTTGTATCGCATTTTCTTAAATCTCATATTGACGAAGGGATGGGCAGCACTGTGTTCAGGTATAGGGAGGGGATTTCGGTTGATCGTGTCCAATATTTGCTCATGTCCAGTGTGGCTGGTGTCTTGACCGTAGCATGTCTAACTGTAAACCACAATAATTTTTAATTAATTTTTATAAATTAATTAATGATGTTATACATTTTATTAATTATGATTTTATTGCTACTACCTTATTAGAACAAATAAATGCATGTGTGTATATATTATATGTGTGCATGTTAGTATTACTATTAAATAAGGAATAATAGAATCTAGGATTTTAGGAACTTATTTGTATATTTTTAGGAACTTTTACTAGCCTAAAATGTATATATACTTATAGTTTGATATGTATATATATATATATATATATATATATATATATATATATATATATATATATATATATATATATATATATATATATATATGTAATTGTTATAAAAAAAGTATTAGTTGGCGGCCACACCCAGCAGGGGCGACCAGCCACAGTAAATGAAGGTTCGGGGGGGGGGGGGGCTTTTTGTAAAAACAAAAATATGAGAAGAGAGGAGGGGACCAACCCACGTGGGGCCGGTCCACCTCACCCGACCCCCTAAGCCATTGTTAGTAGCAGCTGCTGCAATACAACCCGAGCCCCACCATATTGTTTTCCTATTCGAAATAGGAGTAGCGTCGGCACTATATATAAAACCAACATCAAAACTGAAACCCTAACCCTCCAGAATTTTTTACCTTCATATCTCCTCTCCATCTCGAACCCCAGGTGAACTACCCTGGCCGTTGGCGGCGCCGCACCACCACGAGAACACCGCTGGAGAGCCCAGGCCGACCACACTTCCGAACAAGCCCAGATTTGTCAACAGCGAGGTACCCTTCTTCCAATCCCCTTTTCTTCACGCTCGCTCGATGATTTCTCGAAATGTAAACTCCTGTGTGTAGCCTATATAAACCCCTCCAATCTCCTTCAAATAGAATCCTGAGAACCCCAAGGGACTGCTCGAAAAATCGAGGCAAAGTTGTCCAAAAAACCCGTTGAAAACAGAGTTTGAACCCAGATTTAAAAACCACAACTTAGAAGCCAGATTCCAAACTGTGTGTCCAGATTTTTCAGAGACTATTTGAACACGTGTGAAGAAAACATAACCACGACTAAAACGCAACTGGTATATCAGTATTTTGATTTCTGTGCAAGAATTAAATCCATGTTAAACTTGTGCGAAAAACTGTTTTCAAAATGGTAGATTTTAGAGAATTTTCTCCGATACGATGTGCGCCCCGATAAACCGGATGACGTGGTTGCACGCTATATGCATCGAAAGGCGCATATGGACGTTATTGACATGTGGGAACAGACGGAACTCAGTTTCGTTGCGTGTGTGCGACGAAATCAACGCGTATCCGTCGAGATACCCTCGTATCGGTATTTTGCAAACTTACCGATAACTTCGTGTACAATCGTCGAATCGAGACGAAACTTGCGCCAACAGGTCCGAATCAAAAATTTGGTCCTGTGTGCCAAGTTTGGTTCGATTCTGAGATGGTCGAATCGAAAACCTTTTTGGCGGGCCCATGACCCACTCAAATAGGCAATTTTGTACGCGGCTCTCGGAATCCAAAACTGGACATACCATTGAGTTCCTCTCCTCAAACTGAAACCGTAGACATGTAGTTTGACGACTTTAGAGACCATAGACTTTGGCACGCATTTCGGTGCAAAGCGGGTCCAACGGCGGACATCGTTTTGACCCAAAATTATGATTTTGCTCCTGTTCCAGAATTTGACTTTTGGAGAGGCATTTCCTAGATATATCTTTTACACCGAGAGCATTTTTGATGTTTGTTTCAGCATCCGGAGTTGTTTGGAGACTGTGACGTTTCTTGGCTGACATTATGATTTCTTGAGCTTGCCACCTTGCACCATCAGGCAAGATACCTTGCTACTGCAAGAACGAAATCGTAAAGCAGAATACTCTAGAGGGGGGGGGGGTGAATAGAGTAGGCAGCGGAATATTGCTAATTAAAAACTTGTTAGCAGTTAGATCACAGATAAAATAATAATCACAAAAAGTAAATAACATAATTTAAAAGAGATCAGAAGGCAAACGCAAACACCGAGATTTATACTTTATTCTCTCTTGTAAGGACTAGTCCAGTCGAAAGAACTCTAGCTTCCAGTTGAATCCACTATTGGAAAATCCCGTAAGTTTTCATACGAAGACCTTGCAACTTCTACATACGCGAGCTTTGATACGAAGAACTCGACCAACTTCAATTGTAAAGAGTTGAATCTTCTATCAAGCCTCTGATTACAATCGCTCTGAAACTTCTAGACCGTACCGTACTGGAAAATCGACTAAAGGATTGTAACTGGCTTGGGATTTGAAAATGAAAGCTTTTAAGAACTCTTTGGAAGAATGTAAGCTCAGGAAGAGAAGAGATTGAAAGTGAATTGGTGATTTGAAATTATCGAAATACTTCTCTATTTATAGTTTTTCCAAAGACAGAACTCTGACAGAATTCGGGCAGAATTCGGATAGAACTCTTTATAACAAACCGTAACTGAAGGATGACCAAGTTCAAGAATCCAACATTTACTAACGTTCCAAATGGCCGAACTCTGGCCTGTTTGCCATAAAATATAAAAGGACAGAACAATTATCGGAGGACTGGACTTTTACTTCACAATACAAACTCGCTCGTACAAAGAAAGCCTAGGGACGAAAACCTAGGTACAGCAATCTAAGTACAATTTTTTATTTTAGATTCTGGAGGGTGACGATAGAGGCTCGGGAAAGCGACGGCCGCTCTGCCTTACTTCTTGGACGATCGGGTGCAGCTTTTTGGCTCTGTGGAAGAACTGCTTGGCGTTGATGAAGAAATGCTCTCTCTTCAGGCTCTCTGGCTCTCTATGCACGTCTGTCTCTATATCTCTCTCTGTGTATATGTGTCTCTTCGTATCTCTGTGTGTCTGTATATATGTGTCTCTCCGTATCTCTGTGTGTGTGTATGTATGTGTCTCCTCGCAAGAGAATGGCACCTTGCTATTTATAAGAGTGGAGGGCATCATTAGGGTTTGCAATGATTGCCCCCTCTCAAAAGTCGGCGGCCTTTTGATTAATCAATCTGGGCCATTAATCCTGAATGTGTTGAATCTGGGTCATTAATATAGATTACGCCAAATCCAATGAGTAATTAATGCTGATTGTAGCAAATCTGCATCATGATGATTTGTTGACGTTTGCAAATCTGAATGAATAAATCTGAATCATTCTCTGCCACGTGTCCCCACTGTTTGTTATGATTATTGGGATTCGACCCAATCTAGAGATTACTTTGATTGCAGTAGATCTGAATTATTGAGATATGATCGGCTTTTGACACGTGTCCAGTCACGTGTCCCAACTGTTGTACTCATGAGCCGCATGAAAGTCATCGCACTCAAACCGCATGAGAGTCATCGTATCCGAACCGCATGAGAGTCTCCATACCCGAACCGTATGAGAGTCGTCATGACCGAGCCGCATGAGAGTCTTCATACTCGAGCCGCATGAGCGTCGTCATGACCGAGCCGCATAAAGAGTCGTTACGACTGAGCCGCATGAGCGTCTCCATACTCGAGCCGCATGAGAGTCTTCATACTCAAGCCGCATGAAGAGTCGTCATGACCGGAGTCGTAACCGCATAGAGCTTATCCGGGCCGCATGAGGCTCCAGAAGACTTTCGGTCCGCATGAGTTTCTGAGCCGCATGAGACTCCTTCTGGCTGAGCCGCATGGGCTTCCATGTTGATTTTGGGCCACCTAAGGCCCCCTGCTGCTTTTGGGCCGCATGAAGCTTTCTTGATCATGAGCCACATGAAGCTCCATGTTGAATTCGAGCGGCATAGAGAATCCCCTTCTTTCCTTGCGCTTGTGAAGGATCCCATCTCGCAAGTCATGGACCTCTTGGTCAACCTTTGTACTCGTTTTGTGGGCCCGGGTATCCCGAAAACACGAGTGCGTAGGTATCATGTTTACAACTTTCCATCAGAGGCCCGCTTTAACCGTTAGCGGGGCGCTCTGATGGGCAGAGGTTGGGACAGCTGACTGAGCTCGACGAGCCGGCGCTGCCCTAGACTTCTTCGACTTAGCACCCGAAGGTGCGTAGTAGGAAGTGTCCAAGTTGGAATGAGGAAAAAGAAGTTAGTGCCCTTTTCAAAGGAGGAAAGGGGGCTTTATTTATAGAATTGAGTGAGCCCTTTCTTCTTCTCCTTTCCGATGTGTCACTCCCCGATCCAGGAATACGTATTTTAATACGTAAACCGATAAATTATATTTACCTTGAATTTATACGATATTTATTATGCAGTATTTCTTCATGCATTTCCCAAAATATTCGACAAAATATTATTTCCTAATTTATTTTCTGCATTTGGGCCTACAGTTTTGGCTCATTTGGGTAACCTATTCTTGGTTCACCAATGGTTCATCATGAACCCTTTGGTTCATCATGAACCCTTGGGTTCAAGATTATAAATACCACTCATCTCATCTCTCTCCTCTCATTTACTTCCTCTCATTTATTTCCTCCACCAACCAAGGCAAGTACCAACTTGCTCAAGAGATGGATCCATAATTTTGTCAATGATTTCTTACAAAACTATTTGCCAAAACATGTTCTTCTCCTCAATCTATGCTAGTTTAGAACTTGGAAATTTCCATTTTAAAGCTTCGATTTTTTGTAGATCTAAGTTTTAATCATTATCGGATTTTGCATGGTTTGATCTACTTTAGTTGGATTTTATGGGTTTTTGATGCTTCCATGTGGAAGAGCATTCAGTTTCACCCAAGTTGGAACTTTGGAAATCTGAATTTGGAGTTCGGATGGCCAAGTTATGATGCCTTGAAGCTTGGGCTCAGCCATGGTGTTCTTGCTGTTTGGAGAAGACAGTGAGCAGTGTGCTCCTGTTTGAGCACGCGTCCTGTTGGAAGCGTGTCTCCCCTTGAGCTTGCGTGACTTTTCATGCAGCTCTCTCCTTGAGCCTGCGTGACTTTTCACGCAGCTCTCTACTTGAGCCTGCGTGACTTTTCACGCAGCTCTCTCCTTGAGCCTGCGTGACTTTTCACGCAGCTCTCTCCTTGAGCCTGCGTGACTTTTCACGCAGCTCTCCCCTTGAGCTTGCGTAACTTTTCACGCAGCTCTTCCCTTGAGCTTGCGTGACTTTTCACGCAGCTCTCCCCTTGAGCTTGCGTGACTTTTCACGCAGCTCTCTCCTTGAGCCTGCGTGACTTTTCACGTACGCTGCCTTGAGTGAGCCTGCGTGACTTTTTACGCACGCTGCCTTGAGTGAGCCTGCGTGACTTTTCACGCACGCTGCCTTGAGTGAGCCTGCGTGACTTTTCACGCACGCTGCCTTGAGTGAGCCTGCGTGACTTTTCACGTACGCCGCCTTGAGTGAGCCTGCGTGACTTTTCACCCCTTGAGCGTGCGTGTTTTTGTGCGTACACATTTGATATTTTACCAGATATTATATGCCCATTTTATATCCTTACGCCTTTTGTCCCGAGCATGGTATGAGCACTAATGTGACCCCGGAGAACAAAGTGTTCCCACCTGATACCTGTACCTAAATGTCCCAGTTCTTGTTCATGCTCGACAAATGACTCGTAACTCCACGTAGCGTATTTGCAATGATGCATTACACTAAGGAGGGTAGAACATGTTGACATACTGATTGACATGGATCCTCCTTGGGGTACTCGTACTAAAGTACGACTTTAGGAGGATAATCATGCAGGCCACAGCATGTGAGTCCAAGATTTCACCTAGGGTTAAATTAGGCAACTAAACATACTAGATGCATGGGGAGGGCAAAATCCCGAGTTCGTGTTACACCAGCCGCCTTGAGATATTGTCTCGACGCGCCGGCTGGTCTCCACGGATACTGTGTCATCTGCAACAAGCGGATGACTGTATCCGATTAATTTCTGCTATATATTATATGTTTTAGCAAGGTGGCCTTACGAGGGACCTGTGCTCAATCATACCTGTCTACGCGAACCCCTGGGTTGGCTAGCCTTGCTGGAAAGATACGATCTGAGGATTTTCTAAATAACATGACGCGAGGATAACCTCGACCCACTAGAAACTCGTAGACTTGATTGGCCGTAAAAACGACTTGCTTGTATCCTATTACCTTCCGTGAATAACTGAGGGAAGCGAACTGTCATGGTACGTGATCTAACCCATGTTCTTGTTTGATTGTTGGGTTGGTTATCGTGCTATAACCGGCTGTGGACCGAAGTTATGAACGGAAGACTTATTATGGTTGTGAAGTGCTACTTCTGTGAATGACTGAGGAACATGGTCTATCGTGGTACATGATCCAACCCATGTTCTTGTTTGATTGTTGGGTTGGTTATTGTGCTGCGATAGGCTATCGACTGAAGTCACGATCAGGAGGTTTTATTGTTTATACCTTTTAACTTATGTGAAAGTTATAGAGTACGACACGACCCGACTCCATGCGGCACCTTTTGTCCTTGTTTGGTTGTAAGGGTGCCATATGTGTTCGAGGATGTTGCGCTACCCTATAATAGTAGCATAAGTATTACTATTATCAATCATTCTATCAACTGGGTTTTTAATCTTAACTCTTGTGCCCCTTTGGCGGTACTTGCTATTCGGGGCTGACCCCGCTGGTTTTATTTGGCCAGATCTCGTAGCAGAGCCGGAGGACACGATCTTCCTTCCTGACATCCATGGTGCGTACTAGGAGCATGGCGGTTCGGGGACTCGAGTGGGTTTCTTCTCCACCACTCCTGCTTATACTTTTGCGGCGTTTAGCCACCGGCACCTGTTAGCCGGATTACTCGATATTTTGTGTCAGTACATAATTGTAATTAAACAGACTGCAGCTGTGTATAATTTTGTACTTATGACTCTCTGAGATAGCTAAATTATAAAGCTAGTCTCTCATGACCATTTTGATGAAGCGTCGGGGATGCCTTACTACTTTATCTTTAATGTTCATTTAATTGCTGTTGTGACTTGATTGATTGAGACATATAACTCTGTGGGACCATAGGAGACTTGATTGTAGCATGTACCCCCTAGTCTCTCGACAGCCACGATCGTCGTATGACGTTACGTACCTCATATGGAGTAGCTGGCCTAGTCCGTCTCCGTATTTCGGTACTGGGGCATGACAAGGTTTTAGTGGTGGCCCATGCAGGTCTGATTTTCAGACTTGTGGGGTATTGCGAATTATTAGGAGTCTCAATCAAAACTTGTTCCCCTTGAAATTCTGTTTCGAATTCTCTGTCCTTGCCTTGATCTCTAACCTAACTTGCATCCTCGAAATCTTCTTCGTCCGGACTTGATAATCTTATATTCTTCTCTATAGGGGTGCTTCATTCTCAGTAGCGGGTGAGGCCCATGAGGAAGAGCAGCAAGAGCATGGCTCGACTGGGCAGCAACAGGGGAGAGAACCTTCCCCAGGGCATGCACAAGCAGAAGTAGGACCAGAGGCAGTGGAGCCGCGGGTTACTGAGACTCCTGCAGCACCAGCAGCGACGGCAGTACCAGACGCCGTAGCACTCCTGGAGATCATCCGGGGGTTTCTTGTCACTAAGTAACAGCAACAGACTCGGAAGCAGGAGCAGAACGTGTTGCTGAACCAAGGGATTCAGTTAGCTCTTGAGAGGAGTGCCGGGGTTGACTCGGGAGCATCAGGAAGGTTCCGTCGCTTGAACCCGAGGTATTTTGATGGCACGGAGGATGCCATCACTGCGGATGCATGGATTCAAGACATCGAAGCCATTCTTGTGGCAGCCAAGGTTCCAGATGATGAGAAGGTTGATCAGGTCAAACTGGTACTTCAGGATCTTGCCCGCGATTGATGGGCATCAGAAGAAGTTGGTACAAGACGCCCTGTTCGTTGGACCACCTTCAGTGAAAGATTCAAGGCCAAGTATTTTGGCGTAGTAGCTCGATATGAGCTCCAGCAGAAGTTTATCAGTCTCAAGCAAGCAGGCAAGATCGTAGATGGGTATGCAGTAGAGTTCTGCAGATTGTGTCGTTTCGCACCAGCAATGGTGGCAACGGAGCAGAGAAAGCTATGAGGTTCCAGCCGGGACTTCATTTGGAACTATTACAGCTTGTGGAAGGACATGACTACCAGACGTTTGACGCTATTTTGACGGTCGTTCGGAGGCACGAGCTTACCCAGCAGAGGTTGGCATCGAGGACAGGAGGTCAGAAGAGATCTCATTCCCAGGTTGGAGGAGGAGCAATACAGCGAACATCGGCACCAGCACCCGGTGTACGTATTCATGATGCAGGAGCACCGCGGAGGACGGCCGTGTCAACTAATACAGCGCCAGTTCGGCATCAGCAGCCGAGGAACCAACAACAGCGTAAGGAAGCACCCCAGGGCTGTACATTCTGTGGAAAGGCAGGGCACACGAGGGAGGTGTGCCGGTCAGCGAATGGCTTATACTTGAGGTGCGGTAGTTCAGACCACCGTATCACCACTTGTCCTGTAATGCAGATGCCAGGAGGGCCAGCTCAGCAGTTTCCAGCATTGCCAGCCCCGGTGGCAACCCCGAGTGGAGGGCCAGTATTAGCAGTAAGGCCCCTAGCCCAGCGTCTACCAATGCAGGCTCAGATGTTCCGCCAGGCACAGGAAGCCGAAGGCCCTCAGAGGCAGCAACAGCATGGTCGAAGAAGGCCGCAACAAGGAGCTCAGCGGGGCCAGGGACAGGCTCTCACATTATCCTTGGGAGAGGCTCTAGCGTCTAGTGACGTGGTGGCAGGTAAAATTCTCGTCACCTCATTTCCCGCTGTAGCATTATTTGATTCAGGCGCTACTCATTCATTCATCTCTGCACAATATGCTACACGGATTGGATTAGAGTTTGAGGCATTGCCGGAGAGGATGGATATACTCACCGGCAATGGGCTCGTAGAAGTTAGCAGAGTGCGCTTTTCATGTCCGGTGGAGGTGTGTGGGCATTTACTGCCCGCATCATTGATTGAATTCCCTATGGGGAATTTTGATGTCATTCTTGGCATGGACTGGTTGAGAGACAGTCATGCGACAATTGATTGCAGAGGAGGTAGGGTCATATTCAGCGTTCCTGGGATGGAGCAGTTCATCTTTACTCGAACCTTGAAGAATCAGGCCGAAGGCGTCATCTCAGCAGCAGTGTCAGAGCCAGGACATATTCCGAGAGTGGTCAAAGATTTTTTCGACGTCTTCCCTGATGAGCTCCCAGGAATACCTCCAGTCAGAGAGGTAGAATTTAGCATTGAATTGAACCCTGGAACGAGGCCTATTGCAGACAGAGTTTACAGAATATCGCAGTCAGAACAGGATAAGTTGTATCAACATGAAGAAGAGTTGAAGTCTAAGGGATTCATCCGAGACAGTAAATCGCCCTGGGCCGTGCCAGTGATTCTAGTTCCCAAGAAGAATGGGTCGACGAGGATGTGCATCGACTACCGCAAGCTGAATACAGTAACAGTAAAGAATAAGTACCCACTACCAAGGATTGATGACCTGTTTGACCAGTTGAGCAAGGCCAGCGTCTTTTCCAAGATCGATCTTCGGTCATGATACTATCAAGTAAGAGTCTGGGAGAAAGAAATACCGAAGACAGCATTCAGATCTAGATATGGGCATTATGAATTTTTAGTAATGCCCTTTGGACTAACCAACGCCCCCGCAGTATTCATGGATTTAATGAATCGCATCTTTCTGCCGTATTTGGATAAATTTGTGGTGGTGTTCATAGATGACATTCTTGTCTATTCCAGCAGTGAAGAGGAACATGAGAAACATCTTAGGACTGTCTTACAGACATTGAGGGAGCATCAACTTTATGCGAAGCTCGACAAGTATGAATTCTGGTTAGATCACATTTCGTTCCTGGGGCATGTAATTTCTGGGGCAGGAGTGTCAGTGGATCCGAAGAAGATTGAGGCCGTAGAGCATTGGCCAGTCCCGAGAACGGTTACAGAAGTACGAAGTTTCTTAGGATTAGCTGGTTACTACAGAAGGTTCGTGGCGGACTTTACCAAGATCTCTGCGCCCTTAACGCGTTTGACGCACAAGGACGTAGAGTTCGTTTGGTCAGCTAGCTGTCAGGCATCATTTGAAGAATTGAAAAAGAGATTGATCTCAGCCCCGATCTTGACGCTTCCAGTAGGAGCGGGAGGCTTTACAGTATATTGTGACGCATCTGGGAAGGGTCTTGGATGTGTATTAATACAGCACGGAAAGGTGATAGCATATGCATCTCGGCAGCTTCGAGACCATGAGAAGAATTACCCGACTCACGATTTGGAGTTAGCAGCTGTGGTGTTTTCACTCAAGTTGTGGAGGCATTATTTATACGGAGATCGGGTAGAGATCTATACTGATCATAAGTGTTTGAAATATGTATTCATGCAGCGAGATTTGAACATGAGGCAAAGAAGATGGTTAGAACTGCTGAAGGATTTCGATTTAGATCTTCAGTATCATCCAGGCAAGGCGAATATAGTTGCAGATGCACTGAGTAGGAGAGACAGTGTCTTTATCTTGACCTTGCAGAAGCATATTTTAGAAGACCTTCAGAGTATGGGAATCGAAGTAGTTTTACCAAAGGATATAGGGAGAATGACCAGTATGCAGATTCAGTCAACCTTAGTAGAGAGGATAAGGACAGCACAAGCAGGAGATCCACAGATTCAGAAGTTGCGGTCGGAGTGTGAATCAGGCCATAGGAAGGAGTTAATGATTCATGAAGATGGTACGCTCAGGTTTGGAAACAGACTCTGTGTACCGAGTGGAGACCTTCGGCAAGAAGTTATGTCCGAAGCTCATAGTTCTATTTACTCCATTCATCCAGGAGGAACAAAGATGTATCGAGATATCAGGCAGCACTTTTGGTGGAATGGCACGAAAAGAGAGATAGCGAGATTTGTATCCAAGTGTCTGGTATGTCAGCAGGTAAAAGCCGAGCAGCAGAGACCAGCAGGATTATTACAGCCGCTTCCTATCCCAGAATGGAAATGGGAGCACATTACGATGGATTTTGTGACCGGTTTACCTAGATCCCCGACTGGTAAGAATGCAGTCTGGGTAATAGTAGATCGACTCACAAAGGTCGCTCATTTTCTTCCCTTCCGAGTTGGATAGACTACTGAGCAGTTAGCAGAAATGTACATAAAGCAGATAGTAAGACAGCACGGTGTTCCAGTTGGTATAGTATCAGATCGGGATACGCGGTTTACTTCCCATTTTTGGCAGAGCTTACACCAAAGTTTGGGAACCAAGTTAAGATTCAGTACTGCTTATCATCCACAAACTGACGGGCAATCAGAAAGAACCATTCAAACGTTAGAAGATATGCTACGGGCGTGTACCTTGAATTTTGGCGGATCTTGGGAGGATCACCTTCATCAAGTGGAGTTCTCCTATAACAACAGCTATCAGGCTAGCATTCAGATGGCCCCGTTCGAAGCATTGTACGAAAGGAAGTACAGGTCCCCTTTGGCATGGGACGACGTCGAAGAACGAAAGTTGTTGGGACCAGAGATGATCACGCAGACTGTAGAGATAGTTAAGTTGGTCAGAGAACGCCTTCGAGTTGCGCAGGACCAACATCGTCATTGGGCATATCAGCATCGTAGGCCTCTAGAGTTCAGAGTTGGCGACCAAGTATTTCTGCAGATTTTGCCTACTCGGGGTATCATCAGATTTGGAACCCGAGGAAAGCTTAGTCCAAGATACGTTGGTCCTTTTAAAATTCTCGCTCGGGTAGGCGATGTAGCTTATCGACTTGCCCTTCCTCCTTCGTTAACTGGCATACATGATGTGTTTCATGTGTCCCAATTACGTAGGTATGTCCCGAATCCGAGTAATGTCCTCGATCATTCTGAGTTAGTCGTTGGTACCGACCTAACTTACGAGGAACAACCCGTATCTATTTTAGACCAGCGAGAGAAGGTACTCAAGAATCAGACGATAAGCCTTGTCCGTGTTTCTTGGAACCATCACTCTTTGAGAGAGTCAACCTGGGAGCGCGAGGACGAGATCAGATCTCGGTATCCGTATTTGTTTGACTAATAAGGTATATTTTTGCACCATATTGACACGATTCCATGCTTATCTGCACCTGCTTGATTTGCACTTTGTGATGTATGATAATAACTGCTATGATAGTTTACTTGTATATGATTGTGCCTTGCTTGTCCTGATTTCACTATCCTGTCTTGGCGGGACTTCCGAGGACGGAATTTTTCTAAGAAGGGTAGAGATGTCACTCCCCGATCCAGGAATACGTATTTTAATACGTAAACCGATAAATTATATTTACCTTGAATTTATACGATATTTATTATGCAGTATTTCTTCATGCATTTCCCAAAATATTCGACAAAATATTATTTCCTAATTTATTTTCTATATTTGGGCCTACAGTTTTGGCTCATTTGGGTAACCTATTCTTGGTTCACCAATGGTTCATCATGAACCCTTTGGTTCATTATGAACCCTTGGGTTCAAGATTATAAATACCACTCATCTCATCTCTCTCCTCTCATTTACTTCCTCTCATTTATTTTCTCCACCAACCAAGGCAAGTACCAACTTGCTCAAGAGATGGATCCATAATTTTGTCAATAATTTCTTACAAAATTATTTGCCAAAACATGTTCTTCTCCTCAATCTATGCTAGTTTAGAACTTGGAAATTTCTATTTTGAAGCTTTGATTTTTTGTAGATCTAAGTTTTAATTATTTTTGGATTTTGCATGGTTTGATCTACTTTAGTTGGATTTTATGGGTTTTTGATGCTTCCATGTGGAAGAGCATTCAGTTTCACCCAAGTTGGAACTTTAGAAATCTGAATTTGGAGTTCGGATGGCCAAGTTATGATGCCTTGAAGCTTGGGCTCAGCCATGGTGTTCTTGCTGTTTGGAGAAGACAGTGAGCAGTGTGCTCCTGTTTGAGCACGCGTCCTGTTGGAAGCGTGTCTCCCCTTGAGCTTGCGTGACTTTTCACGCAGCTCTCTCCTTGAGCCTGCGTGATTTTCACGCAGCTCTCTCCTTGAGCCTGCGTGACTTTTCACGCAGCTCTCCCCTTGAGCTTGCGTGACTTTTCACGCAGCTCTCCCCTTGAGCTTGCGTGACTTTTTACGCAGCTCTCTCCTTGAGCCTGTGTGACTTTTCACGCACGCTGCCTTGAGTGAGCCTGCGTGACTTTTCACGCATGCTGCCTTGAGTGAGCTTGCGTGACTTTTCACGCACGCTGCCTTGAGTGAGCCTGCGTGTCTTTTCACGCACGCTGCCTTGAGTGAGCCTGCGTGACTTTTCACGTACGCCGCCTTGAGTGAGCCTGCGTGACTTTTCACCCCTTGAGCGTGCGTGTTTTTGTGCGTACACATTTGATATTTTACCAGATATTATATGCCCATTTTATATCCTTTTGTCCTTGTTTGGTTGTAAGGGTGCCATATGGGTTCGAGGATGTTGCGCTATCCTATAATAGTAGCATAAGTATTATTATTATCAATCATTCTATCAACTGGGTTTTTAATCTTAGCTCTTGTGCCCCTTTGGCGGTACTTGCTATTCGGGGCTGACCCCGCTGGTTTTGTTTGGCCAGATCTCGTAGCAGAGCCGGAGGACACGATCTTCCTTCCTGACATCCATGGTGCATACTAGGAGCATGGTGGTTCGGGGACTCGAGTGGGTTTCTTCTCCACCACTCCTGCTTATACTTTTGCGGCGTTTAGCCACCGACACCTGTTAGCCGGATTACTCGATATTTTGTGTCAGTACATAATTGTAATTAAACAGACTGCAGCTGTGTATAATTTTGTACTTCTGACTCTCTAAGATAGCTAAATTATAAAGCTAGTCTCTCATGACCATTTTGATGAAGCGTCGGGGACGCCTTACTGCTTTATCTTTAATGTTCATTTAATTGCTGTTGTGACTTGATTGATTGAGACATAGAACTCTGTAGGACCATAGGAGACTTGATTGTAGCATGTACCCCCTAGTCTCTCGACAGCCACGATCGCCGTATGACGTTACGTACCTCATATGGAGTAGCTGGCCTAGTCCGTCTCTGTATTTCGGTACTGGGGCGTGACACGATGTGGGACTAAAAGCCATATTTTCCATGCTTCTACAGGACCCCCTTCAAAGTTTCCAAATTGCAAATTTGGAACACTTTGAATAAGAAGCATGGAAAGTAGAGTTGTTTGGGTGTGGCAATCCAATCAGAGGTAGCATGGACGTGATAGGTTTGGGTAGTTCCGCTGGAGATTTTATGTGGACTTATCATCCTTGGCGTACCTCGGTTTTAGGTACGAATAATAAGTTGAGAGAGGAAACCATCATATTTATCCAGAGGGGATGAGGACGTGCTAAATATGGGTCTAAAGTAGAGCCTTCCTACTCAGAGGTAATGAGGACGTGGTAGGAGTGAACTCGAATGAGGATACATAGAACAACTCAGAGGTGCTATCAACGTTGAAGTTCTATGCATTGGGTGAAAGAATGCTATGGAACAGCTGGGCTCCGAAAGCATGTGATGATGAGGAAAGATGTGGATGTACTAGGGGACCTAGTACGGTATTTATGGTTGACAGAGGACATTTGTGGACCTATTATCCTTGTTATACCCATGTTTTAGGTACGGATAAAAAGTTTGATAGGGATACCTAGAACAACTCCACGGTAAGGCGGATATGGAGGTTCTTGGTATCGGGCGAAAGAATGCCATAGAGCAGCTGGGCTCCCAGGGCATGATGAGAAATTTGCGGGGTCAACAGAGGACATTTGTGGTCAACTGAGGACATTTGTGGTCAGCAGAGGACATTTGTGGGCCTATTATCCTTGGCGTATCCTGGCTTAGGATACAGATAATAGGATGAAAGGGAACCAACATACTTAATCAGAGGTAATGAGGACGTGGCAAGCATGAGGGTTTTTTACCGTAGAATCTTCCTACTCAGAGGTAATGAGGACATGGCAGGAGTGGACTCGACGGAGGATATTTGTGGACCTATTATCCTTGGCGTACTCCGGTTGTGGGTACGGATAATAAGTCGAAAGGGAATCATCATACTTACTCAGAGGTAATGAGGACATGGCAAGCATGAAGGTTTCTTCGACGGAGCCTTCCCACTCAGAGGTAATGAGGACATGGCAGGAGTGGGCTCAATGAAGGAGGGTACATAGAACGACTCAGAGGTAATGAGGACATGGAAGTTCTATGTAAAGGGGTGATTTGTTTTTGACGGAAGTGAAACGGCTCAGAGGTAATGAAGACATGGCCGTTTTGGAAATTTATGGATCAGTTACCCCTTTTGTGCACTGGGAGTGCAGGTAGTGGATCATGAGGAAGTATCTCTTCCAAGAAAAAAGTTCAGGGGTATGATCATACATGACTTACTATCTGAGAGAGTGACCGGAATGAGGGTTCAGAGGCACCAGCGGGTACATGACTCGATAATTTGGAATGTTGAAATGTGAGTTCAGCGGCACCAGCGGGTACGTGACTCGATAATCTGGAATGTTGAAATGTGAGTTCAGCGGCACCAGCTGGTACATGACTCAATAATCTGGGATACTGTGAAAGTGAGTTCAGCGGCACCAGCAGGTACATGACTCAATGATCTGGAAAATGTCGTTTAGACATAATATTTCTTCAGGAACTTGCCGTTGACGGACAACATGAGCAAGTCTCCATTTTGTTTTGCGAGGCGGTGTCACGCCCCAGAACCAGAATACTGGAGAGCGGGGGCAGACACAGCCAGCTACGTATATTGAAATAGAATACATCTCAACTATACGGTCACGGCTGTCTAGATATGAGGGTTTACTACAATCCAGCAGTCTCTTAAGGTCAAGCCTATTGTCTCAATCTCAAGCAATTAACAGAGTTACAAGATGTTAGAGCATCAAATATATATATAAGGCGTCCCAAATATTACATATTGGATGATCATGAAGCTAGTCGTACAAAATGATAGGACTAGCAAGAGTTCAGTCATACATGATCAACCCTAGGATTTGTTAATCATGTTACAGCCCGTAGGCAGACAGTAAGTAAATGTGCATCGAGCTAACAGGTGCTCGTCGGCAAACGCCTCAAAAGAATAAATTTACATATGAGTGGGTGAAACAAAAAGGGAAGACCCACTCGTAGCCCGGGTTCCGTCTAGTGTTCACCATTGGGCTGGAAGCTTGGTAGATCCTCGGGAGCTGCTCCGAAATCTGGCCACACAAAACCAGCTGGGTCAAACCCCAGAAAGAGCAAGTGCCACAAAGGGGGCCACAAATAAGAACAAAAGCCAGCATATCAGAACATAAAGAATAAAAGAAAGTACAAGTAGTAAAAGTACACAGAGCGATAAATGACTAGGGACGTGGAACCATTCCGGGAGCCAGGTTACAATCCTTAACCAAACAAGGACTGGGATTGTACCCCTTCGCCTGAATAGCTCACTGTCTCTACCCATTTATCGTTAGAGATAAGTAAAACAATCATGACCAAGAGTTCCAGGTACAGGGGCTAGACAAGACTTAGACAAGGCTGGACAACATCCATTTCACAACGGCCAAGCAAGTACTACGGCTTACTACTTTAACTAACTAGGGTTATCACAAGCCTAATTACTAACAAGATGCAGGTGAGAAACTCCCAGTCCCAAGCCCTGCAGACCATCCAGTTATCCTTCCGCGGGTTGAGAGTTATAGGTGGGTACATTGCCCGGGAGACAAATGTACCCTTAGGTGACTTAGAGGGTACAACACATGACAGTGTGCTGGAAATGTGCTCTACTCGTCGGCAAGCTACAAGTCCATTAATGCCTCCAGATAACGAGACTGCCTGTGACCGGGAATTCTCCATGTTCTACTTTGGTCTACTCATTACCTAGTCCAATTTTAGTGTGAGTCCCTGGCCGTGGTACCCAGGGAGTCACCCCTTAGACATGATGTAAGACAAGACAAGTGATTTGCACAGAGCAACAGGTAGTACACCCACGGTGTCAAGACAAGTCAAGTCGAGTCAAGAGTGCGCCGCCACGGGCCACTATCAAGTGAAGCCAAGTCATACCAAGTCAAGTCAAGTTGAGTTATCAAGTCATGCCAAGTCGGGAGTGCGCCACCACGGGCCACTATCAAGTCAAGCCGAGTTATCAAGTTACCGGTCCCAGTTATTAACAAGATATTCAACAGATAGGAGAAAACTAGCTGCAGGCCAAACCATGCCAAATCATAGAAAATAGTGTCAAGACGTGTCAGACCAAGTCAAGTTGTGCATGTGAGCAATCAAAATCTCAAAAGCTCCAATCATATCAAAGAAAAACCAAGTTATAAAGCAGGCACTAAGGCACTAGGGTGTAGGTGAACTAGGGTATGCCAGGGAACAAGCACACTAGAGTGCGCCTGGTAGCAGCACACTAGAGTGCGCCTGGTTGAGGCAGCACACCAGAGTGCGCCTGGGGTGGCAGCTCACTAGAGTGCGCCTGGATCCAAGTGCACTGGAGTGCGCTGGAGTGCGCTTAAGCCGGAACCAACAAAGTGCGCCTAGCCAGGGTGCGCTAGAGTGCGCCTGGGTCCAAGGGTCAAAGTGCGCCTAGGTAACTACGCGCTGAAGTGCGCCTAGTCAGGGGAGCAGGCGCAATCGGAGGAGGTGCGCAGCGCTAAACAGCGCGCGGCCAGAAAAGTAGGCACAGTGCGCTAAAGAGCGCCTGGCCAGAAAAGGAGGCGCAGTGCGCTAAAGAGCGCCTGGCCAGAAAAGGAGGCGCAGTGCGCTAAAGAGCGCCTGGCCAGAAAGGAGGCGCAGTGCGCTAAAGAGCGCCTGGCCAGAAAAGGAGGCGCAGTGCGCTAAAGAGCGCCTGGCCAGAAAAGGAGGCGCAGTGCGCTAAAGAGCGCCTGGCCAGAAAGTAAGCGCAATCGGGCAAGGAGGCCAGAAAGTAGGCGCGCCTGGGGGTCGTCTTCCTCCTCAAGCCGAGGAGAAGAACCCATGGGTTCCAAAACTTTGGAACACCATAAGTCGGCCATCCAAGCTCCAAATCCGAACTTCCAAGGCTCTAACTTGGGTAAAATTCCACCCTCTACAACATGGGAACAATAAAACCAACCAAAATTCAAGTTTAATAGATCAAATCTAAAGAAATCCAAAAATGAACAAAGTCTAGATCTAGGGAAATCCAAGCTTCAAAACCCAAAATGCCAAGCTCTAACATTGGTCCTAGAGCTCTAGTTTAACTAAATATCAAATAAAAATGGGTCCTCATTAAATGGCAAGGTGCAACTTGCCTATGGTGGGGATGTTGGTGGTGGTAGGAGGAAGAAGAAGAAGAAGAAATAAATGGAAATTATGGGGAGAGAGAAAAAGTTGGTGGGATTTTAATGGGGGTTGTTGTGGTGTTCTTGAGGGTGCAAGATAGCTAAAGGTGTTCTCATTCCTACAAACCAAACCAAGTCATATTAAACCAAATCGAAAATCCGAATAAGAAAAATACGAGAAATATCGAAATACCACAGTTAGGCAAGATTTAAAATATACGCAAAATCAAAATACGGGCAAAATACGAAATACGGGAAATGAGGGTGACAACTCTACCCACCTTAAAAGAATTCCGTCCTCGGAATTTAATCAAGGAGCTAGAGATTGTCACGACAAGCTACACTATTCACAGGCAAGCTACACTAAGCAGTTCAGTCATACAATCATGCAAGGCAAGCAAGGAAGGGAAGGCGTAAGGCATAAGAAAGACATTATACCTCACGAGTCAAACAGATAGGGATATCGCGATCGGATGTCGTCCTCACGCTCCCACGTTGACTCACCTAGAGAGTGATGACCCCAAGCAATACGGACCAATTTAATAGTCTTGTTCTTGAGTATCTTTTCCCTCCGGTCCAAAATAGACACGGGCCTCTCCTCATACGAAAGGTTGGTACCAACAACCAATTCCGAATGATCTAGGATATGGCTCGGGTCCGGAATATACCGTCGTAACTGGGACACATGGAATACCTCATGTACCTCGCTTAACGACGGCGGAAGAGCGAGACGATAGGACACATCGCCTACTCGCTCCAGAATATCGAACGGTCCTATATACCTAGGACTAAGCTTTCCCCGTACGCCAAAACGAATGACACCGCGGGTAGGCGAGATCCTAAGGAATACATGGTCGCCGACAGCAAATTCTAAGGGACGCCGATGAGCATCGGCCCAATGGCGCTGGCGATCCTGAGCAACTCGGAGGTGATCTCTGATTCTTCTGACCACTTCAACCGTCTGAGAAATCAGTTCTGGACCGAGCATCTGCCTCTCTCCGATATCGTCCCATGCTAACGGAGATCTGCATTTCCTGCCATACAGAGCCTCGAAGGGCGCCATCTGGATACTAGCCTGGAAACTATTGTTGTACGAGAATTCCACCAAGTGCAGGTGATCCTCCCATGAACCACCAAAATCGAGGGTACACGATCTCAACATATCTTCGAGAGTTTGTATAGTACGCTCTGACTGCCCATCTGTCTGCGGATGATACGCTGAGCTGAACTTAAGACGAGTCCCCAAACTTTGATGAAGACTGCGCCAGAAGTGCGATGTGAATCTCGTATCCCTGTCTGATACTATGCTGACTGGCACTCCGTGAAGTCGGACGATCTGCCTGAGATACATCTCTGCTAGCTGCGCCGTCGACTGTCCAACTCTAAAGGAAAGAAAGTGTGCCACCTTGGTAAGCCTGTCTACAATGACCCAAATAGCATCTCTGCCTGCCGGAGATCTGGGTAACCCAGTCACGAAATCCATGGTTATGTGCTCCCATTTCCATTCTGGGATCGGTAAAGGTTGAAGAAGTCCAGCCGGCCTCTGATGTTCAGCCTTGACTTGTTGGCAAACCAAACATCGAGAGACGTACCGGGCTATCTCCCTCTTCATACCATTCCACCAAAAGTGTTGACGAATATCTCTGTACATCTTCGTGCCGCCTGGGTGAATGGAATACTGCGAACTGTGAGCCTCTGCCATGACTTTCTGTCTGATATCTCCACTGGGTACACAAAGACGCGTGCCGTGTCGAAGTGTACCATCTTCATGAATACATAACTCTGGCCTTCTCCCTGCCTCGCACTCTGCTCTGAGCCACTGAATCTTGGAATCTGTTAATTGTGCTGTCCGGATCCTCTCAACTATGGTGGACTGTATCTGTAGGCTGGCCATCAAGGCCACATTGGAAGGGAGAATCACTTCAATTTCCATCTTCTGAAGATCTGCCAATAGCTCTGGTTGCGCTGTTAGAAGGTAGACTCCGGCTCTCCGGCTCAATGCATTTGCTACCACGTTGGCCTTCCCTGGGTGATACTGCAAGTCCACATCATAGTCCACAAGTAGCTCGAGCCATCTTCTCTGCCGCATATTAAGATCCTTCTGGGTGAAAACATACTTCAGGCTCTTGTGATCAGTAAATATCTCCACTCTGTCTCCGTACAAGTAGTGCCTCCACAACTTAAGTGCAAACACTACTGCTGCTAGCTCCAAGTCGTGGGTCGGGTAATTTTTCTCATGATCACGGAGTTGACGTGACGCATAAGCAATTACCTTCCCATGCTGTATCAAAACACATCCCAATCCTCTGCCTGAAGCGTCGCAATAAACTGTGAATCCTCCGGTCCCATCTGGAAGGGTGAGAATGGGAGCCATTATCAAACCTCGCTTCAATTTCTCAAATGATTCCTGACATTCTGCTGTCCAAACGAACGGCACATCCTTGCGGGTCAACTGGGTCATCGGCGCTGAAATCCTTGCAAAATCAGAGACGAACCGCCGGTAGTAGCCGGCCAATCCAAGAAAGCTGCGAACTTCTGCCAC
This sequence comes from Iris pallida, assembly GCA_029216955.1. NCBI lineage: Eukaryota > Viridiplantae > Streptophyta > Magnoliopsida > Asparagales > Iridaceae > Iris > Iris pallida. Next base: position 1,730,308 of record JANAVB010037414.1, on the reverse strand, counting down.
TGAACTGGGTACTGGCCATGCCTCGATGGCCACAATCTTCTGGGGATCCACTTCCACTCCTCCTCGGGTAATGATGTGACCCAAGTATGAAATGCGATCGAGCCAGAACTCGTATTTACTGAACTTGGCGTACAACTGGTGCTCTCTGAGAATCTGAAGAATCACACGGAGATGCTGTTCATTCTCCGCCTCACTCTTGCTGTAGACCAGGATGTCATCAAGGAACACTATCACAAACTGATCCAAGTAAGGCATAAAAATACGGTTCATGAGATCCATGAACACTGCCGGCGCATTGGTCGCTCCAAAGGGCATAACTAGAAACTCCCAATGCCCGTACCTAGATCTGAACGCCGTCTTCGGGATGTCCTGCTCTCTAACTCTGATCTGGTGGTATCCTGACCGCAAGCCTATCTTCGAGAAAACTGAAGCCCCTTTGAGTTGATCAAATAAGTCATCTATCCTTGGAAGAGGGTATCTGTTCTTGATTGTCACTGAGTTCAAGGTACGATAATCAACACATAGCCTGGACGTACCATCCTTCTTTTTCACAAGAAGCACCGGGGCTCCCCAAGGCGATCCACTTGCACGAATGAATCCCTTGGTCCTGAGTTCTTCAATCATCTTGTACAAAATCTCCAACTCTGAAGGCGCCATTCTGTAGACTCGCTCTGATACTGGTGCTGTCCCGGGAATCAAGTCAATGGTGAACTCGATCTCCCGCTCTGGTGGCATCCCTGGAAGTTCCTCTGGGAAGACATCTGGAAACTCTTCAACTATCCGGGGTAACTGCACTGCTGCTACTGCCATCCGCAATACTGGAGGAGATGGCTCTACTGTGCCTCTGGAAAATGAAAACTCTGGCTCTCCGGGAATACTAAAGACAACTCTGCCAACATGGCAGTCTATCCTAGCATAATGGTTCCTCAACCAATCCATGCCTAGGACTACATCATAGTCTGCCATAGGGAATTCTATGAATCTAGCGGGGAACTCTCTATCGCTAACTACGATCCGACACGAGGAGAACACTCGATCTACTCCCACAAGACCATTACCAGTAAGTATATTGAGCCTTACTGATAATGACTCGGGCTCCAACCCTATCCGTGTCGCGAATCGTGCAGACATGAATGAATGCGATGCACCAGAATCAAATAATACAGATGCTGGAAAAGTGTTGACGAGAATAGTACCTGCCACTACCTCACCTGGTGCAACTTCTTCTTCCATGGTCATTATCATAGCCTGACCTCTAGCTGCGGGTCCCCTCTGCTGGAAACCCCTCTGTCGGTTCTGTGCCGGAGCCTGGGTGAATTGCTGCGGGTTCTGTTGCTGAAAGGCCTGGGCCTGAGGCAACAATGGCCTCGGGTACTACTGTTGCTGCTGCTGCTGGACTGGAACTGGGGCTGGTCCCCTCACCGAAGAACTAGAAAGGTTGGATGATGATGGACCTCCCCTATTCGGGCAGGTCCCTATCTGGTGGTCTGCTCCTCCACAAGCCAGGCACAATTCTCGTGCCCTACGACACTCTGCCACTACATGGCCCGGCTTCCCGCAATGAGAACATCCCACCGCGGAAGACTGCTTCTGCTTCTGCTGCTGCGGGTACGTCGGGGTCGAATACTGAACCGACGTCACTGAGGCCGCCCGCCTCGGAGTTCCAATGGTTATACCCCTAGCTGCCGGGGCTGGAGCTGAAGATTGGTGCATCTGGTTGTGGGACCGCTTCCTGCCTCCGGTCCTGTCCACAATTCTCCGGGAGGTATACTCATGCCTCCTTGCTGCTTTCAATACTGTATCGAACGTCTGGTGCTCGAACTGTTCCACAGCCAATAATATCTCCAAATGCAGTCCTTGCTGGAACCGCTGAGCCCTATCGAACTCGGTTGCCACCAAGGTGGGGGCGAACCTACTCAGCCTAGAAAACTCGGTCGTATAGCCATCGACCGTCCTGCCTCCTTGCTTCAAGTTGGTGAATCTGGTCTGCAGGTCGTACCGTGCCACCGCATCGAAGTACTTTGTCTGGAACCTCTCTCTGAACGTCGCCCAAGTGACTGGCATTGCTAATCCCATGGCCTGAGCTGCCCACCAATCGCGAGCCAAGTCTAACAACTGTAGGCGTACCACCGCCACCTTCTCATTTTCAGGTGTCCTAGCTGCTTCCAGGACCACCTCGGTATCCTGAAGCCAAGCATCCGCGGCAATCGCATCTTTACTGCCGTCAAAGAAGGGAGGGTTCAAGCGCTTGAAACTGTTGGCCGCCTGATTCCCTTGGGGACCTCCTCGGTTTAGTGCATCATGAACCTCCTGGTGCAAGGCGTCACCTCGACGATCTTGGGATGCAAGCAGTTCTCTGATAAGCCCTATCAAAGGCCCCTCGTCCTGTCTAGCTGGTTGAACGGGCGGAGCTGCCTGAACTGGAGGTTCCGGGCCTCCGGAAGGCATAACTCGAGAGGCTACTCCAGAGTGCTGAGCTTGATCTTCCTGGCGCTGGAGTGCTTGTCGAGCTTCCTCTGGCTGGTTGGCAGGTCCGGGAGTAATGCCGCTGAAGAAGATGACATAGGGAACAATAAGGAAAGGACCAGGACAGATCAATTATACAAGCAATATGATCAGGTCAAGAATCTCAGGGATTTGAAGATACGAGCAGAGATCAAGGGCGAATATTGATTGAGACATCTATTTGGTAAACCCTCACATTTCTTGAATGCCAAGACCTGTATGGGCCACCACTTAAACCGTGTCACGCCCCAGAACCAGAATACTGGAGAGCGGGGGCAGACACAGCCAGCTACGTATATTGAAATATAATACATCTCAACTATACGGTCACGGCTGTCTAGATATGAGGGTTTACTACAAGCCAGCAGTCTCTTAAGGTCAAGCCTATTGTCTCAATCTCAAGCAATTAACAGAGTTACAAGATGTTAGAGCATCAAATATATATATATAAGGCGTTCCAAATATTACATATTGGATGATCATGAAGCTAGTCGTACAAAATGATAGGACTAGCAAGAGTTCAGTCATACATGATCAACCCTAGGATTTGTTAATCATGTTACAGCCCGTAGGCAGACAGTAAGTAAATGTGCATCGAGCTAACAGGTGCTCGTCGGCAAACGCCTCAAAAGAATAAATTTACATATGAGTGGGTGAAACAAAAAGGGAAGACCCACTCGTAGCCCGGGTTCCGTCTAGTGTTCACCATTGGGCTGGAAGCTTGGTAGATCCTCGGGAGCTGCTCCGAAATCTGGCCACACAAAACCAGCTGGGTCAAACCCCAGAAAGAGCAAGTGCCACAAAGGGGGCCACAAATAAGAACAAAAGCCAGCATATCAGAACATAAAGAATAAAAGAAAGTACAAGTAGTAAAAGTACACAGAGCGATAAATGACTAGGGACGTGGAACCATTCCGGGAGCCAGGTTATAATCCTTAACCAAACAAGGACTGGGATTGTACCCCTTCGCCTGAATAGCTCACTGTCTCTACCCATTTATCGTTAGAGATAAGTAAAACAATCATGACCAAGAGTTCCAGGTACAGGGGCTAGACAAGACTTAGACAAGGCTGGACAACATCCATTTCACAACGGCCAAGCAAGTACTACGGCTTACTACTTTAACTAACTAGGGTTATCACAAGCCTAATTACTAACAAGATGCAGGTGAGAAACTCCCAGTCCCAAGCCCTGCAGACCATCCAGTTATCCTTTCGCGGGTTGAGAGTTATAGGTGGGTACATTGCCCGGGAGACAAATGTACCCTTAGGTGACTTAGAGGGTGCAACACATGACAGTGTGCTGGAAATGTGCTCTACTCGTCGGCAAGCTACAAGTCCATTAATGCCTCCAGATAACGAGACTGCCTGTGACCGGGAATTCTCCATGTTCTACTTTGGTCTACTCATTACCTAGTCCAATTTTAGTGTGAGTCCCTGGCCGTGGTACCCAGGGAGTCACCCCTTAGACATGATGCAAGACAAGACAAGTGATTTGCACAGAGCAACAGGTAGTACACCCACGGTGTCAAGACAAGTCAAGTCGAGTCAAGAGTGCGCCGCCACGGGCCACTATCAAGTGAAGCCAAGTCATACCAAGTCAAGTCAAGTTGAGTTATCAAGTCATGCCAAGTCGGGAGTGCGCCACCACGGGCCACTATCAAGTCAAACCGAGTTATCAAGTTACCGGTCCCAGTTATTAACAAGATATTCAACAGATAGGAGAAAACTAGCTGCAGGCCAAACCATGCCAAATCATAGAAAATAGTGTCAAGACGTGTCAGACCAAGTCAAGTTGTGCATGTGAGCAATCAAAATCTCAAAAGCTCCAATCATATCAAAGAAAAACCAAGTTATAAAGCAGGCACTAAGGCACTAGGGTGTAGGTGAACTAGGGTGTGCCAGGGAACAAGCACACTAGAGTGCGCCTGGTGGCAGCACACTAGAGTGCGCCTGGTTGAGGCAGCACACCAGAGTGCGCCTGGGGTGGCAGCTCACTAGAGTGCGCCTGGATCCAAGTGCACTGGAGTGCGCTGGAGTGCGCTTAAGCCGGAACCAACAAAGTGCGCCTAGCCAGGGTGCGCTAGAGTGCGCCTGGGTCCAAGGGTCAAAGTGCGCCTAGGTAACTACGCGCTGAAGTGCGCCTAGTCAGGGGAGCAAGCGCAATCGGAGGAGGTGCGCAGCGCTAAACAGCGCGCGGCCAGAAAAGTAGGCGCAGTGCGCTAAAGAGCGCCTGGCCAGAAAAGGAGGCGCAGTGCGCTAAAGAGCGCCTGGCCAGAAAAGGAGGCGCAGTGCGCTAAAGAGCGCCTGGCCAGAAAAGGAGGCACAGTGCGCTAAAGAGCGCCTGGCCAGAAAGGGGGCGCAGTGCGCTAAAGAGCGCCTGGCCAGAAAAGGAGGCACAGTGCGCTAAAGAGCGCCTGGCCAGAAAAGGAGGCACAGTGCGCTAAAGAGCGCCTGGCCAGAAAGTAAGCACAATCGGGCAAGGAGGCCAGAAAGTAGGCGCGCCTGGGGGTCGTCTTCCTCCTCAAGCCGAGGAGAAGAACCCATGGGTTCCAAAACTTTGGAACACCATAAGTCGGCCATCCAAGCTCCAAATCCGAACTTCCAAGGCTCTAACGTGGGTAAAATTCCACCCTCTACAACATGGGAACAATAAAACCAACCAAAATTCAAGTTTAATAGATCAAATCTAAAGAAATCCAAAAATGAACAAAGTCTAGATCTAGGGAAATCCAAGCTTCAAAACCCAAAATGCCAAGCTCTAACATTGGTCCTAGAGCTCTAGTTTAACTAAATATCAAATAAAAATGGGTCCTCATTAAATGGCAAGGTGCAACTTGCCTATGGTGGGGATGTTGGTGGTGGTAGGAGGAAGAAGAAGAAGAAGAAATAAATGGAAATTATGGGGAGAGAGAAAAAGTTGGTAGGATTTTAATGGGGGTTGTTATGGTGTTCTTGAGGGTGCAAGATAGCTAAAGGTGTTCTCATTTCTACAAACCAAACCAAGTCATATTAAACCAAATCGAAAATTCGAATAAGAAAAATACGAGAAATATCGAAATACCACAGTTAGGCAAGATTTAAAATATACGCAAAATCAAAATACGGGCAAAATACGAAATACGGGAAATGAGGGTGACAGGCGGTAAGCACCGTTGGAGAATACAGCCTCAATGATGAATGGACCTTCCCATTTTGGCTGGAACTTGCCGGCGATCTTGTGAGTCATGACCATCGGCCTCCGGACTGCGAGAACGAGATCGCCCACTTGGAATGTTCTGATTTTGACCTTCTTGTTGAAGGCTCCAGAGATGCGTGCTTGGTACAGCTCGATCCTTTGCTGAGCCATGAGGCACTTTTCATCTAAGGCCTCTAAATCTTGTAGCCTGCGACTGTAGTTATCATCCTTCGTCAATTGATAAGTAAGGGCAACGCGGAGTGAGGGTATTTGAGTCTCCAATGGGAGAACTGCCTCACTCCCGTACACCAGGGAGAATGGTGTGTTCCCTGTAGCCGTTCGGACTGTGGTACGGTACGTCCACAAGCATTCACCAAGCTTCTCGTTCCAGTCGCGTTTGTTGGACGATACGAACTTCTTGAGTAACTTGATGATGGTTTTGTTGAATGCTTTTGCAACCCATTTGCCGCTGGATTGTATGGCGTCGAAGCAAAATTCTGGATGCGGTGCTTGTCGCAGAACCGATAGAAGACGTGGCTTGCAAACTGCGAACCATTGTCGTGGATGATCCTTCGGGGCAGTCCAAAGCGATAGATGACGTGATGCTTAAGGAAGCTGATCACGTTCGAGGTTTTAACTTCTGCAAGCGGGACAGCTTCTGTCCATTTGGAGAAGTAATCCGTGATTGCGAGTATGAAACGATGTCCTTGGAAGGAAGTTGGAGTGATTGGACCAATGATATCCATCCCCCATGCTTCGAATGACCAGGATTCCACTGTCAGATGTAGAAATTCGGATGGTTGGTGGATGAAGTCTGCGTGGACTTGGCAGGCTTTGCACTTTCTCGCATAGTCTATCGCATCTGCTACCATCGTGGGCCAGTAGTAGCCCATTCGACGAAGACAGTCTTACAATTTAGGGCCAGGCTGATGGGCCCCGCATACACCATCATGAGCTTCTCGTACGGCTTCTTTGGCTTCTGCATTTGACAGACACCGAAGCAATAATCCATCATAGGATCAGCGATACAGTATTTTTGTCTCTGTATCATAGAAGAATCTGAGAGAACGCCATCTGATGGTGGTGGCTTCCTTTGGGTTCTCAGAGAGGATGTCGTAGACGACGAAGTCAATGAATGGTTGTCTCCAGTCTGGGACATCGTCGATCGTCTGAGCGGAATAACTCGCCACGTATTGAACGTTATTCTTGGGGCAGACCAGTTTGTGGCCTATCACGTCCACCGATTGATGAGTATAATTTGGCACTGCTAGGGAAGCGGCCAGACCCGCTAAGGCATCTGCTTCGATGTTTTGGAGTCTGGGAACATGCTCGATGAATAACCCCATGAACGATGAGATAATGTCGATCACTATCTGTTGATAGGGGATCATGTCTTCGTGGCGGACTTCATATGAGCCCCGGATCTGATTTACGATTAACTGAGAATCGCCGTATGCTTCAAGATATTCTACCCCCAGCTCTCTTGCCAGCTGGAGGCCAATGACCAAAGCGTTGTATTTGGCCACATTGTTGGAGCAGGGTTCTGTGAGAGAGTAAGCGCGATTGATCACCATTCCGGAAGGGGAAACCAGTACAACCCCGACTCCGACGACGATGTCGCCTTTGGGTCCCGTTCTTGAAGCACCGTCGAAGAACATTTGCCATATATCATCGTAAGAGGTTGCATGCGAGTCGACGACCTCATCTGGGATCTCTTTATACATTCTGGAGGACTCCGAGCCTGTGTGGACGGCCAAAAAGTCCGCCAGGGCTTGACCTTTGACAGCCTTTTGTGGGACGAAGATCATATGATAAGGGGACAGCAATATTGCCCATGTAGCGAGGCGAGAGCTGAGTGCCCCTGGTTTAGTCATGAGGACCCTGAGAGGGTTGACTTGTGAGATCACATGTATGGTTTGTCCAGTGACATAGTATCGCGTCTTCTGAATGGCGAACACCAGGGCGAGGCATTCCTTCTCCACAGCGGTGTATCGGTGCTCTGGCCCATTCATCATTCGACTGAGGTAATATATGGCTTGCTCATGGCCTGCATCGTTATTTTGTGCTAGCAGAGCCCCGAGGGAATGTTTTATTGCTCATACATAGAGCAGGAATGGCTTTCCAGCAACCGGGGCCACCAGGACTGGAGGGTTCGACAAATATTCTTTGATGCTGTCGAAGGCACGCTGGCATTCTTTGTCCCATACGAACTAGACTCCTTTCTTCATAAGGTGGGTAAATGGTCGACATCGCCCGGAGAGGTTAGAAATGAACCTCCTGATGTAAGCTTGCCTCCCTTGAAGGCCTCTGAGTTTGCAAAGATTTCTCGGGGGACTCATCTCCATGATTGCCTTTGTCTTCTCAGGGTCTACATGGATACCCTGGGCGGTGATGATGAAACCCAAGAACTTTCCGCTGGCTACGCCCAGAAAGGACTTCGTAGGGTTCATTTTCAAATTGTGCGCTCGCATCAAGTCGAATACCGTCCTCAGATCCTGCAGATGGTCTTCCTTACAGTGACCCTTGACGGTGATGTCATCAATATAGCACTCTACCGTCTTGCGTAAGTGGTCTCTGAAGATGATACTCATGGCTCTTTGATATGTGGCACCGGTATTCTTCAAACCGAAAGGCATGACTGTGTAGCAGTATGTGCCAATCGGTGTTCGGAATGATGTATGCTTTTCGTCGTCAAGAGACATCTTGATTTGGTTGTACCCTGAGAAGCCATCCATGAATGACATAAGTTCGAAGCCGTATGTGTTGTCAATCATGATGTCCGTGATAGGGAGGGGGAATTCATCTTTGGGACATGCCTCATTCAGGTTGCGGAAGTCGATGCAGATTCAAATCTTCCCATTCTTCTTGAGGGCGGGTACTATGTTGGCAACCCAATCTGAGTATTGTTCCTCACGAATGAAGCCGCTGGCTATCAGTTTGTTGACTTCAACTTCGATCGCATCCATGATGCCTGGGCGGAAGCGTCGCTGTTGTTGCTTGACTGGCTTTGCATCCGGCCGAATGTTGAGTTTATGAAGAGCAATATCGGGATTTAACCCCGGCATGTCTTCATAGCTCCAAGCGAACACATCAATATATTCTTTGACAAGTTCCAGCAGTGATTCTCGCTCTTCGTCTGTTAAGCTTTTACTGACGAAGATCGGTTTTGGAGAAGATTCGCTACCGAGGTCCACTTGTATGACCTTATCTTCAGTAGGAGGTTCTCTCTGTTCGAACCGCTTTTTCTATTGTGCATCCAACTGTTAGGCCCACGGCTCTAGCTCGAAGATTTCAGGAATGTCTTCGTCTTCTTCATAAGCGTCGGCGAATGCCATGTTGACTGATAGGACTTGTCTGAATATGTCTCTGATGCTGGTATCAGAGTTAGAAGTTGGTGACCCGGTCGAATGTGAATGCCAGTCACAATCTTCATCTGAACTTTCAGGGGTCGTCGTAGGTGTAACATACCCTAATCTACACCGAGTTTTGCTATAGTAGTCCCGTAGTTTGCCAGCCGGGACCGGTGGCTTCAAAGGTAATCGTCGTCCAGTACCGTAGTTCAGGCCTGGCGTCGTCTCCAGATCATACCCCTATTTTTGCATGAGATATTTGGATTGGGGGCTATAAAGATACAGAGGCAGTCTCCCGGCATCTGATCCAAGGTCGACTTCTTCTATGGTGAAGGGATGCGGATCGTCCTTCCGGCCGAAGATGATTAGATGGTCCCCTTCCTCGATTATGCGGTAAGCGTCTTCCACTGAGTAAGCTGGATAGCATACATTGTACATAGCTTATTGAGCTCGAGGTAGTTCAAAGATAGCCCTTTATTGATGAAGTAAGGTATCTTTTCTAGCGGGATTATATCATCTACGGAGGGAACATCAGTGTGGGCAGCCACATACTTGGCTAGCTCCGGTTCCTCTTCGGCTACCCCTGTATAAATGAAGACTGAGAGGACGACCTGGACAGCTTGATCATCAGAGGTTCAGCTAGTGGAGCAGAGCGTGGAGTTGTTGGCAGACTAGCGACCCCCAGTCTGGTGCTCGATACTGGGCGGAGAGTGGTTGGTTTGCTAGAAATTCTAGGTCTTGCATCGGGGTGACGACCTTTCTTGGGAAGGCGTATCGTCATTGGCTTGTCGGAGGGATTGAGCTTCTCCGTTTACGGCTGGCCGACACTCGGCAGCCTGATTGTCAATGGCTCCGTTGAGGGTCTTGGCATTTGGCCAGACCTTGGTAGCCGGATTATCATCTGCTCTTCTTGTGTCGAGAGGTTGATTGCGTTCTTACGCAGAGTGGCTGTAAGGGGTGCAGACTTGCCAGGTTTGCGAGCTTGGAGGTGGATCGTCAGAGGTTCTTCTGATCCTGTGGCTGTCTCGGTACGAGCTTGTACATCTCCTTCACCAAGATGCTTCTTCGACTGTTCGTACAGACAGGAGTCTGAGTAGTAGGATTCGACCCCTTTGATGGGATCGATATCAGCAAATTCCGTCCTCACAAAGCCGTGCTTGTCGACTTATTTGAAGCACTGGTGTAGCGTGGAAGACACGATCATATAATCGTGTATCCACGGGCGCCCCAAGAGGATGTTGTAAGAAGTGTCTGCATCTATGACGTAGCAGGTGACTTCTGATTGGAGATTACCAATTTGACACTTCAGACGGATCTTCCCAATTGCGTAGCTCCTGTCCGAATTGAAACCGCTGATGGCGGTGCTTGTAGGTATCAGGCGATGCATTGGGATGCGGAGATGATGTAGCAGACCCTTCGGGATAATGCTTATGGAAGAGCCAGGATCAATGTGCATCCGATCCACCTTTACGTCGTCGATGTATCCAGTGTAGTATAGAGGGCGATCATGCAAGTTGGTTTTGATGAGCATGTCCTACGGAGTGAAGATAATGTTGGGCATCGCTCCCGTGCAGGCGCTGTCTTGGAGATCTACAGGCCAGTTTTCTCCCGTGAGGTTGACCTGAGCCAGGTATGCGTCGTCATTTTGGAGTGCATCGCTCAAAGCCGCACGAACATCCTTGGAGAATCTCAGAAGCTCATATAATGACAACTTGGACGGTGTTTTGGCCAATTGCACTAAGATGTCGAAGTTGTAGGGCTTCTCCAGCCCTTGTGATGCCTCTTTTCGGAGGGATTTGTCAAAGCGAGTCTCCCTCGACCTAGGATTGTCGGTCGTTGGAGGTTGAGCCGGTCCCGGAGCGTCCATTGTAGCAGGCTGATGATCTTCAGCCGGATTGTCAGCCACAGGTTGGGATTGTGCCCCAGACCGAGTGACGACGGCTGTAGCTTCTTCGATATCTGTCGAGATTGTGCGGCAGGACCTGACTTTTCCACTCTTCTTCTTGCAAATGGAAGATGGTGTGGGTTGAGTCACTTCTGATACCAAATTTGGATGGACCCACATGACCTCCCCTCGTGATGTGGTGAGAGGCACTAGACCAGCAGCCTGATCTCGGGGAGGTGGAAGATTAGCAATCTCCATTGTTGCCAGAGGAATGGGGACCACACCGTCTTGAGTTTTTGTCGGAGGAAAGCTGCCGAATTGTACTGACACCATGTTGGCTGCCAAGGTTACCTCTTCGAAATCGATAGCCAGAGCATTCGAATCGATGAGATTTTGGATGTACCGTTTTAGCTGGTAGCAGTCGTGTGTAGCATGGTGGACGTAGCGGTGATAATGGCAGTACTTTGGGTTCTCTATCTTCGCCGGCCGCGGTTCCCGTCTTGGTGGAGGAAGTTGAATTCTGTCTCCTTGTATGAGCATGTCTAAGATGGGCTTAACGTGACCGTCTTCGAAGGAGTAAGTGATTTGCGGCCATTGTTTGTCTGCCGGCTTTGACTCAGGTTTCTGTGTTGTGTCGGCCACCATAGCCTGCTTACCCCTGCTGTCCCGATTGTTGGAGGGGCTACCCCCATTATCGTTGTTGGTGTTAGGATGCTTGCCCTTGTTCTCTCCGTCCGAGATGTGTAATCCCAATTGGCGAGCCTTCTTCAATCGTTCTTCGGCGCTGGTGGCACTGATGATGAACGTCTTCCAATCCTTGAATTGACTTTCGCCCATCCAGAGACTGATTGTTGGGATCAATCTCTTTTGGCAAATTTCGATCAAGGAGGAATCCGGATTTCCAGATGGCAACTTCATTGCGGTTTGGCAAAACCGCTCGATGTAGTTCCTTGTCAGCTCTTTCTCCCCTTGGACGACGTCCATGAGGGTGGACATTGTGATGTCCTGCCCTACTTCGTAAAATCTCTCCAAGAAGATGTGCTTGAAGCCGACGAAGGAGTGGATGCATTTGTTTGGCAAGTTGCGATACCAGTCGAAGGCGACTCCTTCCAATGCCCCAATGAATAATCGTGTGAGGATGGCATCGTCATGGGGCAGATGGTCGGTGGTGACCTCAAAGTAAGTGATGTACCGAATTGCGGAGGTCTTGCCATCATACGGGTTGATGTTGAATGGCTTATATCTTAGCGGGAAGGGGACATCCCTCCATGCAACAGGGTACGGTTACCGTATTCTGAGGTCTGGAGAATTTTCTCGAGCGTGAAACATGGCTCGGAGCTCCTGGACCTCTCTTCTCGCTTCGCGGGCCTCATCCACGACGGTGGGAGCCGTTACTTCAGGAGGATTGTTGCCCGGGTTCGGTGCTGCTGAATTCGAGTCCGCATTGACCGCGGGACCCGCGCTTGTTTGGCCAGGCGTCCCTCCTTGAAGAGTTGGAAGGGCCGCTTTGATCTCATCTACAGACTTGACCAAGGCAAGCAATATGGCTTCGAGCGTGTCGATGCGTTGGTGATCACTGGAACCACCTTGGCTGCTGTCCATCATGAATACCGTCTTTACGTGAGGAGAGATGGACGGAGCAGTGGAGGAAGCGCCCTCCGAATCATACCCTTGTAGTGAGAAGTCATCGGGGTACGTGGGTATGTTCTCTTCTGGTTCAGATTCGGAAGGAACAGTACCCCCAGTCTCCGAGTTCGCCTCGTCTTGGGATTCGTGGACGTCCTCGGGGACGTCGGGCTTTGCTGCATCTGATGGGAGAGTTGTCTCCCCCTGCTCGTCTTCTTGGAACATCGGATTATCGTGGAGGTTCGAAGGAGTGCTACCCCCAGTCCCAGCAACCCCCAGCATTGTGGACGACGAATCTCCTACTGTAGCAGATTACGTCTTAGAACGGGTGCCTTGGAAAACTCCGGTGGTGGGCACCCGCTTAGACGACAGTCTTTTAGTCGAAGTGGTTGAAATCTTCGGGCTGGGAACATTTGTCTTCTTCCCTCTCCCATCAGCGGGGACTTTTTGAGCAGAGTTGCAGGAGACGACGGGAAATGCCTCGTCTCCTGAAGACGGCTGTTGCAGTCTTTGAAAGACGGACTGCCGGTCTTCTCGCACTGTCACGTTATTGTAGCAGCTGTTGACGATGACTTGGGTGCAGTGGCGTCCGTGGGGGGACTCTTTGCACCCCGATGCGTTTTCTCTTTCCTTGTTTTTGTGGAGGATGGCCTCACGCAAGTCAGATGGGTCTGGATCGACCATGTTTGCTCCCTGGATTTTGGGAGACTTTTGCAAACCTCTCTGCCCTTTTGCCGCCGGGGGCTGGACTCGAGTGGCTCTGTACAACCTTCCATATGAGACCCGCATAACGGTATGCGCGACGCTCGGATGGTCAGAGACCGAATCAGCGGACCGAGCTTGCCAGGCTCGCGCTGTCCTAGACTTCTTCGCTCTAGTACGTCAGAGCACATAGTAGGAAGAGTCTAGGTGATGCTGGAGAGAATCAGACATGTCTTCTTTGGAGCACAGGAGATCAGAACCATAAGATAGGCGGTCGAAGACAGAGCCACGCGGGGTAGGCGTTATGCGGCTATCATCAACAAACTTTATGCGGCTGGCAGACGTAGCCGTATAGGCGTTCTTCATGCGGCTGGGAGTCTCAGCCGCATGAGTTTTCTTCATGCGGCTGGATGATCTGGTCGCATAGACTTTCTTCATGCGGTTGGCAGATTCACCTGCATGATCCTCCTGCATGGGGTTGGCAGATTTGGCCACAGGAGTGTTCAGCTTCTTCTTGGGGCGCATAGAGTCGCTCTTTGCCCCTGCAAGTCCAGCATCGTAGTGCTTTCCTCTGTCGGACTTGGGGACAGTAGAGTGCTCTACGGCTCGAAGTGGAGCCGTATGAGAGTCGCCTTCGCCATCTTGGGTAGCAGAGAGTATCCCGTCCAGAGCTTGTGGAGGAGCAAATGATTTTGGCCTCCACTCGCAGCAAGCTTTCTTTGTGCGGGTTCGCTTCTGGATCGGGCCAGCACTTCCTTCAGAGGGCATTTCTTCAAACATCTGTTGGTCTAAACGGACGACCATCTTCTGTTGCGTGAAGCCAAGATTGGCTGCATCCGACTGCGTTACCAACTCCTCAGCCGTGGAGAAGTTTGTCCCCAGCAGAGTCGCCATCGTGTTTGCCATGAAATATAAAAGGACAGAACAATTATCGGAGGTCTTGATTTTTACTTCACAATACAAACTCGCTCGTACAAAGAAAGCCTAGGGACGAAAACCTAGGTACAGCAATCTAAGTACAATTGTTTATTTTAGATTCTGGAGGGTGACGATAGAGGCTGGGGAAAGCGACGGCCGCTCTGCCTTACTCCTTGGACGATCGGGTACAGCTTTTTGGCTCTGTGGAAGAACTGCTTGGCGTTGATGGAGAAATGATCTCTCTTCAGGCTCTCTATGCGCGTCTGTCTCTGTATATCTCTCTCTGTGTATATGTGTCTCTCCGTATCTCTGTGTGTCTGTATGTATGTGTCTCTCCGTATCTCTGTGTGTGTATGTATGTGTCTCCTCGCAAGGGAATGACACCTTGCTATTTATAAGAGTGGGGGGCATCATTAGGGTTTGCAATGATTGCCCCCTCTCAAAAGTCGGCAGCCTCTTGCTTAATCAATATGGGCCATTAATCCTGAATGTGTTGAATCTGGGTCATTAATATAGATTGCGCCGAATCTAATGAGTAATTAATGCTGATTGCAACAAATCTGCATCATGATGATTTGTTGAAGTTTGCAAATCTGAATGAATAAATCTGAATCATTCTCTGCCACGTGTCCCTACTGTTTGTTATGGTTATTGGGATTCGACCCAATCTAGAGATTACTTTGATTGTAGTAGATCTGAATTATTGAGATATGATCGGCTTTTGACACGTGTCCAGCCACGTGTCCCAACTGTTGTCCTCATGAGCCGCATGAAAGTCATCACACTCAAACCGCATAAGAGTCGTCGTGCCCGAACCGCATGAGAGTCTCCATACCCGAACCACATGAGAGTCGTCATAACCGAGCCGCATGAGAGTCTTCATACTCGAGCCGCATGAGCGTCGTCATGACCGAGCCGCATGAAGAGTCGTCACGACCGAGCCGCATGAGCGTCTCCATACTCGAGCCGCATGAGAGTCTTCATACTCGAGCCGCATGAAGAGTCGTCATGACCGGAGTCGTAACCGCATAGAGCTTATCCGAGCCGCATAAGGCTCCAGAAGACTTTCGGTCCGCATGAGTTTCTGAGCCGCATGAGGCTCCTTCTGGCTGAGCCGCATGGGCTTCTATGTTGATTTTGGGCCACCTAAGACCCCCTGCTGCTTTTGGGCCGCATGAAGCTTTCTGGATCTTGAGCCACATGAAGCTCCATGTTGAATTCGAGTGGCATAGAGAATCCCCTTCTTTCCTTGCGCTTGTGAAGGATCCCATCTCGAAAGTCAAGGACCTCTTGGTCAACCTTTGTACTCATTTTGTGGGCCCGGGTATCCCGAACACACGAGTGCGTAGGTATCATGTTTACAACTTTTCATCAGAGGCCCGCTTTAACAGTTAGCGGGGCGCTCTGATGGTCAGGGCTTGGGACAGCTGACTGAGCTCGACGAGCCCGTACTGCCCTAAACTTCTTCGTCTTAGCATCCGAAGGTGCGTAGTAGGAAGAGTCCAAGTTGGAAGGAGGGAAGAGAAGTTAGTGCCCATTTCAAAGGAGAAAAGGGGGCTCTATTTATAGAATGGAGTGAGCCCTTTTTTCTTCTCCTTTCCGATGTGGGACTAAAAGTAATATTTTCCATGCTTCTACATGGCCGAACTCGGCCCGAGTTCTCCTGGGGTTCTGCCAGTTCATTTTTGGAGAAAATAAATTTTGGCTTTTTGAAAGATCCTTCAGAAGCTTATTATAAAAAGAATATTTTTCAAAAACGAAGGTCATTTGTAAAGAATATGATAGTTTTGAAAAACGTTTTAGGATAGCCTATTTGCCAGTACGACTCGGTGTACAATGTATTCCTACACTCAATAAAATAAAAAAATACATTGCATAACGGGAAGTACATTCTGAATGGCAAACAGCTTCAGTCTTGAACATTGTTAATATCCATTGTTGAGCAGTGTCCAAAATATCGTAGGTAAACATCTGAGTTGACTTGTATTTATATCAAGACAGAGTTTGATCAATTATTAAAATCAGGTTTGACCATGACCAATGGGCCAACAATCTCCACCATTTTGATAATTGACAAACCTTGCCGATATAACATCTAAGCTTGGAATCAAATCAAAATAGTAATCAAAAGAAATTGTTCATAACCTATATGCACGAAAATATTAGATCTTATTTCTTTCCTGTTGTCACTTAGCAAAATAATTGTAAAAAAGAAAGCTCCCCCGCAATAAATGCATAAGTAACAAACAGTGAAGAAACACAATAAACATAGATAATCATGACAGGTATGGTAGAAACAGTAAACATGGTAAGAGAAACAGATAGTCTATAGAATACAACACATGCATGTATTTGTCACAGGCAGTATTTGATAAAGTATGAAGCAACAAAAGATAGATAGTGCTACCATAGTACTGAAACACATAAAGTGCTGAATAATAGACTAAGATGCCAAAACTGAGGCATAATAAAAAAAACATGTCTATGAATAAAAATATAAGAGTACTGATAAAATTTTGGAATGTCGGAGCATTTCCAAGTAAACATAAGACAAAAGTAACAGTCTCAAGAATCTAACATCTCAAAACACATCATCATCATCAACGTCATCAGCTGCAGCTCCAGCATGTCCAGAAGGACCAGCTCTAGAAGTACCAGTACCAGAAGTATGAGGAGTGGTGCCAGTGGTACGATACCAATCATAGGCGTTCCCTGGCTGGAACAGAGAGTGAACCGCCTCGTCGTCAATACGATAGCCAGAAACAGAAGGGTCTCGAGGTAGAGAGCTAGCAGAATGACCCGTCTGCGCAAACCTCAGATCGACGAACGAGTTGGCAATCGCCTGGAACCGAGTCACATCACGGAACTTGTATTCCCTAGAGATCTCAACATAAAAAGACTGCAGATCTGATAAGTGCTGATGTATATCCTCAAATGTCATAGGGTAAGAATGAGGAGGAACATGTGCTGTGGGAGCTGTGTTACTCCCTATGACCGATTTTGGTGGAATTAAATTTTTTTCCTATAATTCTATTCAAGAGTATAATTTTAAATCTTAAATAATGATAAACTTACAAAATCAATTCTAAATTTTGTGCTAATATTGTTTTCTACTAATATTCCTATATTGATTATTGATAATAGTAATAAATATTTAAGCCTGATAAGTAGAGATTTTCTTGTTAATCTTGAATCTGGATTAATATTATTGGTTGATTATGGTGATTCAATTTTAGTTATTTTCTAAGGTGTTTTATGAATTTATTAATCATAGAAATTGGATAACTAATTTTAATTGATTTTTGATAATTTCGAATTTCTTTTATCTAAATTAATTCTGATCGTTTATTTCCTAAGCATAAGCATGTAACTAACTGGTAGTTATAAATAACTGAATTTGTAAAATAGATAGAATCTGTTAGAATATTTTTAGCAAAATCTTTTGGAATTGTTGGAGAAAATATTTGATTTTTCGAAATTAGTTTTAATTCTGTCGGAAATTGAATTTGAAAATCTGTTTGGAAACTGTTTGATTTTTGAGAAAACTGTTCAAAATTTGAATTGGAAATCTGTTAGTTATCCTCTAACTAATTCAGTACAGGCTTATACAACTGCCCCAGATCTACCCCTATTTACCTACACTGCCATTGTACACACCCCCAGATCTAATACTATTTACTACGGTGCCACTCCCCACACACACAATTATTTTATTATAAATTTCTGACACTGACAGCACAAATTCACACATCACATCACACAGTACACACAGTTTCTCTCTCTACACTCTGTTCACTCTCTCTTGTGGGCCGAGGACCACCGATCTCCGTCGTGATCCTCGCCGGAGAATCGCCGCTCTCGCCGACCACAAATTGCCGCCACGAAGACCCCGCTGGACGTCGGAGACTGTGCCACCACCGGAGAAGACGAGCGACCGAGCCTTCTCGAGAACCTCGCCTCGACTTCATCAGACGCCGAGTCTTCAGATCCGGAGCGCCGCCGCGTGTAACCACGGATCCGGCCATCACTCGCCGAGATCGGGTCTCCAGTGCGCTGCCGAAGGCTGCGACCGACTTCGACTAAGGAGCCAGCCGCCTCGGAGGCCGTGCGCGCCCATCGATCTTCGTGCCGCTCCTTCGGGAACCGAGGAGACAGCTCGAGGAGCACGCCGCCGCCACCGATCAGTGTCTCGTCGACGCCGCCGTGACTCGCCAGTGATCCGCCGCGCCTCACTGTTCCCTCCGCCGTCAGATCCGGGCCTCTCGGCCGTGCTGCCACCGTCGTGAGGGTCCCCACGAGGAGCCGCCGCTTCCGGTTGCATTTTTTTTCTCCGCCGAGCCATGGCTGTGTCGAACTTGGACACACTCTGGTGAGTTCTCGCCCTTTATTCCTCTTCTTCTTCTGATCTTCATTTTTGGAGCTTAGCTACTTCTCTCTCCAACAGAGATGAAGTTGGGGTCTTAAACCAAATGTTTGTGAGCTGGAAATTAGAGAGGTGGAGTGTGTGGGAATTAATGTAGTATAGGGATGAGTTGTAGTGATGGAGTATGGGAGTAGGTGAGGAAATGGAGTGGTCGGCTGGAAATTATATATGGAGAGTGAGAGAAAGTTCTCTCCATTAATTGCTACGCCATAGGTACTCGAGTATGTATAGGAGTAGCTGGGGTCAAACCAATGAGTCAGTTCAATATTTGTTCAGCTTCCTACTCTTTTTGGTTTGGTAATTTTATGTAAAAAACCTATTGGAAGTTGGGACTTTGTATAGCAGCATGTGAACAGTATGAAGCTACTCCAAATGTGGTTCTAAAGTTCGGCCAAATTAACTTTAAAAGGGAATGGGAATTATGGGTGATATATTCTGTGTTCGGCAGGAGAATGGGTTTAGTAGTTGGTGGAAACGTGTGGGAATTAATTGTTGGCTGAGAATGGAAGAATAGCTTGGCTGAGAATGGAAGTTTTATATAGGATTTAATTGTTGACTTTAAATAGGCTGTCTAGTAAAGTTTTGAATTGGTTTGACCTATCACTACCATTATTAGTATTTATGAATATTAAAGGTTTTCATAATTTTACTACCATGATTACTATCAATATTTTGTATTTTTTTTATAGCAAGTATTATAGTAAAATTTTACAAATATATACATATATTACCTTGTTATGGAAATTGTTTTCCTAATATTTAGATAAAATTTTAATATCAAGTTTTGCAAGTATTTTAGTATTGTACTAAAGAATAGTTTAAAATGTTTTACTTGTATTTTATTGATTAAAAACTAGAAATAGTTGTTATTTTTACTACACAATATTTTGCTAGTAAAAAGGGTTCTAGTATTTTATAAGAATGATTTTTCTATCAGATATAGCATAAAACATTATTTTGATTAGGTTACGTTATATATTTAAAAAAAAAAACATTGTTAGCTAGTTTTACCTATAAAAATTAGAAATAGTTGATTAAATGGCATTATTCAAAACTCTAATAATTGTACAAATATTAACAGGTAATTTATAACCATGCAGTACACTCTCGTGCAACCAAACTGAGGCAAGTACACCGACTCGATCCCTTTACTCTGTATTTCTGTCTTGCTTCATGTTCTCATGTTGACACGTTGTACACACGATTGTTCATAGTTCATTGTTCATTGTTCATTGTTCATTGTTCACCTTTCACCGTTTATTGTTCATAGTTCATTGTTTCTTGTGCATTGGGGTGGGGAAATACTACAGATATGTGACCAATCCTATTTTAGCTAGGCATTGAATAATAGCTTGGGTCTCACATCGTGCACGTGGGACTCCAAGCCGTACCATTTTTTTCACTGTTCACTGTTCACTGTTCACTGTTTACCCAGCCGGTCACATACTCTGATAGTTATTTCAAATGCATGATTACACTGATAGTATAGTTCATTGTTTCTGGATCCGGTGCCATAGTTTCATTGTTATTCCTGTACCACAGTTTCATATTCCTGTCTTGTACCATGGTTCATATTGTGATTCTTTTTCATGCATTTCAGTTTACATTGTTTAGAGTTTCTTGTCGGGGTTGTACTTTGCTCTTTTCCTGATAGGATCGTTGCAGGTGAGTGGGAGATTACTTGGAGCTGGTGATTGCTTGGATATTACAGCTTTTATTTCAGTTTATTTTTTTGGAGATTGTATCTTAGAGATTTATTATTGTATATTATTCATTGGACCGGATTTGTCTCCGGCTGAGTTTGTATTTTAAATCACTTAATGGATATTGGTGATTTCTGGGAACGTTATAAAAGCTGTGTTTTGGTTTACATTACATTGTGACTTTGAGTTTTCCTTAGTATTGTACAGCTTACTTGGTCGTGTCCCACGACGAAGGCTGGGCGTGTCCGACTCGTATCCGATTATTCGGGAGCGGGTCGTGACAAGCTGAGGGAGTAGATACAGGAGGAGTAGGTACAGTAGGTGGAGGAACAGATGCAATGCTACGACGAGAGAGTTTGAGAGACATGGGCTCGGGGTCGACAACACAAGTAGATAAATCAATATCAAATCTCTAAAAAAATGCTGGGAATAAGCATCGCATAAGATAGGATGCTGTCTCTCCCGCGATATCTACCCATCATCTGGATGATAGTCTTAGGGGCAGAAAAAGGAATCCCCTTAAGAATATGATAAAGAGCAGAAAGCTCCAGTACAGTGACATTATCTTTAGAAGTGGATTTTGAAAGTAAGGTGGAATAGATGATGCGATGTAATTCGTAGTTAAACAAGTTCAAGTTATTAGCCTTGAACTTTCCAGGAAGAACGCGTGCGGGCGCACAAAGTTCATTCTTGAAACTAACGAGTGTCGTGCCATCGGGGAAATCAAAATCAGTGATGTCATCGAGCGGGGCACCTTCGTTTGGGATGCCAAGGATTCCGCTAACGTTTTATCAGTAAATTCGATATCAATTCCTCCGACACGTGTCCTCGCTGTAAAAGTGTCTGACACAAAATTATAATAGAATAATCTAATGGCATTAGTGGCAATAAGGAATTGTAACGTGACAAAATATTGTAACCCTAATACCTCAAAATAAGGGCGGTGATCCAAAAAAAAGTCCACTTAATAGGTGATCCGGTGCAAATAGTACGCATGATAAAGTCGGCGTACCACAATAAAGCTTGATCGAAAGTTTTAAAGTAAAACTCATCCGACGCACCATCGTCCGATTGGACCGGAGAAAAGAGACAATCCGTATGCGGATCTGAAGATGATGCCTCTTTACTGGCATTGGTCTTTTTCCTCTTGAAGGGATTGAACTTAGGCATTCTTTCCCAAAAATTTCTAGAAACCCTAAGTATTGAAAAGTGGAAGAAAGAAGGGATTATACCTTCCAAGCATTGGATATGTTGTAGAGGATGACGATCTCCGCACGAACCCAAAATTTGACGAGAAACTCCACAAGGATTGGAAGAACAATGATGGAGAAGAAGCTAGGGTTTCGGAGGGGCGCTGCTGCTGTTATGAAGATGTGGGAAAGAATGAAGAAGAAGGAAGCCTCGGGTTGGTACTGGTATATATAAATACCCAGCCGAACTCTGGCCGAATTTGGACCGAACTCGGACCGAATTCGCCAACGGTTGTCAGGCTATATATATATAAAAATTAAATGAGGCCCCATTCTTTTTCATTAATTCGTTTCAAATGCTTAATTCAAAGTTTAGTAATTTTAAATCTCAAAATAATATAATTAATATTATTTTATAAATTAATATTCTCTACTCAATATCTGTCTCAGATTAGCTGTAGGAGTACTGTTCCAGCTAACGAAGGTTCACCGGGGAACACTTAAATACCTCTTCGCTTCGACCGTAGTCGTGGTGACAGACAGACTCTTTTTAGGCTTGTCTCGAAAACAGTTTATGAGTATCGAATAAATAATTAATAAAACAAAATTAATTAATATTATTGATATCTAAAATTCCTAATTCTTGACGTAAATAGTTGAAACGATCTTCCGCTAAAGGTTTTATGAGTATGTCAGCTAATTGATTCTGTGTGTCTATGTATACAAGGTCTATATCTCCATTTTCTTGATGATCTCTAAGAAAATGATGTCTAACCTCGATATGTTTAATACGAGAATGACATACAGGATTCTTAGTCAAATTAATAGAACTAGTGTTATCACAGAAAATGGTTATGTGTGTAAAATGCAATCCATAGTCTTCTAAAGTTTGTTTCATCCACAAAATTTGTGCACAACAACGTCCTGCGACGATATACTCAGCCTCGGTTGTTGATAATGCAACAGAATTTTGTTTTTTACTAAACCAAGAGACTAGAGCTTTTCTTAGGAAATAACATGTGCCGCTAGTGCTTTTTCTATCTACTTTGCATCTAGCAAAATCAGCATCGGAATAACCAGTTAGGTTAAACGACGTGGTTTTAGGATACCATAAGCCGACAGAAGAAGTGCCTTTAAGGTATCGGAAGATACGCTTAACTGCGCACAAATGTGACTCCTTAGGATTAGCTTGAAAACGTGCACATAAGCAAACACTAAACATAATGTCTGGTCGACTAGCAGTTAAATATAGTAAGCTACCGATCATACTTCGATACTTACGTATGTCGACAGATTTGCCTTGTTCATCAATATCAAGCCTGGTTGAAGTCGCCATTGGAGTGCTAAGTGGTTTTGCTGTTTCCGTGTCGAACTTTTTCAATAAATCCTTTGTGTACTTAGCTTGATTTATGAACATCCCATTGTTGGTTTGTTTGATTTGCAGTCCGAGAAAGAATTTTAGCTCTCCCATCATGCTCATCTCAAACTCATTCTGCATACACTTTGAAAATTATTGACAAAGAGATTCATTAGTAGATCCAAAGATAATATCATCTACATAGACTTGAATCAAAAGAATATTATTATTCAAAGACTTTATAAACAAAGTAGTGTCAACCTTTCCCTTTGAAAAACCATTATCAAGTAGAAAAGTGCTTAGACGATCGTACCAAGCACGAGGGGCTTCTTTCAAACCGTATAAAGCTTTCTTCAACTTTAAAACATATTCAGGAAATTTAAAAACAATAAAACCGGGTGGTTGAGCTACATAAATCTCTTCTTTTATAAAACTATTTAAAAATGCGCTTTGGACATCCATTTGAAATAACTTAAAATTATGAAAATATGCCAATACACATAACATGCGAATGGATTCTAATCTCGCAACTGGGGCATAAGTCTCATCGTAGTCGATACCTTCTTCCTGATTGTATCCTTGAGCTACGAGTCGAGCCTTATTACGAGTCACTAAACCATTCTCGTTCAGTTTATTTCGGAATACCCATCGGGTGCCAATGACCGGGTGATCAATAGGCTTGGGAATAAGTCCCAAACTTGATTTCGTTCGAATTGGTTTAATTCCTCTTGCATAGCATCCAACCAAAAATTATCACTACATGCTTCATCAATATTTTTGGGTTCAAACTGCAAGACAAAACTAACACAATAAGCTATATCTTTATTGGAGGAACGAGTACTTACACCTTTGGTAATCTCACCAATTACCAAGTCCTTTGGATGACTAGCCAAGAATCTCATCTCTTTTGGTGTAGTCTCAGGATTGCTAGTTTTGGCTTCTTTGTTTGGAGGTTCATCTGATACCTGATGTAATGGTTCTGTATCTTTGTGTGAAGGTTTTGCAGTGGCTGTACTTGGTACGATTATGTCTTCATTGTCATCATCGTCTAAGTGTTGATTTAGCTCATCAAACTTGATGTTGATAGATTCTTCAATGATCATGGTTCTTTTGTTGAAGACTCTATATCCTTTGCTCTTTGCTGCATAACCTAAAAATATACCTTCATCGGCCTTTTCATCAAATTTACTCAAATTATCTTTGGTATTAAGAATAAATCATTTACAACCAAAGATTTTGAAATAAGAAACATTTGGTGTTCTATCAAACCATAATTCATAGGGAGTCTTCTTCGATATAGGTCGAACTAGAACCCTATTGAGAATATAGCATGCTGTATTTACAGCTTCAGCCCATAAATATCTAGGTAGACTAAACTGGTTTAACATAACTCTAGCCATTTCAGATAGAGTTATGTTCTTACGTTCCACAACTCCATTTTGTTGCGGAGTCCTAGGGCAAGAGAATTCATGCAGATAACCGCGTGTGTCACAAAATTGCTTGAATTCTGTATTCTCAAATTCGCCGCCATGATCACTACGAATACGAGTAATCATGAACCCTTTTTTATTATGTACTTTCTTACAAAAGGTGACGAATTCTGATAATGCATCATTCTTGCGTGCAAGAAAATAAACCCATGAATATCTAGAGAAGTCATCTATAATGACAAATGCATATAACTTACCGCCTTGACTAGCAATTCTGCTGGGTCCAAATAAGTCCATATGCAACAATTGTAAAGGTCTAGTGGTACTTACAGCGTTCTTAGATTTGAATGCGGATTTGGTAGCTTTGTTCTTTTCACATTCACTACATACCGTATCCTTCTTGAAAGAAATATCCGGTAAGCCGCGTACCAACTTCTTCGTAGATAATCTTGAAATTGTATCCATGTTTGGATGACCGAGTCTCATATGCCATAGTTGACTCTCAATGCTTTTGGCCATCAAACATCTACCTGTTGTGTTAGCATCTTCCAACAAATAGAATACATATATATTGTCTTCCCTAATACCTTCAAATATAGTACTGCCAGTTGAACTATCAATAATAGTACATTTATCTTTTACGAAGTTAATGCCATAACCGTTATCAGCTAAATGGCTTATGCTGAGCAGATTATGTTTTAACTCGGTAACAAGACAAACATCTTTAATCACTGGATAGGGATCCTTACCAATGTCACCGATACCGATTATGTACCCTCTCAAATTATTACCGAAGGAGACGTATCCTTCTTTATTACTCTTCGACAGTGTTGCAAATAATGAAGCGTCACCGGTCATGTGCCGTGAGCAACCGCTGTCGAGGATCCATTTGCTCCTAGCATGTGAAGGGTATCCCACCTATAAAATAATTTGTAGATGAAACTTTTGGTACCCATTTTTTGTAGGGTCCTGACTGGTTAGTTTTTGGTATCCATGTATAAATATTTAAATCTACTAACTTTCTGATTCTACATGCAGATGATATATGACCAATGAGGCCACAATAATGACATTTAGCATGTTGAGTGTTGAATGTAGTGTGAGGTGCATGATTGGTAGGTTTTGGTTTTCTAGTATAGAAGAATGCATGCCTATTAGTCTTCTTGGGCCAACAATCTCCCCCATTTTGATAATTGACAAACCTTGCATATATAACATCTAAGCTTGGAATCAAATCAAAATAGTAATCAAAAGAAATTGTTCATAACCTGTATGCACAAAAATGTTAGATCTTATTTCTCTCCCGTTGTCACTTAGCAAAATAATTACAAAAGAGAAAGCTCCCCCGCAATAAATGCATAAGTATCAAACAGTGAAGAAACACAATAAACATAGATAATCATGACAGACATGGTAGAAACAGTAAACATGGTAAGAGAAACAGATAGTCTATAGAATACAACACATACATGTATTTGTCACAGGCAGTATTTGATAAAATATGAAGCAACAAAAGATAGATAGTGCTACCATAGTACTGAAACACATAAAGTGCTGAATAATAGACTAAGATGCCAAAACTGAGGCATAATCAAAAAAACATGTATATGAATAAAAATATAAGAGTACTGATAAAATCTTGGAATGTCGGAGCATTTCCAAGTAAACATAAGACAAAAGTAACAGTCTCAAGAATCTAACATCTCAAAACTCATCATCATCATCATCAACGTCATCAGCTGCAGCTCCAGTATGTCCAGAAGGACCAGCTATAGAAGTACCAGCGCCAGAAGTACGAGGAGTGGCGCCAGTGGTACGATACCAATCATACGCGTTTCCTGGCTGGAACAGAGAGTGAACCGCCTTGTCATCAATGCGGTAGCCAGAAACAGAAGGGTCTCGAGGTAGAGAGCTAGCAGAATGACCCGTCTGTGCAAACCTCAGATCGGTGAACGAGTTGGCAATCGCTTGGAACCGAGTCACATCACAGAACTCGTGTTCCCTAGAGGTCTCAACATAAAAAAGACTACAGATCTGATAATTGCTGATGTATACCCTCAAATGTCGTAGGGTAAGAATAAGGAGGTACAGGTGCTATGGGAGCTGAGGGAGTAGGTACATGAGGAGTAGGTGCAGTAGGTGGAGGAACAGATGCAATGCTGCGACGAGAGAGTTTGAAAAACTTGGGCTCGGGTTCGACAGCACAAGTAGATAAATTAATATCAAATCTCTGATAAATGCGAGGAATAAGCATCGCATAAGATAGGTTGCGGTCTCTCCCGCGACAACTATCCATCATCTGGATGATAGTCTTAGGGGCAGAAAAAGGAATCGCCTTAAGAATATGATAAAGAGCAGAAAGCTCAAGTGCAGTGACATCATCTTTAGAAGTGGATTGTGGAAGAAAGGTGGAATAGATGATGTGATGTAATTCGTCGTTAAACAAGTTCAAGTTATTAGCCTTGAACTTTCCAGGAAGAACGCGTGCGGGCGCACAAAGTTCATTCTTGAAACTAACGAGTGTCGTGCCATCGGAGAAATCAAAATCAGTGATGTCATCGAGCGGGGCACCTTCATTTGGGATGCCAAAGATTTCCGCTAACGTTTCATCAGTGAATTCGATATCAATTCCTCCGACACGTGTCCTCGCTGTAAAAGTGTTTAACACAAAATTACAATAGAATAATCTAATGACACTAGTGGCAATAGAAAATTATAAGGTGACAAAATATTGTAACCCTAATGCCTCAAAATAAGGGCGGTGATCCTAAAAAACAGTCCACTTAATCGGTGATCCGGTGCCAATAGTACGCATGATAAAGTCGGCTTACACAATAAAGCTTGATCGAAAGTTTTAAAGTAAAACTCATCCAACGCACCATCGTCCGATTGGACCGGAGAAAAAAGGCAATCCGTATGCGGATCTGAAGATGATGCCTCTTCACTGGCATTGGTCTTTTTCCTCTTGAAGGGATTGAACTTAGGCATTCTTTCCTAAAAAAAATCTAGAAACCCTAAGTATTAAAAAGTGGAGGAAAGAAGGGATTATACCTTCCAAGAATTGGATATGTTGTAGAGGATGACGATCTCCGCACGAATCCAAAATTTTGACGAGAAACTCCACAAGGATTGGAAGAACAATGATGGAGAAGAAGCTAGGGTTTCGGAGGGGCGCTGCTGCTGTTTTGAAGATGTGGGGAAGAATCAAGAAGAAGGAAGTCTCGGGTTGGTACTGGTATATATAAATACCCAACCGAACTCTGGCCGAATTCGGACCGAACTCAGATCGAATTCGCCAAGGGTTGCCTGGCTATATATATATATATAAAAAATTAAATAAGGCCACATTCTTTTTCATTAATTCGTTTCAAATGCTTAATTCAAAGTTTAGTAATTTTAAATCTCAAAATAATATAATTAATATTATTATATAAATTAATATTCTCTACTCAACATCTGTCTCAGATTAGCTGTAGGAGTACTGTCCCAGCTAACGGAAGTTCACCGGGGAACACTTAAATACCGCTTCGCTTCGACAGTAGTCGTGGTGACAGACAGACTCATTTTAGACTTGTCTCAAAAACAGTTTATGAGTATCCAATAAATAATTAATAAAACAAAATTAATTAATATTATTGATATCTAAAATTCCTAATTCTTGACGTAAATAGTTGAAACGATCTTCCGCTCAAGGTTTTGTGAGTATGTCAGCTAATTGATTCTGTGTGTCTATGTATACAAGGTCTGTATCTCCATTTTGTTGATGATCTCTAAGAAAATGATGTCGAATCTCGATATGTTTAGTACGAGAATGACATACAGGATTCTTAGTCAAATTAATAGAACTAGTGTTATCACAGAAAATGGGTATGCATGTAAAATACAATCCATAGTCTTCTAAAGTTTGTTTCATCCACAAAATTTGTGCACAACAACGTCCTGCAGCGATATACTCAGCCTCGGTTGTTGATAATGCAACAGAATTTTCTTTTTACTAAACCAAGACAATAGAGCTTTTCCTAGAAAATGACATGTGTCGCTTTTCTATCTACTTTGCATCCAGCAAAATCAGCATCGGAATAACCGGTTTGGTCAAATGACGTAGTTTCGGGATACCATAAGCCGACAGAAGAAGTTCCTTTAAGGTATCGGAAGATACGCTTAACTGCGCACAAATGTGATTCCTTAGGATTAGCTTGAAAACGTGCACATAAGCAAACACTAAACATAATGTCTGGTCGACTAGCAGTTAAATATAGTTAGCTACCGATCATACCTCGATATTTACGTATGTCGACAGATTTGCCTTGTTCATCAATATCAAGTTTGGTTGAAGTCGCCATTGGAGTGCTAAGTGGTTTTGCTGTTTCCATGTCGAACTTCTTCAATAGATCCTTTGTGTACTTAGCTTGATTTATGAACGTCCCATTGTTGGTTTGTTTGATTTACACTCCGAGAAAGAATTTCAGCTCTTCCATTATGCTCATCTCAAACTCATTTTGCATACACTTAAAAATTCTTGACAAAAAGATTCATCAGTAGATTCAAAGATAATATCATCTACATAGACTTGAATCAAAAGAATATTATTATTCAAAGACTTTATAAACAAAGTAGTGTCAACCTTTCCCTTCGAAAAACCGTTATCAAGTAGAAAAGTGCTTAGACGATCGTACCAAGCACGAGGGGCTTGTTTCAAACCGTATAAATGTTTCTTCAACTTGAAAACATATTCAGGAAATTTAAAAATAGTAAAACCGGGTGGTTGAGCTACATAAACCTTTTCTTTTATAAAACTATTTAAAAATGTGCTTTTGACATCCATTTGAAATAACTTAAAATTATGAAAATATGCAAATACACATAACACGCGAATGGATTCTAATCTCGCAACTGGGGCATAAGTCTCATCGTAGTCGATACCTTCTTCCTGATTGTATCCTTGAGCTACGAGTCGAGCCTTATTACGAGTCACTAAACCATTCTCGTTCACTTTATTTCGGAATACCCATCGGGTGCCAATGACCGGATGATCAATAGGCTTGGGAACAAGTTCCCAAACTTGATTCTGTTCGAATTGGTTTAATTCCTCTTGCATAGCATCTAACCAAAAATTATCACTACATGCTTCATCGATATTTTTGGGTTCAAACTGCGAGACAAAACTAACACAAGAAGCTATATCTTTATTGGAGGAACTAGTACTTACACCTTTGGTAATCTCACCAATTACCAAGTCCATTGGATGACTAGCCAAGAATCTCATCTTTTTTGGTGTAGTCTCAGGATTGCTAGTTCCGGCTTCTTTACTTGGAAGTTCATCTGATGCCTGATGTGATGGTTCTGTATCTTTGTGTGAAGGTTTTGCAGTGGCTGTACTTGGTGCGATTATGTCTTCATTGTCATCATCGTCTAAGTGTTGATTTAGCTCATCAAACTTGACGTCGATAGATTCTTCAATGATCATGGTTCTTTTGCTGAAGACTCTATATCCTTTGCTCTTTGCTGCATAACCTAAAAATATACCTTCATCTGCCTTTTTATCAAATTTACTCAAATTATATTTGGTATTAAGAATAAAACATTTACAACCAAAGATTTTGAAAGAAACATTTGGTGTTATATCAAACCATAATTCATAGGGAGTCTTCTTCGATATAGGTCGAATTAGAACCCTATTGAGAATATAGCAAGCTGTATTTACATCTTCAGCCCATAAATATCTAGGTAGACTAAACTGGTTTAACATAACTCTAGCCATTTCAGATAGAGTTCTGTTCTTACATTCCACAACTGCATTTTGTTAGGGAGTCCTAGGAAAAGAGAATTCATGCAGATAACCGTGTGTGTCACAAAATTGCTTGAATTCTGCATTCTCAAATTTGCCTCCATGATCACTACGAATACGAGTAATCATGAACCCTTTTTTATTCTGTACTTTCTTGCAAAAGGGGACGAATTCTGATAATGCATCACTCTTGCGTTCAAGAAAATAAACCAATATATATCTAGAGAAGTCATCTATAATGACTAATGCATATAACTTACCACCTAAACTAGCAATTCTGCTGGGTCCAAATAAGTCCATATGCAATAATTGTAAAGGTCTAGTGGTACTTACATCGTTCTTGGATTTGAATGCGGATTTGGTAGCTTTGTTCTTTTCACATTCACTACATATCGTATCCTTCTTGAAAGAAATATCCGGTAAGCCGCGTACCAACTTCTTCGTAGATAATCTTGAAATTGTATCCATGTTTGCATGACCGAGTCTCATATGCCATAGTTGACTCTCAATGCTTTTGGCCATCAAACATCTATCTGCTGTGTTAGCATCTTCCAACAAATAGAATACATATATATTGGCTTCCCTAATACCTTCAAATATAGTACTGCCAGTTGAACTATCAATAATAGTACATTTATCTTTTACGAAGTTAATGCCATAACCGTGATCAGCTAAATGGCTTATGCTGAGCAGATTATGTTTTAACTCGGTAATAAGATAAACATCTTTAATCACTGGATAGGGAGCCTTACCAATGTCACCGATACCGATTATGTACCCTCTCAAATTATTACCGAAGGAGACGTATCCTTCTTTATTCCTCTTCGACAGTGTTACAAATAATAAAGCGTCACCGGTCATGTGCCGTGAGCAACTACTGTCGAGGATCCATTTGCTCCTAGCATGTAAAGGGTGTCCCACATACAAAACAATTTGCAGATGAAACTTTTGGTACCTATTTCTTGTAGGGTCCTGACTTGTTAGTTTTCGGTATCCATGCATAAATATTTAAAACTACTAACTTTCTGATTCTACATGCAGAAGATATATGATCAATGAGGCCACAATAATGACATTTAGCATGTTGAGTGTTGAAAGTAGTGTGAGGTGCATGATTGGTAGGTTTTGGTTTTCTAGTATAGAAGAATGCATGCCTATTAGTCTTCTTGGGCATAGTCTTGGTATGGTTTGGTCTGACAGTGTTGGACGTGTTCCGATGATTCGATAATTGACACGTGTTAGAATAGGAAGCAGCAACTTCAGGCCGTTTTCCTAAACTAATTTCTAACTTTTTGGAAGTTTCATATAATCTAGTATAGTCAGATGTAAGTGAATCTAATCTGACCTGTGCACACTGGAGACTCTTTCTTTCCTTAGATAGGTCTTCCTTTAACTGGATAATAGTTTGATCTTTTTTTTCGGATAGCTTAACAGTCTCGTGTAACAACAATTTAATAGAAGAAAGCTCACGAGAATCATTTGAAGAGTCATTATCTCTAACCTGATCTAGTAGGTCGGTAAGTCTTCTTATTTCACGTTTGTACTCTTTGAGTACCTTCTTAGAGGTTTCATATTTACTACTCAGTTTCCTGTAATCATCTAACAGTTCACTGAAAGCCTCTCCTAATTGCTCAAAGGTGAAATCATCATAAAGGGTCAAATAGAGGATTAGTGATTACCTGATCGCAAGCTATCAAGCACACATTTGCAGCACCATCTGATTGTTCATCTTCTGAGTCGCTGGTTTCACTTTCATGTTATATGCTTGTGTTGGCATACTTCCTTGATGTAGATTTCTTCAGGTAGCTTTTGCCATATTTGCTATTTTTCTTTGATGATGATGCTGAGGGACAATCTTTCTTCATGTGTCCTTTTTTCTTGCATCCGTAGAAAATAGGATCTTCCGCGTTGTTGTTGTTGTCTTTGCCGTCCTTTGTTCTTCTGTTAAATCTTATGAACTTCTTAAACTTTTTTACCATAAGAGCTTGATCTTCAGAGTCGGAGTCACTGTCGTCGGAATCATCTTCGATGGTTCTTCTATGTTGAGCCTTTAGAGGGATCGTCTTCTCTGACTTTTCCTTTGGTGTAGCATCTTCAAAGTCTTGAAGTTCTACCTCGTGAGTGAGTAGCTTACCCATGAGTGTTTCTAAAGACATTGTTGACAGGTCGTTTCCTTCAATGATTGTTGTAGCGTTTGGAATCCAGTTCTTTGTAAGGAATCGTAGAAATTTACAAATCTTCTCATAGTTACTGTAATCCTTGCCTAATAAGGACAGAGGATTTACAATATCCAAGAATCTTGTAAACATCTGAGTGACTGATTCACTTGGCTTCATTTTGAACGCCTCATACTCCTGAGTAAGTCTGCTGATCTTTGACTCCTTGACTTGTGTTGTTCCTTCGTGGGTTACTTCGAAAAGTTTTCACACTTCGTTTGATGTTGTGCAAGTAGACACCCTGTTGAATTCAGTTCTGTTTAAAGCACAAAATAAAGCGTTAATAGCACGTGCGTCAAGACTGGCCTTTTTCTTTTCTTCCTCTGTATATTTGTCATGAGGTTTTTGAGCTAAAACACCATTAACATAAATACGAGGTGGCTTTTTATATCCATCAATAACCACAGACCATAAGTCAAAATCAAGAGATTTCAGAAAGAAACTCATACGTGTTTTCCAATAAGTGTAGTTTGTGCCGTCAAACAGTGGAGGTCTGTTTGTGGCTTGGCCTTCACTTGTGAATTTCACAGTTGCCATGTGTAATGCTGTAATCTACATAAAAATTGAATATAACTACAATTTTACCTTGCTTTACCTGTATAACCCGCTTTAATAGACCTCTAGATGGAGAACCTGCTTATAGAGAACCTACTCTGATACCAATTGTAGGAACGAAATCGTAAAGTAGAATACTCTAGAGGGGGTGAATAGAGTAGGCAACGAAATATTGCTAATTAAAAACTTATTAGCAGTTAGATCACAGATAAAATAATAATCACAAAAAGTAAATAACAGAATTTAAAAGAGATCAAAAGGCAAACGAAAATACTGAGATTTATACTAGTTTCCCTCTTGTGAGGACTAGTCCAGTCGGAAGAACTTTAGCTTCTAGTTGAATCCACTATTGAAAAATCCTGCAAGTTTTCATACGAAGTCCTTGCAACTTCTACAAACGCGAGCTTTGATATGAAGAACTCGACCAACTTCAATTGTGAAGAGTTCAATCTTCTATCAAGCCTCTGATTATAATCGCTCTGAAACTTCTAGATCGTACCGCACTGCAAATCGACTAGAGGATTGTAACTGGCTTAGGATTTGAAAATGAAAGCTTTTAAGAACTCTTTGGAAGAATGTAAGCTCAGGACGAGAAGAGATTGAAAGTGAATTGGTGATTTGAAATGATCGAAATACTTCTCTATTTATAGTTTTTCCAAAGACAGAACTCTGACAGAATTTGAGCAGTATTCGGACAAAACTTTTTGTAACAAATCGTAACTGAAGGATGACCAAGTTCAAAAACCCAACGTTCACTAACATTCCAAATGGACGAACTCTGGACGAACTCTGGCCGAACTCGGCCCGATTTCTCCTGGGGTTCTGCCAGTTCATTTTTGGAAAAAATAAATTTTGGCTTTTTGAAAGATCCTTCAGAAGCTTTTTGGAAAAAAAAAGTTTTTCAAAAACGTAGGTCATTTGTAAAGAATAGGATGGTTTTGAAAAACATTTTAGGATAGCCTATTTGCTAGTACGACTCAGTGTACAATATATTCCTAGACTCAATAAAGTAAAAAATTATATTACATAACAGGAAGTACATTCTGAATGGCAAACAGCTTAAGTCTTGAACATTGTTGATATCCATTATTGAGCAGTGTCCAAAACGTCGTAGGTAAACATCTGAATTGACTTGGATTAATATCAAGACAGAGTTTGATCAATTATTAAAATCAGGTTTGACCATGACTAATGGGCCAACAGCCACCTTACTCTGTGATTATTATACTTCTTTTTTTCAGTTATTATTATCAGCATTTTGTTTCTTGATATTTAAACTGTGCGTCCAAGTCACACTTGGGTGCAAGCGACCCTATCGGTCGTTTACCTCATCTATTTATTTCTCTTGCATTGACTTAGTATAGTGACCACCCGTTGATGTTGAGGTATTGGAATATCTCATACGGCCTTGACACTTGTTGTATCACGTGATGTGAGTCACATGTAGGACACGTACCCGCGTAGTCGGCTTGCCACCGATACGTATGGAGCGTACGACAGATAGGAGTAACTGTCAATAGTATTGCATGTTAGAAGACTTGGCGGTTACTAGAGGTTCATATCAGTCATGGAGATGATGATACTTGGCATTGGGTGGGGAGAACAATACCTGACGTATGGGCTTCTATGCACTTCCCTGATTACATGCACGCTCCTCCAGAGACGCAGGCTCCAGGCGCCCTCTGACGTTTTCCAAAGCGTTATGGACGTAGCCCCTTGCACATGGTGCCCTCTGACGCTTCCATAGCGTTATGGACGTAGACCCCTGGTACCCTCTATGGGAACTATGTCGATCCCATTTACAGCCAGGGCTCATGCGTCGAAGGATTGTATCTCAATAGCATATTCACAGTAGATTGGTCAGGAACCCGATTGCATGCATACCTTTTTCTCTTATTATATTATCACAATTTATATGGCATGATGTTTTCTTGTATCTTGCTATATCCCCTGAGGACCTGGTTATCTCTCCAGGTTTAGACGATTTTTCACAGGAGTACGGAGCGGCATTGGATCTATCCTACATCGATGACGAGGCAGTCTTTACTGATGTCTAGTCTATTCTTTATTTGAGACATTAGTGGATATTATTTTTACATCTCATTTCTTTTTATTTGTGGAGGTTGGACTCCGATCTTGTGAGACTATTTTTCATAGCTGTTTGGAGTGAGTATGTTCACCCGGCTATCTTTTGATATTTTTACTTATTTATTTGAACTCTATTATCTTCTGTGTTGAGCTGTGATGAGATTAGATTATATATTGCTAGCCTGTGGTTATTTTATTTATAGCTTATGTGCATATTTAAGGATTCCATATATTGGAGTAATCTTCGTATATGTGCAGCTGGCATGTTCACATACTTGGTCCTACGTATTTTGGGACGAGGGCGTTACATGTTTTTGTGGTGGCCCATACAGGTCTACATAAATATTATTGGGTTACATGACTGTGTCCAACAAGCCTGCATATAGGAATAGGAATATCTCATCCAGAACTACTACTATATCTTGACTTCCAATCTTTTCGAAACTTCATTGATTATTCGATTTACTTCATATCTAATCTTCCTAAATATCAACTTATCTTCTTCGTGCCAACAATATGCATTTAAGAAGCGGACGCACTTCTACCTTGGCCCTCACATCTGGTGAAGAGGCTACTTTGGTGGGACAGAATCCTCCTATGACTCCAATGATACCATACCAGCCAGGACAGTCGCAGCCTACTACGACGCCGACGATGGAGTACCCAGAGATCGCAGCACCCTCAGGCAGCTAGGCTGGGCAGACTACTACCATGCCAGCAAAAGGGAATGTACCTCTGCCACCACCACCACCATTCCCTCAGCAGTTTTCCCCACAGTCGGGACCTCAGATGCCTCCACCACCGACTAATGGGAGCCCTACTTCTCAGTTTATGTACGCCATGATGCAGGCTCAGTGGCAGCAGACTGAGCTGATGAGACAGACGATGATTGCAGCATTGGCTAGACCTCCACCACCACCTCCAGTACCAGCACCAGCATCGGCTCTGCATCCTTATGAAGGCTCTATCAAGAATTTCACAGATATGGACCCCAAGGCCTTTAGAGGAACAGAGAAGCCATTAGAGGTGTCGTAGTGGCTTATTAGTATCGAGAAGCTACTGAAGGCATCCCAGTTGCCAGCTCGCGATTGGATGACAGCAGTGGACCTACTGTTAGAAGACAATGCTCACCACTGGTGGAAGGCGAAAGAGAGACGATTAGGCACTGGGATCACCTGGAAGCAGTTCTATGATGCATTTTATGAGAGATTCTTCCCTATTCATGTTCGAGATGGTCTCTATGACCAGTTCCTACATCTGAAGCAAGGAAATATGAAAGTTGATGAGTATGACTCGGAGTTCAGTCGCCTGAGTCGATTTGGTACGGGAATGATTCCGACAGAGCTAGAAAAGGCGAGGAGATTTCACCAGGGGCTTGCACCCGAGCTCAAGTCTTATACGACTACCCAGTCTCGAGTCTCTCATTCAGCTGTCCTGGAAGAAGCTCGTGCTCAGGAGATTCTTCGCAAGGAGCAGCAGCAGACATCGAGACGACATACCCCAGCAGTTACACCAGCCCGAGCCATCCAGAGTGGACCTATTCGGAGGGACACAAGACAGTTCCAGCAGAGGCCCTCACCTTATCAGAAGCCCGTTTGCCATTACTGCGAAAAACAAGGACATCTCCAGAACGATTGCAGGACTCGCCTTGGATTATGCTTGAGATGTGGATCCAATCAGCACATGCTCAAGGACTGTCCGGAGCAACACGAGATAGTACAAGCTCGGCCCACAGCCCCAGCTCTTCCAGCACTACGGCCCATAGCAGGAGCACAACGTCCACCGTTGCCTCCCCAAGGCGTACAGTACAACAAGGCCAGAGCTCCGGGCCCAGGACATAATTATGGGCAGGTATTCTCACTTGCTGTTGAGGATATAGAGACAGAGGAAGAGGTCATAGCAGGTATGATTTTAGTTGCATCTTTTCCTGCTATTACCTTATTTGATACTGGAGCTACATATTCATTTATAGCCACTAGTTTTGCTACTAGACACAGCATTCCCATCACACCCTTAGCTAAAAATGTTAAAATCCTCACTGGAGGAGGAGTTGTAACTGTTAGTGGGTTTTGTAGACGTTGTCCTGTAGTGATAAGTGGCAGAGAGATGATGGCATGACTTCTTGTATTCCTTATACCGACATTTGATGTGGTTCTTAGAATGGACTGGTTGAGCCAGTATTTCGCTCTCATAGACTGCCATAGGAGCAGTATTATCTTTAGACCACCGAATGCGACAGAGTTTGAGTTCACCAAGGAAGACGGAGAGAGTTGTGATACACCCACATCGGGGCTCAAATAATGATGCATGACACCCCTCAGCACCCTATTATCACCGAGTTCGAGGATGTATTCCCCGAGGAATTGCCATGACTACCACTTGACCGAGATATTGAGTTTTCTATTGAGCTTATTCCCGGAGCCGAGCCTATTTCATCTCGAGTATATCGTCTGGCACCCAAGGAGTTGATAGAGATGAAGGCGCAGATTGATGACCTATTAGAGAAGGGATTTATTCGTGCCAGTGCGTCACCATGGGGAGCACCCATTCTTTTTGTGCCCAAGAAGGACGGGACAGTGCGCATGTGCATCGACTACAGAGCATTGAATGTAGTGACAGTGAAGAACAAGTATCCCTTGCCGCGTATAGACGATCTATTCGATCAACTGAGTGGAGCAAAAGTATTCTCCAAGATTGACTTACGATCAGGCTTTCACCAATTGAAGGTTCGAAAGGAAGACATTGCAAAGACGGCCTTTTGATCGAGGTATGGACACTACGAGTTCTTGGTCATGCCTTTCGGTTTGACCAATGCTTTCGCAGTTTTCATGAATTTAATGAACAAGATCGTTCACCAGTACTTGGACAAATTTGTAGTAGTCTTTATAGACGATATCTTGATTTACTCCAAGAGTCAAGAGGAGCATGAGCAGCATCTACGGATAGTTTTGGGAACATTGAGGAATGAGCAACTTTTCGCGAAGCTTAGCAAGTATGATTTCTTTCTCAAGGAGGTATCATTCCTTGGTCATATTGTTACGGGTGATGGTATATCAGTAGACCCAGAGAAAATCACAGCAGTCGAATCAAGGCCCGCTCCCACATCAGCTTCTGAGGTGAGAAGTTTTCTCGGACTTGCTGGTTACTATCGACGGTTCAGAGAAGATTTCTCTCGAATAGCGGGGCCTATGACTCGATTAACTTGCAAGGATCAGGAGTTTGTATGGAGAGATGAGTGTCAAGCCGCTTTTGACGAGTTGAAGAAGTGATTGACCACAGCACCGATATTGACACTACCATCGAGCCCGGAAGGATTTTGTTAGCCCAATGATTATATCATGTTTTTGAATATGGCTAATCAATTAAGTTTAACATAATGACGTCACTAATATTCATGTAATCACTATCATATTGCTACTTAAACTTAGCATTGTCCTAATATTAGTATTGTCCTAAATGTTCTATATCATATTGCTATGCTTGTATCATATTGGTTTGTTTGTCTAACATGTATTTGTAGACATGCAGTAAGCATGATCAAGCTTTGTCAAACCAGGACATATACAATAGAGAATTATTGATGGGCCAAAGACGGCGTTATACAAGAAGATTTCTCTGAACCGCCTAACGACCTATCCGGGGCCTCGCATCGGGGGTTCCGCTGTCAAGGAAAAAGGCGTCAAGGAAAAAGGCGTCATCAAAGGGCTCTTGGTTTTTCTATTTTATCAATGTATTTTTCATATTTATTGAGTCTAGGAATACGATGTAAACTGCATCGTACTGGCAAATAGGCTACCCAAGAAAAGTTTTCAAAATACTCTTTCATTTTGAAAACAAGCCCACTTACAAAAGCCCAAACTACTTCCTAACTGTTTGACTTTTCAAAAAGCCCAAAACCAATTTGCAAAAACCCTGACGAACTCCAACAGAACTCCAGGAGAATTCGGCCAGAGTTCGGCCAGAATTTGGCCAGAGTTCGGCCAGAGTTCGGTTAGTGAACGTTGCTTTTTGAACTTGGTCTTCCTGCAGTTACGGATCCCACCGAGATTTTTTCATAGAGTTCTGCCCGAATTCTGCCCGAATTCTGTCAGAATTCTGTCTTTGGAATTCCTATAAATAGAGAAGGATTTCGATCATTTCAACTCACTCATTCACTTTCATATCTCTTCTCTATAAGCCTACTACTTCTTCCAAAGTATTCTGAGCTTTCATTTTCAAATTCCAAGCCAGTTACAATCCTCTAGTCGATTTGCCAGTGCGGTACGGTCTAGAAGTTTTAGAGTGATTGTAATTGGAGGCTTGATTGAAGGTACACACTTCACAATTGAAGTTGGTCGAGTACTTCGGATCAAAGCTCGCGTTGGAGAAGTTGCAAGAACTTCGGATGAAAACTTGTGGTGATTTTCCATAGTGGATTCAACTGGAAGCTAGAGTTCTTCCGACTGGACTAGTCCTCACAAGAGAGAAACCAGTATACATCCTTGTGTTTGCGTTTGCTCTCTACTCTCTACTTTTTATTTACATATCTGTGATATATTATCTGTGATCTTGTTACTAACATTTTTAAATAGCTAATTTCTGCTGCCTACTCTATTCACCCCCCTCTAGAGTATTACGCTTTACAACTCGTTCCTACAATCGGTACTACAGATTTGTGATCTACAGCGATGCATCCGGGAAGGGATTAGGATGTGTATTGATGCAGCACGATCGAGTAGTAGCATATGCATCGCGACAGTTGAGAGTGCACGAGAAGAATTATTCGACCCACGATCTAGAGCTCGCAGCGGTTATCTTTGCTTTGAAGCTATGGAGACACTACTTGTACGGCGAAAAGGTTGATATCTACACTGATCATAAGAGCCTCAAGTACGTGTTCACACAGAAAGAGTTGAATATGCGACATCGACGTTGGTTGGAGTTGATGAAGGATTGTGAGATCGAGCTTCATTATCATCCGGACAAGGCTAATGTCGTTGCAGACGCATTGAGTCGCAAGCCCATGGCACACTTTTTGACTATGCAGAAGGAGTTGATTAGAGACTTGGAGCAGCTTGGT
The DNA here is from genome assembly GCA_029216955.1 of Iris pallida. Taxonomy (NCBI): domain Eukaryota; kingdom Viridiplantae; phylum Streptophyta; class Magnoliopsida; order Asparagales; family Iridaceae; genus Iris; species Iris pallida. The sequence goes on along the minus strand of JANAVB010037414.1, from coordinate 1,690,336 downwards.
ATTGAGGTAGTATTGCCTGGAGCAGATGGCGTATTAGCCAACCTCCAAGTGCAATCATCATTGGTAGAGCACATCAAGGCAGCATTGCCCAATGACGCTAGATTTTGACGGCTCAAAGAGAGGACAAAAGCAGGAGTGCAGACGGGTTTAAGGATCCACTCAGATGGGACATTGCGATGTCGTGATCGCATTTATGTACCCAATGAGAGCTACGTCAGGAGCTTATGGCCGAGGCTCACAGTTCGGCATACTCTATTCATCCCAAAGGAACCAAGATGTACCATGATTTACGGTAGTATTATTGGTGGCACGGAATGAAGCGGGAGATAGCTCGTTTCATTGTCAAGTGCGTGGTATGTCAACAAGTGAAGGCGGAGCACCAGAGGATGACCAGATTATTGCAGCCGCTACCCATTTCCGAGTAAAAATAGGAGCACATTACTATGGATTTCGTCACGGGTTTTCCTCGAAGTCCCAGGGGACGTGATGCAGTGTGGGTGATTGTTGATAGACTTACAAAGTCAGCCCATTTCTTACCTTTTAGAGTAGGCCAGTCGACAGAGGTATTGGCAAAGATGTATATGGAGCAGATTGTGAGATTGTACGGTGTGCCTGTTAGTATTGTGTCGGACCGTGACTCGAGATTCACCTCGCACTTTTAGAGGAGCATACAAGAGAGTTTGGGCACCCGATTGAAGTTTAGCGCGGCATACCATCCTCAGACAGACGGCCAGTCGGAGCGTACCATTCATGTAGGAACAAAATCGTAAAGCAGAATACTCTAGAGGGGGTGAATAGAGTTGGCAGCAGAATAATGCTAATTTAAAATATTAGCAGCAAGATCACAGAATAATAATCACAACTAAATAATGTAAAGACAGAGATAAGAAAGCAAACGCAAAGACAACGATGTATACTGGTTTTCCTCTGTTGAGGACTAATCCAGTCGGTAGAACTCTTGCTACCAGTTGAATCCACTATTGGCAAAACCGCAAGTTTTCTTACGAAGTCCTTACAACTTCTACAACGCGATCTTTGATACGAAGAACTCGTCAACTTTAATTGTGAAGAGTTGAATCTTCTATCAATCCTCTGATTACGATCACTCTGAAACTTCTAGACCGTACCGCACTAGCAAATCGACTAGAGGATTGTAACTGGCTTGGGATCTGAAATTTGAAGCTCAAGAAAAACACTTTGGAAGACTGAAAGCTTTTTAGAAGAGAGAAGATTGAAAGTGAATGAGTGAGTTAAAATGATCGAAATTTTTCTCTATTTATAGGAGTTCCAAAGACAGAATTCTGGCAGAATTCGGGCAGAATTCGGGCAGAACTCGATGAGAAAATCTCGGTCAAATCCGCAACTGCAGGAGGACCAAGTTCCAAGGAATTCAAAAACAAAACGGCCACTAACCGAACTCTGGCCGAACTCTGGCCGAACTCTAGCCGAGTTCTGTCAGGGTTAGGTTATGGTTTTAAAATAAAGTTTTTGGGGAATTTTGAAAACCTTTTTGAAAACCTTCTTGAAGCTTTTGTAAATACGAATGTTTTACAAAACTAAGGACATTTTAAAAGCAGTTTGAAATCATTTTGGAATAGCCTATTTGCCAGTACGACTCGGTGTACAAAGTATTCCTAGATTCAAATAAAATAAAAAATATATTGCTTAAAGAAATACAGACTCGAACAGGCAAACAGCGCTTCGGTCTTGAACTGTGTAGATAGCTGTTCTTGATCATGTCCAAGAGTCCGAGATATCCAGACTAGCTTCATATATCAAGACAAAGTTTGATCAATTATTAAAATCAGTTTGACCATATGACCAATGGGCCAACAATCTCCCCCATTTTGATAATTGACAAACTATGAATGATATAACATCTTAGCTTGAAATCAAATAAAAAACAGTAAAGTAAATTGTTCACAACCTGCATGCATTTTCTCAAAAGATGTTAGATCCTTATTTCTCCCCCGTTGTCACTTAGCAAAATAATTGCAAAAGAGAAAACTCCCCCGCAATCAATGCATAAGAAACAAATAGTGAAGAAACACATAATAAAAATTTATAAAAAATTATGACAGATGGTAGATACAGTAAAAAAAATAACATCACAGGCATGTATTTGTCTCAGGCAGTTTATAATATAACAGAGAATTAATATAACAGTGAGAAAAATAGAGAATTATGTCACAGGCAGTTTACAATATAGAAGCAGATAAAGATGCTATAAATAAATAAACTGATGTGAAAGATAAACTACAAAATCCATAAAGATGAAATGATGTGCAAGAAACATCAGTAAAATATCCAGTACAAGTCTGATAATAAAAAGCTAAAAAAATAGAAACTTGGAATGTCGGAGCATTTCCAAGTATACAGTAGATAATGTCTAAGTCTCAAAAATCAACTAATATATCACATCTCCTCCTCCTCCTCCTCATCATCATCATCAGCATGACCGGCATGTCAAGAGGGACCAGCAGCAGAGGTACCAGCTCCAGAAGGGTGAGGAGAAGCGCCAGTGTGAAACTCACCGACATAGTCTCGAGGAGCACAGTCAGAACGGTACCAATCATATGCGTTACCGGACTGAAAGTAGGCATGAACAGCCTCATCCTCACAGCGGTAACCAGAGAAGGCTGGATCTCTAGGAATAGAACCGGCAGAATGTCCAATCTGAGCAAATCGGAGATCAGCGAAAGAATTTGCTATCGCCTGATAACAAGTGACTTCGTGGAACTCACGTTCGCGAGCCATATCCGTCATAGAGACGTGCAAATCAGAAAGATGTTGGTGTATGCCTTCAAAGGTCATGGCATACTGCTGAGTAGGTGGAGGATATAGAGCAGTAGGAGAAGCAACAACAGTCATACTACGACGAGATAACTTCAGAAACTTGGGCTCAGGGTCTTGAGTACAAGTTGACAAATTAATATCAAAATGCTGGAAGATGCGTGGGAGAATCATCGCATAAGAAAGATTTCTATCTCTTGCAGGACAACGTCCCATCATCTGGATAATGGTCTTAGGGACAGAAAATGGAATCCCTTAAGAATGTGATACATAGCAGATAATTCAAGAGATGTGACATCATCCTTTGAAGTAGACTTCGGAAGGAGAGTGGAGTAGATGATGTGGTACAATTCATAATTAAACAAGTTCAAGTTGTTTGCCTTGAACTTTCCAGAGCGAACTCGATCAGGTGCACAGAGTTCAGCTTTAAAACTAGCAAGTGTCGTACCGTCGGGGAAATCAAATTCAGTGATATCAACAAGCGGTGCACCTTCGTTAGATAGACCAAGGATTTTCGCTAAGAGGACATTATTGAACTCGATGTCTAGTCTGCCAACACGAGTACTTACGTCAAACGTGTTTAATATGATATTGCAGTAGAACAGTCTAATGGCATTAGTTGCTACCGGGAAACAAAGTTTAACAACGTGTTGTAACCCTAATGCCTCAAAATATTGGCGGTGTTCTGGAAATACATTCCATTTGATAGGAGCGCCTGTGCATATGGATCTCATGGAAAAATCTCTATACCACGGAAGGGCTTGATCTAGGGTTTGAAAGTAAAACCCATCGAACGCGTCATCGCTCGATTGAACTGGCAAAAAGAGGGAATCCGTGTGGGTGGATTCGAAGATGATCCTTCCTCACTAGGATTGGTCGTCTTCTTCCTCTTGAAAGGGTTAAATCCCTTAGATGGCAATGTGCAATAAAAGTAAATATGCACGAAATTAAAAGGAGAAGAAATATAAAGTTATACCTCCCGAGATTTGAGTATGTTGTAGAGGACAACGAATTCCGCACGAATCCAAAATTTGAATGGATTTCACCACGTAGATAGGAAGAAACGGAGTGGTGAAGAACTAGGGTTTGAGGGCTCTCGCACGACTGCTGTTGCTGTGATGGTGGTGTTTAGAAGCAATGAAGAAGAAAGGCTCTCGGGTTCTGGTTATATAGCCAGATACCTTCAACCGAACTCGGGCCGAATTCGGTCCGAATTCTGGCCGAATTTGCCTGGGTTTGGTTTGGAACACTTTCTTTTTCATTGGCTCATTTCAAAGATTTAATTCAAAAATTAGTAATTTCAACATTCAATTAAAATAATTAATGTTATTTTATAGATTAAATATCGTTACACAGCGACTGTCTTAGATTAGCTGTAGGAGTACTGTTCCAGCTGACAGAGGTTCACCGGGGAACTCTTAAATACCGCTTCGCTTCAACCGTAGTTGTGGTGACAGAAAGACTCTTTATTGGCTTGTCTCTAACACAGTTTTTGCGTATTGACATAAAATCATAAAATAAAATTAATTAACATTATTGACGTCCAAAATTCCTAATTCTCGATGTAAATAATTGAAACGATCTTCTGCTAGAGGTTTTGTGAAAATATCAGCTAATTGATTCTCAATATCTATGTACACAAGGTCAATATCTCTATTTTGATGATGATCTCTAAGAAAATGATGTCGGATCTCGATATGCTTAGTAGGAGAATGACATACTGGATTCTTAGTCAAATTAATAGTGCTCGTGTTGTCACAGAAAATGGGAATGTGTGTGTAAAATAAATCATAGTCTTCTAAGGTTTGTTTTATCTACAAAATCTGAGCACAACAACGTCCTGCGGCGATATACTCAGCCTCTGTTGTTGATAGGGCTATAGAATTTTGCTTTTTACTAAACCATGAGACTAAAGCCTTGCCTAAGAAAAGACATGTGCCGCTGGTACTTTTTCTATCAACTTTGCATCCAGCAAAATCTGCATCCGAGTAACCAATAAGGTCAAAGGACTTAGTTTTGGGATACCATAAGCCAACAGAAGAAGTGCCCTTAAGGTATCGAAAGATACGCTTAACTGCGCACAGATGTGATTCCTTTGGATTAGCTTGAAAACGTGCACACAGACAAACACTAAACATAATATCTGGACGACTAGCAGTTAAATAAAGCAAACTACCGATCATACCTCGATACTTACATGTGTCGACCGGCTTGCCTTGTTCATCAATATCAAGCTTTGTTGAAGTTGCCATCGGAGTGCCAATAGGTTTGACATTGTCCAGATCAAACTTCTTTAGCAAATCTTTTGTGTACTTGGCTTGATTTATGAATGTCCCATTGTCAGTTTGTTTGATTTACAGTCCGAGAAAGAATTTCAGCTCTTCCATCATGCTCATCTCAAACTCATTCTGTATACACTTAGAGAATTCTTGACACAGAGATTCATCAGTAGATCCAAATATAATATCATCAACATAGACTTGTATTAAGAGAAGCTTGCCATTAAAAGACTTAATAAAAAGTGTAGTGTCAACCTTGCCTTTTGAAAAACCGTTATCAAGTAGAAAAGAGCTTAGATGATCATACCAAGCACGAGGGGCTTGTATTAAACCGTATAAAGCTTTCTTCAACTTGAAAACATGATCAGAGTTTTTAAAATCTGTGAAACCTGGAGGTTGTGCTACAAAAACTTCTTCTTTTATAAAACTATTTAAAAATGCACTCTTGACATCCATTTGAAATAATTTGAAATTATGAAAATATACAAATGCACATAACATGTGAATGGATTATAATCTCGCAACTGGGGCATAAGTCTCATCGTAGTCGATACCTTCTTCCTGATTGTATTCTTGAGCTACGAGTCGAGCCTTATTATGAGTCACTAAACCATTCTCATTAAGTTTATTTCGGAATACCCAATGGGTGCCAATGATCGGATGATCAATAGGCTTGGGAACAAGTTTCCAAACTTGATTCTGTTCAAATTGGTTTAATTCCTCTTGCATAGCATCTATCCAAAAACTATCACTACATGCTTCATCAATAGTTTTGGGTTCTAGCTGCGAAATGAATACAACACTAGAAACAATATCTCTACTGGATGTACGAGTACTTACACCTTTGGTAATATCACCAATTACCAAATCCTTTGGATGATCAGCCGTAAATTTCAATCTTTTCGGCAGACTCTGAAGGTAGCTGGTTCCTGGATCTTCTCTAGGAGGATCAGCTAGTGCCGAGCTTGGTTGAGAATCAACTGTTGTTGAGCTTGGTACAGTTAGATCTTCGTCATTGTCATCGATAGTCATTTGATTCAATTCATCAAAGGTGACGTTGATTGATTCTTCGATAATCATAGTTCATTTGTTGAAGACTCTGTATCCTTTGCTCTTGGCCGCATAACCTAAAAATATACCTTCATCGACCTTTTCGTCAAACTTTCCCAAGTTGTCTTTTGTATTAAGAATAAAGCATTTACAACTAAATATTCTAAAATATGAAACTGATGGAATTCTAGCAAACCATAACTCAAATGGAGTCTTCTTCGATTTGGGTCGAATTAGAAGTCTAATGAGAACAAAACAAGCTGTATTGACAGCTTCAGCCCAAAAATATTTGGGTAGACTAAACTGGTTTAACATTACTCTGGCCATTTCGGATAGAGTTCTGTTCTTACGTTCCACAACTCCATTTTGTTGTGGAATCCTAGGGCAGAAGAACTCGTGTACAAAATCGTGTGTGTCATAAAATTGCTCAAACTCTGCATTCTCGAATTTGCCACCATGATCGCTCACTACAAGAAAAAACCTATTTTACAATGTTGAAAAAATATTATAAATGGTCTTTTACAACGTTTAAAAGAATGTTGTTATATCCAGGGTTGTAAAAGGGATGGTATCTTCCACAATATTCGTTTAAACATTGTAAAAATGTTGTAGAAGTTATTTCCACAATAGTTTACAAACATTGTTAAAATTTATAAAATATGAGAAAAACATTTCAACAATATTTTTCAAGTATTGTAAAAAATACTTTTTAAAACGTATTAAAAGTATTGTAAATATAATTTCAACAACATACTACAACTGTTGTAAATTCAGTATCTACCACGTTCAATGAACATTGTACATAAATTTTGGACAACATTGTGCAAACATTGTAAAAAGAATTTACACAACTTTTTTAAAATGTTATATATTTTATTCAATCATGTTTGCCAAGCATTGTAAATAATATTTTTATTTTATAAATTTAATATTAACAATCAGTTATAAGTATTGTAAATGAAATTTACAATATTTAGAAAAGTTGTTAAAATGTTATCTTACAACAGTTTTGAAACATTGTTAATTATGTTTCCAATTTAAAAAAATATATTAATTACAATACAAATACAAATACAAATTCACTACACCAAATCAGTCATATTGTGCTGGGTATATAGTGTTAATAATACAAATTCACTACAATAGGAATGAATAAAAAATTATTAAAAAATATTTTGTTCTTTTGAGTTCCCTCATATTGTGTTAATAATACAACAACTATCATCTGACCAAGTTTACAAAACCATGTGACAGGCTATATAGTTATATCCATTCACTCTGCTGTGTGCTGGGTCCAAAAGTTCAAAATAAACCAGACACTAATCACACTAATCAATTTATCTAATGCACAAGATGGCTCCAGACACTAATCACACTAATCAATTTATCTAATGCTCAAGATGGCTCCAACATAATAACAAAATTGGTTCAAAACCCTTCTCTCATACATTCGCAAAGAACAAAAAATCATAGTGGACCTAAAGAAAAAAAAGTAAAAAGAAAAAAAGAAAAGAAAATACGAATCTGTGACCTGTAAATGCAACCATATATGATTGTAAAGTAAGTGCAGACAAGAATCACTAACACATGGAACAAAGCAAGGCCTCCAGCCAGTGATATTGTCAAGCACACCCGATCCTTCGCGTCCTCCACACCATCTGCGTACATTGCAGACAATCGCTTCTGCCTACGCACACATTTTCTACTAGTTGTAGTATTGCTTCTTTATTGCGCTGGCTGCAACACATCTGCAATCTTTCGCATCTCCAATCCCATTCCCTCTTCCGAGAAGAGGCTTGCCCAGGCTGCAACTATATCTATAATTTGCTACCTGTTCCCTCACACCGAAGAGACTTCCCCTGTAATTAGCAATCAAGTGAACCATAGCAGTCTCTCATTTGTATCTTCAAATATTCAGCCACCAGCTTATACAATTTCTCAGATGAAACTGCTGAAAAGAGCCTCAATTGTTTAATACATGGTAAGTGGAAGAACAAGCACCACTGAATAATTATGAATTCATGAAGTTTAGACACCTCCTCTAGCATATACTAATCTCAAACCTTGATCTTGTATTGTCGAACAAATTGCTCATTGCTTAGAAGATGTCTATGTAGCCCCCATGATCCACAGTGGCATGGAAGTAAAAGGAAACAATTCTTGATCTTTATTTACAAAACTAGAACCGCACTGTAGAATAATCTAGATATGAATAAGTTGCAGGTAAAGGAAGAGGCTTATCTTGGGATAGTTTCTAAGTTTCTCCAAATAGTCGAGCATTGTCCCTCCCCCAAACTAGGATATGATTCGATGAACTTCTCAATTTATCTCTCACTTTGCTGTGATTTAAGGACTTCAAAAAGCTTATGTGAAACCTTATGAAAAATAAGACACTAAATAAAAATTAGTCAATAACGTAGCATACCTGTAAACATAACCACTAATCTTTGGATTAAGAAAAGAAAAGAAAAACTCATTGCAAGAACTAAGTAGTTAATGAATTGAACTCAGCCGGGTCCAAGATATTAAGTCTCTATAAGTGTTTTGGTTCTATTGAATAATTTTTAAGCTTCTAGTTCTATGCAAACGAGATAAAAAAACCTTTTCGTTGACAGTTATAGCTGTCGCCGATATTGAAATTCATTGTCATTGCTAGGTGATTTTTATCAACAAGCTACAATTCCAGGGTTAGTTACTAAGGTTTGCTTCAGTTACGAGAAAGAAATGACAAGAGTCTGATCAAATTTCTAATAGGCATCCTCCATTAATTTGTAAACGGTATTGTCACGCCCCAGAACCAGAATACTGGAGAGCGGGGGCAGACATAGCCAGCTACGTATATTAAAATGGAAACCACCTCGATATACGGTCATGGCTGTCTAGAAATATGAGGGTTTACTACAAGCCAACAGTCTCTTATGGTCCAGCCTATTGTCTCAATCTCAAGCAAGTAATAGAAGTACAAGATGTTTGACCACCAAATATACAATAAAAGGCGTCCCAAATATTACATATCAACTGATCATGAAGCTAGTCGTACAAAATGTTGGGACTAGCAAGAGTTAAGTCATACATGATCAATCCTAGGATTTGTTAATCATGTTTACAACCCGTAGGTAGACAATAAGTAAAAGTGCATCGAGCTAACAGGTGCTCGTCGGCTAAACGCCTCAAAAGAATAATTTTACAATAGAGTGAGCGAAACAAAATAGAAAATCCACTCGTAGCTCGGGTTCCTTCTAGTTGCCACCATCGGGCCGGAGGTTCGGTAGATCATCGGGTGCTGCTCTGAAATCTGGCCACACAAAACCAGCTGGATCAAACCCCAGAAAGAGCAAGTGCCACAAAGGAGGCCGCGAAATAAGAACAAAAGCCAGCATATCAGATCATAAGAAACTAATTACATAATAAAGACAATTATTAAGAAGAAACCTGGCAGGTGATATACGATGAGACAACCATGGGACTCTTCAGATAACCAGGTTACAACCCATAAACCAAACAAGGACCGGGGTTGTAACCCTTCGTCTGAACGAAACTTGGTTTCTCCTACCATTTATCGGCAAGATAAAATACAAGAAATCAGGACCTGTAATTAATCATGATTAAGGTAAAGCACGAGTAGTCATGTCATGTCATAACCTTGTACAGGATCAGGACAGGACAAGCGGGACTAGACTCTATCCAATCAATCACGGCCAAGCAAGTACTACGGCTTACTACTTAACTAACTAGGGTTATCACAAGCCTAATTACTAACAAGATGCAAGTGAGAATTTCCCAGTCCCAAGCCCTGCAGACCATCCAGTTATCCTTCCGCGGGTTGAGAGTATGGTTGGGTACATCGCCCCGAAGACGATATACCCTTAGGTGACTTAGAGGGTGCAACACATGACAGTGCGCTGGAAATGTGCTCTACTCGTCGGCAAGCTACAAGTCCAATTAAGAGCGCCCAGATAACGAGATTGCCTGTGACTGAAAATTCTCCATGAACTATAGTTTGATCTAGTCATTAGCCTAATCCATATTCAGTATGAATCCCTGACCGTGGGAACCAGGGAGTCACGTCCTAGACATGATGCAAGACAAGACAAGTGGATTGTACAAGCAAGCAAGCAGGAACACCCACGGTGTCAAGTTGATTATACGAGTCAAGTTAGCTGTCGCAACAGCATCAAGTCAAGTCAAGTTACAAGTTACAAGTCAAGTCAAGTCAGGAGTGCGCCGCCACGGGCCACTATCAAGTTATCAAGGTAAATCATGTCAGGGTACTTGTCAGGAGTATGCCACGACGGGCCACTATCATGTCAGGTTGGTCATGTCAGGAGTGTACCACTACGGGTCACTGTCGTGTTATGCTAGTTCCTTGTCATACCATGCCATGTACAATAGTCATTCCAAACATGTTAAGTAAAATCAAGTTCATGACAAAAGGTGTAAGGATATAAAATGGGCATAAAATATCTAATAAAATATCAATATACAGGGCTATAGAAGAGCCAAGATTAGAGAAATAAAACCAAAACTCCAAGAGCCAATGGATTGCGCAAGGGGTAAGAGGGTTGGATTGCGCAGGTGTCAGCTGCGCAGGGTGCCAAGTGCGCAGGGGCACATGGCGCAGGGGCAGATGGCGCATGGGTCAGTTTGCGCATGAACAGACTGCGCAGGGGTGGATTGTGCATGAGCAGACTGCACAAGAGTGAACTGTACAGGGGTGGATTGCGCATGAGCAGACTGCGCAGGAGTGAACTGCGCAGGGTGAAGTACGCAGGAATGGTTGGCGCATGGGGCTGAGCGCAGTTCACCATAGGGCAAGCTGCGCGGTCGGCACTGCGCTAAAGAGCGCAGGACGAGAGGGGCTGCGCAGTCCAGCACTGCGCTAAAGAGCGCAGGCTGCAGGCTGCTACTCCAGGCCGAGAAGAACACCAAGAACACCAATAATTCAAATCTTTATATCTTTGTCAAATCAAAGCCAAATCTAGATTTTCAAAGTTCTAACTTGAGTAAAATTGAATTCTCTTCCACATGGAAGCATCAAAACCCACAAAATCTCAACTAAAATAGATCAAAACCATGTAAATCCAAAAATAGTAAAACTTAGATCTAGAACAATGGAGACTCCAAATCACAAAATGCTAAGTTCTAAAGTTAATCTCCATGGCCTAATCTAGCTAATGGACAAATAAAAAGTTGTTCTCATGTGGTGGCAAGGTGCACTTGCCTATGGGTGTTGGTGTTATGTAGAGGAAGGAAGAAGAAGAAGATGGAGAAATAATGAGAGAATTATGGAGGAGAGAGAAAAGTAGGTAGAGTTTTAATGAGGGTGGGTTGTGTTGTGTTGATGGTTGAACATAGGCTAATTGTTCCATGCATGTTAAACCAAACCAAACCAATTCTCCTCCACAAAATAAACCAAGCCAGGTAAAACCCAATTACGAGAACCAAAATCTGCAAGTCAAGCCAATTACAAGTACATGCCAAAATCTGAGAAAATAAATACAGGTCTGAAATATATGCAAGCTTGACAAAATACGTATTCAGAATATGGGTGTTACAACTCTACCCACCTTAAAAGAATTCCGTCCTCGGAATTTAATCAAGGAGCTAGAGATTGCCACGGCAAGTTACACTAAGCACCAACAACTACACTAAGCAGTTCAATCATACAATCATACATGCAAGCAAGGGATGGAAAGCATAAGGCATAAGGAAGATATTACACCTTACGAGTCAAACAAGTCGGGATATCGTGATCGGATGTCATCCTCACACTCCCACGTTTGACTCTCCCAAGGAGCGATGAACTCAAGCCACACGAACTAAACTGATAGTCTTGCGTTTGAGGTCTCTCTCTTTGGTCAAACAGGGACACGGGCCTCTCCTCATACGAAAAGGTTGGTACCAATAACCGTTTTCGAATGATCTAGGACATGGCTCGGATCCGGGATATACCGTCGTAGTTGGGATACATGAAACATGACATGTGTCCCGCATAACGACGGTGGAAAACAAGACAATAGGACACAAATACCTCTCTGCCGATCCTGGATCTGGGCCTAGGCCAGGGTGAACTGCTGAGGCCTCTGTTGCTGGAAGGCTTGGGCCTGAGGCGACAATGGCCTCGGAGGCTGGTACTGTTGCTGTACTGGTGCTGGTGCTGGCCCCCTAACCGAAGGACTAGTCTGAGCCGATGATGAACTGGCCCTATTCGGACAGGACCCTATCATGTGGTCCGATGCTCCATAAGCCAAACACAATCCCTGTGCTCTGCGACACTCTGAAACAACGTGCCCTGGCTTCCCACAATGAGTGCAGCCCACTGCGGAAGACTGCTTCTGCTTCTGCTGCTGCGGATACGTCGGGGTTGAATGCTGAATCGACGTAACCGAATCTGCCCTTTGGGAAGCTCCAATAGTCAAGGCCCTAGCTGCCGGGGCTGGTGCTGAAGACTGGGTCATCTGGCCGTGAGACCGCTTTCTACCTCCGGTCCTATCCACGATCCTATGGGAGGTGTACTCATGCCTCCTGGCTGCCCTCAATACTGCATCAAAAGTCTGATGCTCAAACTATTCCACTGCTAATAAAATCTCGAGGTGGAGCCCTTGCTGGAACCGCTGGACTCTATCAAACTCGGTCGCCACCAAAGTGGAAGCAAACCGACTAAGCCTGGAGAACTCGGCCGCATATCCATCGACCGTCCTGCCTCCTTGCTTCAGATTGGTGAACTTGGTCTGTAGATCGTACCGAGCCACCGTATCGAAGTACTTAGTCTGGAATCTCTCTCTGAATAGTGCCCATGGAATAGGGGCCACTAATCCCACGGCCTGTGCTGCCTACCAGCTGCGGGCAAGATCCAGTAACTGTAGACGTACTACGGCCACCTTCTCGTCCTCCGGGGTTCTGGCTGCCTCTAGAATGACTTCAGTATCCTGGAGCCACGCGTCAGCAGCGATACCATCTTCACTGCCATCGAAGAATGGAGGGTTCAGGCGCTTGAAACTGTTCGCTGCACTATTCCTTGGATGACCGCCTCTGTTCAGAGCATCCTCCACTGCCTGGTGTAAGGCATCTCCTCGGCGATCTTGGGAAGCTAACAATGATCTGATGAGACCCACCAAAGTGCCATCATCAGGCTCTGCAGGTTGGACTGGCTGAACTGGGGGCTCTCCTCCAGAAGGTATAACTCTGGAGGCAACTCCGGAATGCTGGACTTGATCTCCAGGTTACTGGTCCACGGAAGGTGCTCCTCCTTGCTGATCGACGGGGTCAGGTACAGTGTCGCTGAAGAAGACGACACAGGGAAAACAATAAGGAAGGACCTGGACGGATCAACGATACAAGCACATGATCAAGGCAAGAATCCAGAGATTCAGAGGATATGAACGGAGATCAAGGACGAGTACTGATTGAGACATCTATCGGTAAACCCTCACATTTCTTGATTGACAAGACCTGCATGGGCTACCACTTAAACCATGTCACACCCCAGAACCAGAATACTGGAGAGCGGGGGCAGACATAGCCAGCTACGTATATTGAAATGGAAACCACCTCGATATACGGTCACGGTTGTCTAGAAATATGTGGGTTTACTACAAGCCAACGGTCTCTTATGGTCCAGCCTATTGTCTCAATCTCAAGCAAGTAATAGAAGTACAAGATGTTTGACCACCAAATATACAATAAAAGGCGTCCCAAATATTACATATCAGCTGATCATGAAGCTAGTCATACAAAATGCTAGGACTAGCAAGAGTTAAGTCATACATGATCAACCCTAGGATTTGTTAATCATGTTTACAGCCCGTAGGTAGACAATAAGTAAAAGTGCATCGAGCTAACAGGTGCTCGTCGTCTAAACGCCTCAAAAGAATAATTTTACAATAGAGTGAGCGAAACAAAATAGAAAACCCACTCGTAGCCCGGGTTCCTTCTAGTTGCCACCATCGGGCTGGAGGTTCGGTAGATCATCGGGTGCTGCTCTGAAATTTGGCCACACAAAACCAGCTGGATCAAACCCCAAAAAGAGCAAGTGCCACAAAGGAGGCCGCGAAATAAGAACAAAAGCCAGCATATCAGATCATAAGAAACTAATTACATAATAAAGACAATTATTAAGAAGAAACCTGGCAGGTGATATACGATGAGACAACCATGGGACTCTTCAGATAACCAGGTTACAACCCATAAACCAAACAAGGACCGGGGTTGTAACCCTTCGTCTGAACGGAACTTGGTTTCTTCCACCATTTATCGGCAAGATAAAATACAAGAAATCAGGACCTGTAATTAATCATGATTAAGGTAAAGCACGAGTAGTCATGTCATGTCATAACCTTGTACAGGATCAGGACAGGACAAGCGGGACTAGACTCCATCCAATCAATCACGGCCAAGCAAGTACTATGGCTTACTACTTAACTAACTAGGGTTATCACAAGCCTAATTACTAACAAGATACAAGTGAGAATTTCCCAGTCCCAAGCCCTGCAGACCATCCAGTTATCCTTTCGCGGGTTGAGAGTATGGTTGGGTACATCGCCCCGAAGATGATATACCCTTAGGTGACTTAGAGGGTGCAACACATGACAGTGCGCTGGAAATGTGCTCTACTCGTCGGCAAGCTACAAGTCCAATTAAGAGCGCCCAGATAACGAGATTGCCTGTGACTGGAAATTCTCCATGAACTATAGTTTGATCTAGTCATTAGCCTAATCCATATTCAGTATGAATCCCTGACCGTAGGAACCAGGGAGTCACGTCCTAGACATGATGCAAGACAAGACAAGTGGATTGCACAAGCAAACAAGCAGGAACACCCACGGTGTCAAGTTGATTATACGAGTCAAGTTAGCTATCACAATAGCATCAAGTCAAGTCAAGTTACAAGTTACAAGTCAAGTCAAGTCAGGAGTGCGCCGCCACGGGCCACTATCAAGTTATCATGGTAAATCATGTCAGGGTACTTGTCAGGAGTGTGCCACGATGGGCCACTATCATGTCAGGTTGGTCATGTCAGGAGTGTACCACTACGGGTCACTGTCGTGTTATGCTAGTTCCTTGTCATACCATGCCATGTACAATAGTCATTCCAAACATGTTAAGTAAAATCAAGTTCATGACAAAAGGTGTAAGAATATAAAATGGGCATAAAATATCTAATAAAATATCAATATACAGGGCTATAGAAGAGCCAAGATTAGAGAAATAAAACCAAAACTCCAAGAGCCAATGGATTGCGCAAGGGGTCAGGGGGTTGGATTGCGCAGGTGTCAGCTGCGCAGGGTGCCAAGTGCACAGGGGCACAGGGCACAGGGGCAGATGGCGCATGGGTCAGTTTGCGCATGAACAGACTACGCAGGGGTGGATTGTGCATGAGCAGACTGCGCAGGAGTGAACTGCGCAGGGGTGGATTGCGCATGAGCAGACTGCACAGGAGTGAACTGTGCAGGGTGAAGTGCGCAGGAATGGTTGGCGCATGGGGCTGAGCGCAGTTCACCATAGGGCAAGCTGCGCGGTCGGCACTGCGCTAAATAGCGCAGGCCGAGAGGGGCTGCGCAGTCCGGCACTGCGCTAAAGAGCGCAGGCTGCTACTCCAGGCCGAGAAGAACACCAAGAATTCAAATCTTCATATCTTTGTCAAATCAAAGCCAAATCTAGATTTTTAAAGTTCTAACTTGAGTAAAATTAAATTCTCTTCCACATGGAAGCATCAAAACCCACAAAATCTCAACTAAAATAGATCAAAACCATATAAATCTGAAAATAGTAAAACTTAGATCTAGAACAATAGAGACTCCAAATCACAAAATGCCAAGTTCTAAAGTTAATCTCCATGGCCTAATCTAGCTAATGGACAAATAAAAAGTGGTTCTCATGTGGTGGCAAGGTGCACTTGCCTATGGGTGTTGGTGTTGTGTAGAGGAAGGAAGAAGAAGAAGATGGAGAAATAATGAGAGAATTATGGAGGAGAGAGAAAAGTAGGTGGAGTTTTAATGAGGGTGGGTTGTGTTGTGTTGAGGGTTGAACATAGGCTAAGGTGTTCCATGCATGTTAAACCAAACCAAACCAAACCAATTCTCCTCCACAAAATAAACCAAGCCAGGTAAAACCCAATTACGAGAACCAAAATCCGCAAGTCAAGCCAATTACAAGTACATGCCAAAATCCGAGAAAATAAATACAGGTCTGAAATATATGCAAGCTTGACAAAATATGCATTCAGAATATGGGTGTTACAGGTATTCAAGTTAGAAAAATAATTTAGAAATGGTAAGCATATTGTGGCGCCATATGTGTTAACAAGTATATAAAGAGTATCGATTTGTACAAAAATAAATTTTATTTTAACTCACAGTTAATGCACTGTTACATCTTTAAACATATACAAGATACCAGCATATCAATTCCATGTCATCACTTTGCATACTTCCATCTCTCTGTAGAAAAATACTTAATATATTACATGATACAAAGACAATAAATTTGGAAAAAAAATTAAATTCTCCAAATCTGAAAGGTGAGTAAGGGAAAAAGAGTTTTTCTTTGTTCGTCAATAAACTGTAAAGACGAGATCATACTTGTTCATTTTATAGCTGAACTTTGTATCTATAGAGAGGTAGAGAATTAATATCCTCCAAGCTTTATATAGGTGGATATGTATCCTCATAATCTGCAAAAAGAAAAACAAATTGAAAAACAAAAGTTAGACATAACAGCAAAATGTATAAACAAAAGAAAACAGATCAAGAAACTAGTAATATATTCATGGATAACACCCGTTGCTTTATATATAATGAACATAGCAAGTCCTAGACAAGCTACTAGGACATCCTTAACAAGCATTCACTATATAAAATATGATATAATAACTTTTTACAAGAAACAACCTAATCAAGCTTAGTGATCGTCACAGGTTTACACCCTGAAACACGACATCACAAGTGTCGAGAGCCTCATGATGGGCTTAATTTTAGCCATCAGGAAGGTGCACCTGAAGATAAGCATTATACTTTCTAATTAAGCTCTCTTTCATATGGTTGCTAAGAGTATCAGCTTCTTAACTACTATGCGCTTTCGCAGAAGCTAATTTATGGCTTGGAGAAATTCTTTTAATAGATGCATCTTCCTCCAAATCAAAAGCATAAGGAAATTTTGACTTCAAGTGGCAGCTTGAGACATACAGCCACTAAGGAACGATCACTAGACCATCATCGAGATGCCTTGCTGAGAACGCTACGCCATCGCTACTAAATTTCGAGCTCTTGTGCAAGAAGGAAGAGGAGGTGGTAAAAGGCACGATCAAGCCAAGAACGCCATGGTCGAGCTTGATGGTGAGGGAGCTAGGGTTTGGGAGAAAGAAGTAGAGAAGTGATGAAGGAAAAGGCTGGGAGAGGATGGGTTTCGGCAGCGTTTCGTCGAGAAACAGGGGTGGTGGAGAAGAACATAAGGTCGACTCTTATATAGAGCTTATGAAATAAAAAGTAATTTACAAAAACATTTCCCCGTTTTGCTAAACAAATTTAACTATTACAAAATACTATAAAACTGCTTTCCTAATTAGAATAGGTTGTTAGAAAGTTGTTAGAAGGTTAAGAAGTTGGTTAGAGGTTGTTGGGGAAGGTTAGGAAGAAGGTTCTAGGCTATTTATTTAATCATGACTAAATTAAGTAATTACTAAATACTCTAGAATACTACCGCTCTATCCTCTACTCCAAAAATTATCACTATTTCATGCCATGCTTTTATATAGATTATTAAAATATAAAAAAAACTAAAATTAATAGTTTAAAAAATAATCTTTACAATAGAAAATATTTAAAAATTTCAAAAATAAAATTTTTCGGGAACGGTGGTTATAGTAGGCTTCAGCATGAAAGTTTTCTGTCCATTTTTTTTTATATTTCTATTATATTATAGTAGAAGATGCTCGGCGTTACAAGTTAAATTATATTTTATTTATTTCTTTCTAATCTTATAAAAAACAATTTTAATATTTAAATTAAAATTAAAATTTATTGTGTATTTTTTAAAAAAAATTAAAATTATTGTATATAATATATATATATATATATATATATATATATATATATATATATATATATATATATATATATATATATATATATAATTGAAGCTTGTAAAAATTTAATTTAATTTTAATTATAATTTGTTACGTATAAAAATATTTATGATATTGTTGAAAAAATAGTTCAAACATTTAAATATATATATTTGGATTAAGATTTGTTAAACAATTAAAATATTTCTGATATATTTTCTTTTAAATTTAGTTTTTAAACAGTTTTAAATTTAATTTTTAAATAGATATTTGTACGGACTAAAAGAGAGAAGGTTAGTTTTTATCCGTAATTTTGGCAAAAACGGTGGATGAGGAAGTTAATTTTTATCCTCTGTAATTTAAAAAAATAAATTAGACCGTGATATACATACGGCTTAGACGGCTCGTTTTTGAGCCGTTTTGAAGCCTCATTATATAGTAGAAGATAATACCAAATGTATGTTCCACCATATTAAATTTAATAAACAATTTTAATTAATAAGCATAGATGTGGACATTTTTGGAATAAAAATTTCATGGTGAAACCATATTTCTCTAGTATAGATTCATTACCTCTTTGGACTGGGTGTATATTCGACATAGTGAATATTTGACATGAATTTTTGGTGTATACCCAAATCCGATTACCTCTTTGGACTCGGTGAATTTTTGGTATACTCGATAATTTGCTAAATATCAAAAATTTCATCTGTCAAATCTAGTCTAGAATTATCATTGTCAAAATATCTTGGTATACTCAATAATACTACTTAGAAATGGCTCAAAAATAAGCCATAATATATAAAATAAAAAAGTTTAACTACCGTACATGCATAAGATCTCTATATTATAATACAATTTTATAAACGACTCAATAATAAGCGATAATATATTATCAATAATAAATATATACAAATTAAAAAATTTAACTATCGTGTATCTTCTCGCTTAGTCGATGAAAAAATTAAAAATTAACTTGAACATAAAACAAATTCTAAACGTATTCAAATTTTAAGGTATATTTAAACTAATTACATGATATTATCTAATTAAATACATAACAAAGATTCACAAAAAAAAACTTTATAATAAATCATAATAAAAATATGTTCAAATCATATTTAAAATATTATAATATAATTTAAATCTATATCTATTAAAAAAATCTAAACAAATTCATTATAATATCATCCTATAAATGTAGTGCTTTCTTTTTTCAGATCACTTACCTCCGTCTTAAGCTGATCCACTAAGTCGAAGAGCTTTATAGCCTTGGCATTTAAAAGTTAGCCTTGTGATTTAAGGTTAGGAAGAAGCCCTACAAAAGTTCTCCTATGTAGAATGACCTACGAGTTCCAAAAGTTTCCCTAGTAATCAGTTCAGACCTGTCGAGCATTACACAAGTTAAATGTTCTTTAACAGTCCTATCCTGAAAAAGATAAAAATTATATTGATTAATTTGGAAATGATCCTCCAATGTACTTCAAGTTTTAGGGGCATCGACACTGCTTCCGCTACATAATTCCTCTAAAATAGGTTGGTCCCCATGCTATTAGAAGAGGAATCAGCTCATTCAATACTTATTTTACTAAGAAGAAGTTGATAATATCAATCAAGGACATCAGTGTTTGCCAAAGATCGAAAGACATTCATGAGATGTTACCAAGTGAGTTATCGACCAAATAAGACCAACATTTCAAATAAAATCATCCTATAAATATTTAAAATATAAATTTACAATATTGTCTAAACATTATGAAATACACATCTTTTACAACATTTTATAAAGTTTGTTAAATATAATCTTTTCACAATATTTCTTAACCGTTGTAAAATGAAATAATATACACAACGTTTATATAAAATTGTAAAATCAAATTACTTTTAGAACATCAAACAAACATTGTAAAATATAAAATAAATTGCAATATTTGATAAACATTGTTGAATATGACATTTTTACAATATTTTAAATATGTTGTCAAAATATATAACTTTGACAACTATAAATAAACGTTGTCAAAATGAATAAATATTACAATGTTAATAAAATGTTGTTGAAGATAGTAATACACAACTTTCGTGACTGACTATTGTAGAAGCATTAATGTTTGAATATAAAACGTTGCTTACACATGTATTTTACAACATTTTTACCATAAAGGTTGTAGAAGACCCCCCTTTTCAACAACATTTTTAAGAAGTATTGTAGATGGAACGTTGTAAAAGGGGTTTTTTCTTGTAGTGGCTTCTAATACGAGTGATCATGTAACCTTTTTCATTCCATACTTTCTTGCAAAAGGCGACAAATTCGGATAATGCATCATTCTTGCGTGTCAAGAAGTATACCCACGTGTATCTAGAGTAATCATCTGCAATTACAAAAGCATAAAGCTTAACTCCGAGGCTAGCAACTCTGCTAGGACCAAATAAGTCCATATGTAGCAATTGTAGAGATCTAGTAGTACATACAGCATTTACTGACTTGAATGTGGATCTGGTAGCTTTGTTCTTTTCACATTGACTGCATACCGAATCCTTCTTGAATGTTATGTCCGATAAACCGCGTACTAGCTTCTTCGTGGATAATCTTGAGATTGTGTCCATATTTGCGTGACCGAGTCTCATATGCCATAGATGACTCTTATCACTTTTAGCCATTAAGCATCTACCTGAAATGTTAGTTTCTTCCAACAAATAGAAAACATATATGTTGTCTTCCCTGATACCTTCAAAGATAGTACTACCAGTTGAGCTATCAACTATAGTACATTTGTCTTTGCCAAAGTTGATACCATAACCATGATCAGCTAGATGACTTACGCTGAGTAGATTATGTTTCAACTCGGTAACCAGACAGACATCCTTAATCACAGGATAGGAAGATTTACCAACATCACCGATACCAATGATATACCCTTTCAAGTTGTTATCGAAGGAGACATAACCTTCATTCTTCTTCTTCGACAGTGTTGCAAATAGTGTAGCGTCACCGGTCATATGCCGTGAACAACCGCTGTCGAGAATCCATTTGCTTTTAGCATGTGAAAGGTGTTCCACCTACAAAATAGTTTGCAAATGAAACTTTTGGTACCCATTTCTTGTAGGGTCCTGAAATGTTAGCTTTTGGTATCCATGCATAAATATTTAAATCAACAAGCTTTCTGATTCTACATACAGAAGAAATATGACCAATGTGGCCACAATAATGATATTGTGCATGTTTAGTGTTGAAAGCTGAGTGATGTGCACGGTTGGTAGGTTTAGGTTTTCTAGTATAGAAGAAAGCATACCTATAATCCTGTTTGGGCTTAACCTTTTGGGGTAAAGGTTTGATAGGGTTAGGTCTGACAGTGTTTCGTTTGGGAATGTTCCGATTACTCGATAAGTGACACGTGTTAGGGTAGGAAGCAGCAGTCTCAGGCTGTTTTCCTAACCTAATTTCCAATCTTTTGGAAGTGTCATACAACTTAGTATAGTCAGAAGTGAGTGCTTCCATTCTGACTTGTGCACTTTGAAGACTTTTCTTCTCTTTAGAAAGTTTTTCTTTCAGTTGGTCAATAACCTTGTCTTTCTCTTCAGATGACTTGGTAGTCTCGTGTAATAAGAGCTTAATAGAGGAAAGCTCACCAGACTCACTAACATTATTTCTAACCTCAGCTAGTAGGTCGGTAAGTCTTCCTATTTCACCTTTGTACTCTTTGAGTACCTTCTTAGAGGTCTGATATTTGCTACGCAGTTTTCTGTAATCACTTATCAGTTCACTGAAGGCATCTTCTAATTGCTCAAAGGTGAAGTCATCATATGTATCAACTACAGGTTCAGAGAGTACTTGATCGGATGTCATAAAGTATACATTTGCAGCGTCTTCTGATTGTTCATTTTCTGAGTCGTTGGCTTCACTTTCATGCCATATGCTGGTGTTGGCATATCTCCGAGATGTTGATCTCTTCAGGTTCCCTTTCTCATACCTGTTGCTCTTCTTGCTTGATGATGAGTTTGTAGGACAATCCTTCTTCATATGTCCCTTCTTCTTGCAGCCATAGCAGACAACATCTTGATACCAGTTGTTGCTGTTATTGTTTTCTTTGGCTTTCTTCTCATATCTCATGAATCTTTTGAATTTTCTTGCTATGAGTGCCTGATCTTCAGCATCAGATTCACTGCTGTCTGAATCACCTTCAGCAGCTTTTCTGTGCTGAGCCTTGAAAGTGATCGTCTTCTCCTTTGGTGCAGGCTCTTCAAAATCTTGTAGCTCCAGTTCATGAGTGAGTAGCTTACCCATGAGTACTTCGAGAGACATAGTTGTGAGGTCGTTCCCTTCAATGATTGCAGTAGCCTTTGGAATCCAGTTTTTGGTAAGTGCTTGCAGGAGTTTGTGAATCTTTTCATGGTTACTGTAATCTTTGCCTAGGGAGGACAAATGATTTACAATATCCAAGAATCTTTCGAACATCTGAGTAACTGTTTCGTTGGGCTTCATCTTGAACACCTCATACTCTTGAGTAAGTCTGCTGACCTTTGATTCTTTGACTTGAGTCATGCCTTCATGTGTGACTTCAAGGAGCTTCCACACTTTATTAACAGTTGTGCAGATAGACACCCTGTTAAATTCAGTTCTGTCTAAAGCACAAAATAAAGCGTTAATACCACGTGCGTCAAGACTGGCCTTTTTCTTTTCTTCCTCTGTATATCTGTTATGGGATTTTTCAACTAAAACTCCATCAACATTTATACGAGGTAGCTTTTGATAGCCATCAATAACAATAGACCATAAAAAAAAGTCAAGTGATTTCAAGAAGAAACTCATCCGTATTTTCTAATAGGTATAATTTTTACCATCAAACAGTGGAGGTCTGTTTGTGGCCTGGCCTTCACTTATGAATTTCACAGTTGCCATATGTTGTGCTGTGATCTATATAACAATTATTAAAATAAATAAATGATTGCAATGTTACCTTGCTTTACCTGTAACACCCGCTCTGATACCAATTGTAGGAACGAAATCGTAAAGCAGAATACTCTAGAGGGGGGTGAATAGAGTTGACAACGGAATAATGCTAATTAAAAATGTTAGCAGCAAGATCACAGAATAATAATCACAACTAAATAATATAAAGGCAGAGATAAGAAAGCAAACGCAAAGACAGCGATGTATACTGGTTTCCCTCTGTTGAGGACTAATCCAGTCGCTAGAACTCTTGCTACCAGTTGAATCCACTATTGGCAAAACTGCAAGTTTTCTTATGAAGTCCTTACAACTTCTACAATGCGAACTTTGATACGAAGAACTCGTCCAACTTCAATTGTGAAGAGTTGAATCTTCTATCAAGCCTCTGATTACAATCACTCTGAAACGTCTAGGCCGCACCGTACTAGCAAATCGACTAGAGGATTGTAACTGGCTTAGGATCTGAAATTTAAAGCTCGAAAAAAACTCTTTGGAAGACTGAAAGCTTTTTAGAAGAGAGAAGATTGAAAGTGAATGAGTGAGTTAAAATGATCGAAATCCTTCTCTATTTATAGGAGTTCCAAAGACAGAATTCTGGCAGAATTCGGGCAGAATTCGGGCAGTACTTGATGAGAAAATCTCGATCAAATCCGCAACTGCAGGAGGACCAAGTTCCAAGGAATTCAAAAACAAAACGGCCACTAACCAAACTCTGGCCGAACTCTGGCCGAGTTCTGTCAGGGTTAGGTTATGGTTTTAAAATAAGTTTTTGGAGAATTTTGAAAGCCTTTTTAAAAACCTTTTTGAAGCTTTTGTAAATACGAATGTTTTACAAAACTAAGGACATTTTAAAAGCAGTTTTAAATCATTTTGGAATAGCCTATTTGCCAGTACGACTCGTTGTACAAAGTATTCCTAGACTCAAATAAAATGAAAAATACATTGCTTAAAGAAATACAGACTCGAACAGGCAAACAACGCTTCGGTCTTGAACTGTGTAGATAGCTGTTCTTGATCATGTCCAAGAGTCCAAGATATCCTGACTAGCTTTATATATCAAGACAGAGTTTGATCAATTATTAAAATTAGTTTGACCATATGACCAATGGGCCAACAATTCAGACGCTAGAAGATATGTTGAGAGCGTGCATGCTTGATTTTGGCGGTTCATGGGAGGACCATCTTCATCTTGTTGAGTTTTCCAACAAATATAGCTATCAAGTGATCATTCAAATGGCACCGTTTGAGGTATTTTATGGTAGGAAGTGTCGATCTTCTGTTTGTCGGAGCGACATAGGAGAGCGACAGCTATTGGGTCCCGAGTTGGTCTTGAGCACAGTGGAGACAGTGAAGAAAATTTAGGACCACCTGCGAGCAGCGCAGGATCGTCAGAAGCAGTGGGCAGATAATCATCGTTGACCCTTACAGTTCAAAGAGGGCGACCATGTGTTCTTGAAGATATCCCCCACTAGAGGCATGATTCGATTCGGAGGACGTGGCAAGTTGAGTCCAAGGTACATCGGGCCTTTCGATGTCTTAGAACGTGTTGGAGATGTTGGCTATAGATTGGCCTTGCCACCTTCACTAGAGGGAGTGTATGACATATTCCACGTATCTCAGTTGAGGAGGTACGTGGCGGACAGCAATTATGTGCTTGATCACTCCGAGATCACAGTTGGACCGAGTTTGTCGTATGAACAGCAACCAGTAGGTATCCTCGATCGCCGAGTAAAGGTGTTGTGGACTCAATCTATTCCATTGGTTCGCATAGCATGGAAGCATCACTCGCCAGGGGAGTCTACTTGGGAGCACGAGGATGACATCCGAAATCGCTACCCGTACTTGTTCGAAGGCGAAGTTATGTCTTGCATTTTAAGTACTATTAATTCCCTTGCATTGCATTTGATCCCCCGACATTAGTTTAATTTCGAGGGCAAAATTTTCTTTAAGTTGGGTAGGATGTAAACCCCCATAATTTTTAATTAATTTTTATAAATTAATTAATGATGTTATACATTTTATTAATTATGAATTTATTGCTACCAGCTTATTAGTACAAATAAATGCATGTTTGTATATATTATATGTGTGCATGTTAGTATTACTACTAAATAAGCAATAATAGAATCTAGGAATTTAGGAAATTATTTGTATATTTTTAGGAACTTTTACTAGCCTAAAATGTATATATACTGATAGTTTGATATGTATATATATATATATATATATATATATATATATATATATATATATATATATATACAGATGTAATTGTTATAAAAAAAAGTATTAGTGGGCGGCCACACCCAGCAGGGGCAGCCAGCCACAGTATATATATATATATATATATATATATATATATATATATATATATATATATATATATATATATATATATATATATGTAATTGTTATTAAAAAAAGTATTAGTGGGCGGCTACACCCAGTAGGGGCGGCCAGCCACAGTAAATGAAGATTCGGGGAGGGGAGGCTTTTTGTAAAAATAAATATATGAGAAGAGAGGAGGAGACCAACCCACTTGGGGCCGGTCCACCTCACCCGACTCCCTAAGGCATTATTAGCAGCAGCTGCTGCAATACAACCCGAGCCCTACCATATTGTTTTCCTATTCGAAATAGGAGTAGCGTCGGCACTATATATAAAACCAACATCAAAACCGAAACCCTAACCCTCCAGAATTTTTTACCTTAATATCTCATCTCCATCTCGAACTCCAGGCGAACTACCCTGGCCGTTGGCGGCGCCGCACCACCACGCGAACACCGTCGGAGAGCCCAGGCCGACCACACTTCCGAACAAGCCCAGATTTGTCAAAAGTGAGGTACCCTTCTTCCAATCCCCTTTTCTTCACGCTCGCTCGATGATTTTTCGAAACATAAACTCCTATATGTAGCCTATATAAACCCCTCCAATCTTCTTCAAATAGAATCCTGAGAACCCCAAGGGACTGCTCGAAAAATCGAGGCAAAGTCGTCCAAAAAAACTGTTGAAAACAGAGTTTGAACCCAGATTCAAAACCACAACTTAGAAGCCAGATTCCAAACTGTGTGTCGAGATTTTTTAGAGACTAATTGAATACGTGTGAAGCCAACATAACCAGGACTAAAATGCAACTGGTAGATCGGTATTTCAATTTCTGTGCAAGAATTAAATCCATGTTAAACTTGTACGAAAAACTATTTTCAAAATAGTAGATTTTAGAGAATTTTCTCCGATACGACGTGCGCCCCGACAAAACGGGCGACGTGGTCGCATGCTATACGCATCGAAAGGCGCATATGGACGTTGTGGACGTGTGGGAACTGACGGAACTCAGTTTCGTTGCGTGTGTGCGACGAAATCAACGTGTATCCGTCGAGATACCCCCGTATCGGCATTTTGTAAACTTACCTATAACTTCGTGTACAGTCGTCGAATCGAGACGAAACTTGTGCCAACAGGTCCGAATCGAAATTCTGGTCCTGTGTTCCAAGTTTGGTTCGATTCTGAGAAGGTCGAATCAGAACCCTTTTTGGCGGGCCCGCGATCCACTCAAATGGCAATTTTATACGCGGCTCATCGGAATCCAAAACTGGACATACCATTGAGTTCCTCTCCTCAAACTGAAACGATAGACATGTAGTTTGACGACTTTAGAGACCATAGACTTTGGCACGTATTTCGGTGCAAAGCGGGTCCAACGGCGGACATCGTTTTGACCCAAAATTACAATTTTTCTCCTGTTCCAGAATTCGACTTTTGGACAGGCATTTCCTAGGTATGTCTTTCACACCGAGTGCATTTTTGATGTTTGTTTTAGTGTCCAGAGTTGTTTGGAGACTGTGATGTTTCTTGTCTGACATTGTGATTTCTTGAGCTTGCCACCTTGCACCATCAGGCAAGATAACTTGCCACCTTACTCTGTGAATATTATACTTCTTATTTTTAGTTGTTATTATCAGCATTTTGTTTCTTGATATTTAAACTGTGCGTCCAAGTTATACTTGGGTGCAAGCGACCCTATCGGTCGTTTACCTCGTCTATTTATTTCTCTTGCATTGACTTAGTCTAGTGACCACTCGTTGATGTTGAGGTATTGGTATATCTCATGCGGCTTTGACACTTGTTGTATCATATGATGTGAGTCACATGTAGGACACGTACCCGCGTAGTCGGCTGGTCATCGATACGTATGGACCATACGACGGATAGGAGTAACTGTCAATAGTATTGCATGTTAGAAGACTTGGCGGTTACTAGAGGTTCATATCAGTCATAGACATGATGATACTAGACATTGGGTGGGGAGAACAATACCTGACGTATGGACTTCTTTACACTTTCCTGATTACCTGTGCGCTCCTCCGGAGACGCAGGCTCCAGGCGCCCTCTGACGTTTTCCAGAGCGTTATGGACGTAGCCCCTTGCACATGGTGCCCTCTGACGCTTCCAGAGCTTTATGGACGTAGGCCCATGGTACCCTCTATGGGAACTATGTCGATCCCATTTACAGCCAGGGCTCATGCGTCGAAGGATTGTATCTCAACTGCATATTCACAGTAGAATGGTCAGGAACCCGATTGCATGCTTACCTTTTTCTCTTATTATATTATCACAGTTTATATGGCATAGTATTTTATTGTATCTTGCTATGTCCCCTGAGGACCTGGTTATCTCTCCAGGTTTAGACGATTTTCTACAGAAGTACGGAGCGACATTGGAGCTATCCTACATCGATGACGAGGCAGTCTTTACTGATGTCTAGTCTATTCTTTATTTGAGACATTAGTGAACATTATTTTTACATCTCATTTCTTTCAATTTGCGGAGGTTGGACTCTGATCTTGTGAGACTATTTTTCATAGCTGTTTGGAGTGAGTATGTTTACCTGGCTATCTTTTGATACTTTTACTTATTTATTTGGACTTTATTATCTTCTGTGTTGAGCCGTGATAAGATTAGATTATATATAGCTGGCCTGTGGTTTTTTTTATTTACAGCTTATGTGCATATTTGATGATTCCATATATTGGAGTATTTTTCGTATATGTGCAGCTGGCATGTTCACGTACTTGGTCCTACGTATTTTGGGACTGGGGCGTTACACCAACCTTGTTATCATCAAACGATGGGATCGGCAGGGATGGAAAGTTTAGCAAGGGCCGGTTTCCCTAATTTGAAATTATTACTTGATTTGCTGTATAAATCCTTAT
Organism: Iris pallida; assembly: GCA_029216955.1. NCBI lineage: Eukaryota > Viridiplantae > Streptophyta > Magnoliopsida > Asparagales > Iridaceae > Iris > Iris pallida. The sequence continues at coordinate 1,661,989 of JANAVB010037414.1, read as the reverse complement.
TTGATTTTGAATTGTTAAACTGTTGGATGTGTAATTTCCTATTCAATTTGATTGTGTTAAGTATTGGGTCTGTAATAATAAGACAGGTTAGATTATCCCTTTAATTGTGTTCATATTTCAGTTAGAATTTTGCTGACTTCTAGTCTTGCTTTTCTACTAGCATTGGCAATATCAGGCCAAGTACTGGGTCGTATAAGTCTTGCTGGGGATTGGGCCCTATTTGTACTCGACTTAGTTGCTGAGCCTGGGTGTAGATGAGTTTTGAGCAAGATTGAGGAATGGTTGGGTGGTTTGTAATGTTACAAAAGTTGAGTTCTGCATCTAGTTGTTGGCTTGGCATTGGGTTATTGGTTTTGGTTAATAGGCTGGGTGGGGACTGACTGGATTAATGGGCCCTGAGTCATAATGGAAGAAGTAAATATAATTAAGAAGGTGGGCTGATGTTGACTCTGGGCTGTGTGATTTGGGGTTGAGGACTTGGGCCTGTTATTATATAAATAATTTATGGTTGGTTTAATCCTATACAAATATTACTAAGTATTGTTTTGATTTAGTAAAATATTTCCAAATCAAATTATTCATGTATCTAGTTAATGTTGACTGTTAGAAAATATTTTGGTTCTAAATTATTTGTATGCTATTATGGATATTTTGTTAACTACTATAGATTAATATGGTAACAAAGTAATATTATCAGCAACTAGATAACTATTAAGAGATTCTTAACTAACTGATAATAGTGTTAGCCTGTTAAATTATAAGGCAAGATTTTCCTAATACTTCCTTAGTATCAATAAATTATGCCATGTTTTATCATTCTACTAAATAGGCTATCTATATTATTTGAGCATCGTGTTCCAAAATAACCTTATAGAATTGCCTATGTATATACTTTGATAGAAATGAGTGTAGTAGTGTGTAGAAGCATGGAAAATATCAGAATAATGGTCCATGCGGCTCCGGATACGAAGCCTATGCGGCTCATATGGGGGCTGTCTTATACAGTTCAAAGGAAGACTCTCTGTCTCATGCGGCTCGAGAGTGCATGCGGTTCAGCAGGAATATGCGGCTCGATCCATGCCACGTGTCCTCCTGAGATCCTTCCCTACAGCTGGCCCTTTGAATAGTGGCCTCATTTAATGCTCTGACACGATTTGACGACTGTGGCGGCTCTGGCATAAAGTGTCATAATGACTCTGCCATAATGACAGACTCTTCGGGAAAGGAAGAAGATCTCTGACCCAATCCGTCAGAAATCCTAGGTAGCCACGTAGCAAATCTCATGCGGCTTAAATAGAGAACAGCTTCATGCGGCTCACGGAGAAGTCATCCTATATGACTAGCAGAAATCAGCCATATGCGGCCCACTGAGAGCTCAGCCCCTGCGGCTCAATACAACGCTAACTCATGCTGCTCGCAAAGACTATGCATATGCGGCTCATTGAGAGTTCGTTCCCTGCGGTCCGATGAAGCATTGTCCTATGCGGCTCATGAAGAGTATCTCCCTGCGGTTCAAGTGTTGTCCATCCTATGCGGCTCTGGCAGGACCCACAATCAAGACACGTGGCATCGGATCAATCGACGATTTAACCGAATCTCAACAAATATATCTGACATCATCATCATAATTACTGAGATCAAGGCATATCATTTATCGTCAAGCCAATGGGACACGTGGCGAGCAATCGGGCATTGGTATAATCAATCATGAAGATTTAAAGCAATCAACATTAATTGCTCACAAGATTCGGTGCTATCCTCATTAATGGCCGAGATTTATTGTAATCAGGACCAAGGGTTCAGATAGATTGAAGGAGCGCCGACATTCCAAAACAATGATCATTAGCAAACCCTAATGATCATACCCTACTCTTATAAATAGCTAGCATCATTTTTTTGCATAAAGGCCGGCAACAAAAAAGAATAAAAATATACAGAGTCAGAGAGAGAATACACAGAGAGAGAGAGAGAAGCCAGGAGAGCAACAGGGGAGCAAAAAGAGCACTTCTTCGTCAACGCCAACCATCTTTTCACAAGGAGCCAAGGCTGCATACCGATCGTCCAAGGAGTAAGGCATGGCTGCCGTCGCCTTCCCGAGCCTCTATCGTCACCCTCCAGAATCTAAAATAAACAATTGTACTTAGATTGCTGTACCTAGGTTTTCGTCCCTAGGCTTTCTTTGTACAAGCGAGTTTGTATTGTGAGTCTAAGTTCAATCCTCCGATAATTATTCTGTACTTTTACAATCAATGGCAAACACGATGGCGACTCTGCTGGGGAGCAACTTCTCCACGGCTGAGGAGTTGGTGACGCAATCGGATGCAGCCAAGCTTGGCTCCACGCAACAAAAGATGGTCGTCCGCTTCGACCAACAAGCGTTTGAAGAGATGCTCTCCGAAGGAAGCGCTGGCCCGGTCCAGAAGCGCACCCGCAAGACAAAGGCTCGCAGAGATTGGAGGCCAAAATCATTTGCTCCTCTCCAAGCCCCCGACGGTATACCCTCTGTTGCTCAAGACGGTGAGAAGGACTCTTCTGCGGCCCCACTTCAGACCGTAGACAACTCTGCTGTCTCCAAGTCCGGCAGAAGAAAATACTATGATGCTGGACTTGCAGAGACAAAGAGGAACTCTACGCGAACTGAGCCGCATAGGGGTGCTAGCCGAGTGAAAAAGGCTCATACGACCACATCCGCTAGCCGCATGGACAAAGCCCATGCGGCCACAGTCGCTAGCCGCATGAAGAAGAATCAGGCGGTCACATCTGGCAGTCGCATAGTTTATGCAGCTACAGTCGCCAATCACATGGATGAAACACATGAGGCTACAGGAGGCAGCCGCTTGCAGAAAACCCATACGGCCACTATTGCCAACCGCATACGGCCAGCCTGCACGGTCGTGACTCCTAACCGCCCAAAGACAATTCATCCGACAGCAGAAGATGACCGCATGCAGACAGCCTGCACGGTACCCAACTCTGGCGGCATAGCATCCGTTCCACGCTTCTCTCGATCGGTCTTCGACCGTCTCTCATACGGTCCCGACCCTGATGATTCTCTGTATGATAAGCCAGATTCTGTGGCATTCAACTTGGACTCCTCCTATTACGCACCCACAAGTGCTAGAAGGAGGAAGTCTAGGGCAGCGCGGGCTCATCGAGCCCAGTCAGCTATCCCAACCTCTGACTATCGGAGCGTCCCGTTGACTATCACACGGACCTCGGATGGAAAGTTGTATACAACCACTCAAGTCCAGCCCCACGCGGCAAACAGACAGAGTGGTTCCTCTGACCTGCGGAAGACGATCCTCCACAAACGCAAGGAAAGAGAAGGAGTGTCGGTGTGCAAAGAGTCCTCGCTTGGGCATCGCTGCACCCAAATCATCGTCAATTGCTGCTGCAACAACGCGGCAATGACGGAAGCTCGGCCATCCGTCTTCCAAAGGCTACAGCACCCAAAAGATAAGGCACCTCCTGTTGTCTCCTGTAATTCTGCTCAAAAAGTCCCCGTCGAAGAGAGAAGGAAGAAAATGAGCGTCTCCAGTCCGAAGATATCAACCACTACAACTAAGAAACTGTCGTCTAAACGGTTGCCTTCCACTGGTGTATTCCAACACACACGTTCAAAGACGAAATTTACCGCAATAGGAAATTCATCATCTACATCGCTGGGGGTGGAAGGAGCTGGGGGTAGCACTCCTCCGCACATCCGCAACAATCCGATGTTCCAAGGAACCGAGTCCGCACAAACAACTCTTCCATCAGGAGCAACGGACGCTGATGCCCCCGAGGACATCCGTAACTCTCAAGACAAGGCAAGCTCTGAAGCTGGGGATACCATTCCCTCCGAGTCCGAGCCCGAAGAGAACATTCCCACCTATCCCGATGACTTTTCGGTACATGGGTACGACTCAGAGGGCACATCCTCCACCGTTCCTTTCGTCACTCCTCACGTAAGAACGGTGTTCATGACGGACAGCGATCAAGGTGGTTCCAGTGATCGCCAGCGCATCGACAGTCTCGAAGCCATATTACTTGCTTTGGTCAAGTCTGTAGACGAGATTAAAGCGGCCCTGCCCACTTTACAAGGAGGAGCGCCCGGTCAAACAAACACAGGCCCCGCGGTCAATATAGATTCAAACTCAGCGGCACCAAACCTGGGCAATAATCCTCCCGAAATAACAGCTCCCGCCGCGACAGATGAGACCCGAGAAGTAAGAAGAGAGGTCCACGAGCTCCGTGCCATATTTTATGCCCGAGAAAACGCTCAAGATCTAAGAATACGGCAACCATATCCTGCTGAGTGGAGGGATGTTCCATTCCCACCAAGATATAAGCCGTTCAACATCAACCCGTATGATGGCAAAACCTCAGCAAGTCGATACATCACTTACTTTGAGGTCACCACCGACCATCTGCCCCATGAAGATGCGATCCTCACACGGTTATTCATTGGTGCATTGGAAGGAGTCGCCTTTAATTGGTACCGCAATCTACCGGACAACTGCATCCATTCCTTCGCCGGCTTCAAGCGCATGTTCTTGGAACGATTCTATGAAGTAGGACAAGACATCACTATGTCCACTCTCATGGACGTCGTCCAAGGGGAGAAGGAGATAACAAGAAACTATATCGAGCGGTTCCGCCAGACCGCCATGAAGCTGCCTTCCGGAAATCCGGATTCTTCTTTGATCGAAATCTGCCAAAAGAGACTGCTCCCAACGATCAGTCTCTGGATGGGCGAGAGTCAATTCAAAGATTGGAAGGCATTCATCATCAGCGCCACAAGCGCTGAAGAACGACTGAAGAAGGCCCGCCAACTGGTTGCACATCTCAGAAGGAGAAAACAAGGGTAAGCGTCTCAACAACGATAATGGGGGTAACCCCTCCAACAATCGGGACAGCAAGGGAAAACAGGCTATGGTGGCCGACACGGCCCAAAAGCCCGAGCCACAGCCAGCAGACAAGCAATGGCCTCAGATCACTTACTCTTTCGAAGACGGCCACGTCAAGCCTATCTTAGACATGCTTATACAAGGAGGTAGAATTCAGCTTCCTCCACCAAGACGGGAGCCTCGGCCGGCTAATTTGGAGAACCCAAAGTTCTGCCATTACCACCGTTATGTACACCACGCTACACATGACTGCTACCAACTAAAACGGTACATCCAAAGCCTCATCGAGTCGAACGCTCTGGCCATCGACTTCGAAGAGGTAACCGTAGCAGCCAATATGGTGTCCGTACAATTCGGCAACTTCCCTCCAACGGAGACCCAAGACGGGGTAATTCCCGTCCCTCTCGCGACAATGGAGATTACCAATCTTCCCCCGCCCCGAGAACAAGCTGCTGGTCTAGTACCTCTCACCACCTCAAGAGGAGAGGTCATGTGGGTCCATCCAGACTTGGTGTCAGAAGTAACTCGGCCCACACCATCTCCCACCAACAAAAAAAGTGGAAAAATCAAGACCTACCGCACAATTTCAGCAGACAACGAGGAAGCTACAGCCGTCGTCACGCGGTCCGGAGCACAATCCCAACCTGTGGTTGATAGTCCAGCTGAAAATCATCAACCCACTGCAACTGATGCTCTGGGATCGGTTCGACGACCGACAAGCCTAGGCCGAAGGAGACTCGCTTCGACAAATCTCTCCGAAAGGACGCAGCCTAAGGGCTAGAGAGGCCCTACAACTTTGACATCTTAGCACAATTGGCTAGTACTCCGGCCAAATTGTCATTATATGAACTCCTGAGGCTCTCCAAAGACGTTCGTATTGCATTGAGCGAAGCACTCCAAAATGCCGATGCCTATCTCGCTCAATCTAATCTCACTGGGGAGGACTCAACCATGGATCTCCAAGATAGTGCCTGCACGGGAGCAATGCCTAACATCGTCTTCACTCCGCAGGACATGCTCATCAAAACCAACCTACATGATCGCCCGCTATACTACACGGGATACATCGGCGACGTGAAAGTGGATCGGATGCACATTGATCCTGGATCTTCCATAAGCATTATCCCGAAAGGTCTGCTACATCATCTCCGCATCCCAATGTATCGCCTAACACCTACAAGCACCGCCATCAGCAGTTTTAATTCGGGCAGGAGCTACCCTATCGGGAAGATTCGTCTGAAGTGTCAGATTGGCGATTTCCAATCCGAGGTCACCTGCTACGTCATAGATGCAGACACTTCTTACAACATCCTCTTGGGGCACCCATGGATACACGATTATATGATCGTGCCTTCCATGCTACACCAGTGCTTCAAATATGTCGACAAACACGGCTTCGTGAAGACAGAGTTTGCTGACATCGATCCCTTCAAAGGGGTCGAATCTTAATACTCGGACTCCTGTTTATACGAAAAGTCGAAGAGGCACCTAGATGAAGGAGACGCACAAGCTCATACTGAGACAGCCACGGGATCAGAAGGACCCCTGACGATCCACCTCCAAGCTCACAAACCGGGCAAGTCTGCACCCCTCACCGCCACTCTGCGGAAGGACGCGATCAGCCTCTCGGCGCAAGAGGAGCAGATGACAATCCGGCTGTCGAGATTCGGCCAAGTGCCGAGACCCACAACGGAGCCACTAACAATCAAGTTACCAAGAGTCAGTCAACCACAAAAAGGGAAGCTCAACCCCTCGGACAGGCCATTGACAATACGCCTTCCCAAGAAAGGTTGTCGCCTCGATGCAAGGTCTGACACTTCTAGCGAACCAGCCACTCCTCGCTCTACATCGAATGCCAAACTGGGGGTCGCCAGTCTGCCAACTACCCCATGCTCTGCTCCATCAACTGGACCACTGACAATCAAGCTTCCTAGGTCATCATCTCGGTCTTCGTTCACACTGTTGGCCTAATGATTATATTGTGTTTTTGAATATGGCTAATCAGTTAAGTTTAACAAAGTGATGTCACTAATATTCATATACTCACTATCATGCTGCTACTTAAACTTAGCATTGTACTAATTGTCCTATACTATATTGCTATGCTTGTATCGTACTGCAACATATTTTGTTGGCCTAACATGCTATCATGTTGTTACTTAAACTTAGCATTGTCCTAATTGTCCTGTATTATATTGCTATGCTTGTATCGTACTGCAACATATTTTGCTGGCCTAACATGTATTTGTAGACATGCAGTAAGCATGATCAAACATGATCAAACAGGACATAGGCAATGAAGAATTAATGATGGAGCGAAGACGGCGTCATACAAAAAGATTTTTTCGAACCGCCTAGCGACCTATCCGGGGCCTCGCATCGGGGGTTCCGCTGCCCGGTCAGCGGACAGGGGTCGAGGGGGCAGCGCCCCCCGTCGGGGGTTCGGGAGCGAAGCCCCCGAAAGGTATTCAGATTTCCAGATCTGTTTATCTTCGGACGACTGCTGTCAAGGGAAAAGACGTCTTCAGGACTGCTCAAATATCAGAAGAAAGGCGTCATCAAAAGGGCTCTTGGTTTTTCTATTTGTTCCAAGTCTGTAATCTTCAATTTATTGAGTCTAGGAGAATGTGTACGTTGAGTCGCACTGAGTCATCTCAACCCCTAGACATATCTCTCCAAGCTCTACCATTCAAACAGACCAATTCCTGAACCAAGCCCAAGCTCCACAAAGCCCAAAAGCCCAATGGACCAATTCTGTCTTCTGGAGACAGAGTTCGGGCCGAACTCTGCCTCCACACAGAGTTCGGGCCGAACTCTGTCCCCTGATTTCCAGCACCCTAATTTTTAGGGCCTGCTTGCTACAAGCTGTCCAACGGCCAAAAATTTGAATTATCCATACCGAATTCTGGCCGAATTCTGCTTGTCCCGAATCCTATAAATAGGCCTTGGTTTCTCTCATTTGAAACCATCCACTCTTCTATTCTTCTTCTCTTACATAGCCTATATAGTCAAGAGCCTTACTCTTCCAATCTACTAGCCACAAAACTTCCCAAGCCCCAAGGTGCTCAAATACGATTCAGCTAGAAGTTTTTGTGCAAGAGTTGAAAAGAAAAATCACTTGGACAATTCCAAGTCGCTTGGAAAAATCCAAGCAAATCGCCACTGCGATCCTCTGTAAGAAGTTGACGTGCTCTTCTGAAAAAAAGGCACGGGTTGTAAACTACTATTTCATAAATAGTGGATTTGAATCCTGAGCTAGAGTTCTCAGGCCTGGACTAGTCCTCCACGAGGGAAACCAGGTTAAAACTGCTGTGTTTGCGTATGCTCTTCTGATCTTTATTTACTTCCGCATTTCCTTCTGATTTATTTACTATCTTGATAGTTATTTTTGGAGGTGATATAGAGTTAATTTTTATTTGGTGATTATCGACACAAACTCTATTCACCCCCCTCTAGAGTTGCCTCCACCTGTGTTTTCAATTGGTATCAGAGCAAGGTCTCTATTGTAAGGCTTAACATCCTTAGAGTAGATCCTTGTTTATTTGTGTATGGCATCGTATTCTTCCTCCTCCGATGAAGAGGGTTTTACTTCTAGTAGCATAGACAATCATGTTTCTTCTAAATGCAATAAGTGCTCTAAGTGAAAAGCCATGGCTAACCAATCCTTAAAGTTTGCTAAGGCTTTTCATTCTACAAATGAAGAACTTGTAGAAAAGGTTATTCATTTAGAAGAAGCTAATAAGTTTTTGAGAAATAAAAACAATATTTTATTATCTAGACTTGACTCTCAAAACTCATCTTGTGTTTCTTTAAAGAGTTTGAATGATTCTTTAATTTTGAAAATCAAATCTCTTTCCTCATCAATAGAAGACCTTAAGAAGCAAGCACATGAGCTAAATCATTTGCATGATTCTTCTATTGACTCTTTAAAGAAACAAAATGATGATTTTATTTCTAGAATTGCTTTATTTGAAAAAGAGAATTATGCTTTAAATGCTAAATTTGATTCTCTTACTTGTTTGCATAATGATTTGCTATTAGAACATGATATTCTTAAGACCAAATCCATGCATAGTGATTCTTTTACTTGTGTGCATAATGATTTGCTATTAGAATATGATATTCTTAAGACCAAATCCATGCATAGTGATTCTCTTACTTGTGTGCATAATGATTTGCTATTAGAACATGATATTCTTAAGACCAAATCCATGCATGCTCACTTTAGAAATATTCATCATTCTAGTATGTCACATGTTCATAATCATGCTCATTCCGATACATGTGCACACACTAGTATTAGGTGCTTCTATTGCTCTCGCATTGGACACATGAGTGTAACTTGTCCTATTCGTAGGAGTTTTTCTACCAATGCTAGAGTAAATAGTATATGGGTCCCTAAAGCTAACAAATGTGGATCCAAGTTTATTTGGATACTAAAGTCTTCGCCTAATATTGTAGGTGGAGCTACTTGTATCAGGACATAGCACCGAGGAAGCGTGTTGGTGGTTGCAAAGCTCAAAGGTTATCTTCCAAGCAATTGCACCAACACAAGTGTGGCCACTAGAGCCACTTTGGTAACATGCTAAACGATTCTCTTTAAATGGTTTATATTTGTTGAATCTAGCATGTTTCTTTTGATGTCTTGCTACTAGCTCACATTTGATATCTTTTAGTTGCTTATTATATAAATTAATGTGAGATATAATACTAGCATGCTTAGTTGACTTTCTTTCTATTTCTTTTATATAGCATGACTAGTTACATAGCTTTATATGATTAGTTTACACTATGTAGTTTATCACTCATTTTCTAGTAGTGTGATACATTTATATATGCATGCTCGTTATTCTTAATCCTTATTTACAAAGCATGCATATCACTCTAGTCCATATAACCTTGGTTTTGATTTGAGTTAATATGATTTTAACTCTTCATCTTTAAAAGTTTTGAGATAGTTACTTCTTGCCGATTTGTATTTAATATATCATTGGTATTTGTGAATATATGTGTTTAGCACAAGCTACTTATAATTTGATAAGTATATACTTATACTTCTTTTTAATCTTGTGCTTGCATAATATCTTCATTATCAATTCTCATATTTTATTTTGATTATCCTATTGAGAATCAATTATGTCTTTGCCTAATAAAGTCTATTTATACGTGTTTTTGAATTTGTGATAGTTTTTCAAACATTCATTATGGATACATGACTATATTCATTAAATCTTCCTTTACATGTAGATCATGTATTTATTATATTGACATCTATTTTTTTTGGATATCTTTATGTGGGCATATGAGTTAAGCTCAAGTTTCATATTATTTTGAAGAGTATATATTCATACTTTTGCTTACCTCATAATTTAGCTATTGATTCTTTTGCCTAAATTTGTGTTATCTCTACTTGAATCAATTAGCTTATTCCTTAAAGTCTTCTTTTTGATGATATCTTATTGGCTTTTATTTGTTGACTTTATGGATACATGTCTTTCACTCTTATTTTGATCTTTTTCGCTTAACCATTTTTCAGCCTGATTCCAGTTCTGTCACCAGAATCCGGAATTCGGGCCGAACTCTGTCCTTACCAGAGTTCGGGCCGACTTCGGCCTGGCTGTTCCAGAACCGGAAACAGCCTCAGCCGTTGATCATATTATAGATCCAATGGCCATTATTGATTCCAAATGCTAATATTTATTTATTCAAATGCCTTTAAGTTGGAATGTTGAGAGAAAATATTTATTAGTGTCTTGTTCATGACTTTTATGGAAGTTCTTTTAAGAATTGCTTGGTTTTGTGCTTTACCTTACTTGTTGAGATTATCGTACTTATTTTGACTATGAATCTTCTATATATTTATTTTCATAAAGTGTATTATGAAAATATTTGTTTTGAAAATATTCTTAGCAAATTTTGATGATCATTCTTTCATTATTATTTGGGTATTTACCTCTCTTATTCATAGAGATTTTTATACTTTGATGTTGTTTGATGATATTGCATATATTCTTTTAAATCTAATTTCTTAAAAGTAAAGAACATTTTGGGAACAAGCCGAAAGGGTCCTTCTCTCATACAGGTGTAAATAGCCTGAAGCGACACGGTGCACTAGTCTTCGGACTACCGCTAGCTGGGAACCGGCCCCTACAGCTAACCCAAAGTGATCAACACTTTATAGACTTAAGATTTATTAAGGTCTACTTGCAACCATTATCTAGTTCTGGATCCTCTCCTAAGTTCCAGAATACTTCATCATATCTAGCCTTATATTTGAGCTATAAATATTTTATTATTATTTCCCAATGATGTTTTGTAGCACATGAGAATACATGTAATTGATATATCATACTTCTCATGTCTTTAACTACTATGGGTTGAACTTTTACTTTGAGATTTTCTATTTCTAGAGAATACACTTTCATAATGGTTATAATTTTGCATTCTCTAGATCAATCTATTATTTCATTATCTTGGGTTAATCTCAATATTTGGCAAAGAGATTTGCTCTATTATGTTTTCATGAACATCTCTTTTGTCTTTTACTTGATGAGAGTCTAATTCATTTACTTGCTATCTTATACTCTTATCCTTGCTTAGCAAAGAGTATATAAATCATTTTGATCATTCAAAATGTATTACCCTTATTGTGAACTCTATGCTTAAGCATGTATTTTTTTTTTTTGGTGTTAGTGACTTAAGATTTAATAAGCACATTTATCATGTTAATGGCCTATCTCATTAATCTTAATTAGTTATGTAGCTAGCTTGCTTATTTGCGATGTATTGTTAAGCTACATAATTTTTGTTCACTTTCACTCATCTAGCTATCTTCTTGAACTTCAATCTATATGTGATATGCTAGTTTACAAAAACAAGATTTATGAATTCTTTCTGATTTGTATTCTATTTTAGATACATATGTTTGGTTTCTAAAATTAGTTTGACAATTTTTTTTATTTTATCTTGTTTCCATTGAGATTTGTGATTCATCGCTTTAACTTCCTTTCATACTAGTCATTGATAAGCATCTCTTAAATTTCTCTCATCTTTTGAGTCATGATTCTATTATATTATTATTTCTTTGGAATAAATTTGCAATCATTTAAATGAGATTGACTCTTTTCCATATTTTCTTTTGCTTTGTAAGATTTTATTATAAATATGGATTTGGAATTTTTTTTGAGATTCGTTGGATCATGTTTACTGTTATTGATAAATGATCCTAATGGTTGAGTAGTCCTATATTATCTAATTATGTGGTTATCAAGTTAATTTATTACTCTACTTTGACTACTCATGGATTATCACATATGTTCTTTGCTATTTGAACTTCATTGGTTTCTCATTTAGTATTAGCAAGGTTGGATTATTACCCATTGATGGGTACATATGTGGTAAAACATACATAGTCCATGCAAAGCAATAAATTGGTTGATCATTTCTTAATTAGATAATCATGGACATGATATTTGAGATTTATTTTTTATTTTTGAGCTATATTGTTATTCTCATCATGATTGTTTTTAATGGACCTTATTTCTTTTCATGATGATCCTTTTCTCAAAAGGTAACATGCATTGATCTATCATATTTAAATAGATTCTTCTATATAGGCTAATGTATGTCATCTTTTGATTATATGTGCTTAATTAAGATATTATTTTGATCGTTCATCTTTAGTGACTATTTATTGGATATCTCTTCTAAAGATGACATTATTTGTTTTATGACGTTTTTATAGCCTTATATGCATTGAGCAAGGGGGAGAAATCAATACTTGATTTATCTCTAGATCTTGAAGTTATCATTTTTTTTGCTATAAGTGCTTTGGAACTAGATACGCATATTTTAAGGGGGAGCAAATAAATTGGTTCAATTCATTTATACCCTTTAATATGTCGTATACGTAGTTCATCATTGACCTTTTTTTTTAATACTGATATTTTGTGAAAGGTTTATGAGAGTTTATGCAATTGTTTTCATCATATTATCTCTCTCTTTTATATTAGTCATCTCATTTAATTTCGTATTTTATCTTGATGACGATCGTGCTTTCTTTGATTTGGTTTTCTTTGTATGTTTCTTTTGGCTTTCCTTATTGAGGACTTATCCAATATTCATGATTTTATCTATATTGGTCATAGTTTGAGGGGGAGCATTCAATTCGACTGAGTTTCTCCTTCTCAAACATTGTTTCTTCTTTACCTTCATGTTCATTTATATAGCATGATAAGATAATTGAGTTTAAATGCATGAATTTTGGATAAGCAAATAGATTTGCAAATAATGAGATCTTTTTATATCAATTGCTTCTATTTTACATTGATCATTCATTTATTTTGTTTCACTATTTATCTGTGGACAATTATGACTATCATAGTTTCATTGATCAATGTTTCAAGTTTATATATTTCAATTGATATCAAGTTTGTCTATTTCAATATCTCAATTGGTATCTTTCTACTTTGATATCTATTATTTGCAATTATCTTATCCCTATGGTTTTTGACTGAATTTTTTTTCATAATTCTCTTCCAAAAGTTTTTGGATGTCTTTCTTGGATTTCATGTAATACTATGTTTTTGGATGTCTTTCTTGGATTTCATATTAGTAAACTATCTATTGACTATTTTCATATTCTTTTAGTTTGACCAACTATTTGTGTTTTGACAAGCTATTTTTTATTTGGCACTCTACATTGGGTATGTAATCTCTATACTTGTCTTTACACACTTCTCCCATTGTTCCTTTTTTTTAGTATATCTTGATCATGATTGTCTCTGCCTTCCTCCTTATGCTTGAGTTCATTTTATCTCTTATTACGGGGGAGCTTATTTTTTTGATCATGTCAAAGGGGGAGAAATAAGTTTAAGTTAGCACACAATCTTCTCGTAGAATGTGTTTATTAGTGATATATGCATCTATCGTATCTGTCTTAAACTTAACCGATTTGTCATAATCAAAAAGGGGGAGATTGTTGGCCCAATGATTATATTGTATTTTTGAATATGGCTAATCAGTTAAGTTTAACATAGTGATGTCACTAATATTCATATACTCACTATCATGCTGCTACTTAAACTTAGCATTGTCCTAATTGTCCTATACTATATTGCTATGCTTGTATCGTACTGCAACATATTTTGTTGGCCTAACATGCTATCATGTTGTTACTTAAACTTAGCAATGTCCTAATTGTCCTGTATTATATTGCTATGCTTGTATCGTACTGCAACATATTTTCCTGGCCTAACATGTATTTGTAGACATGCAGTAAGCATGATCAAACAGGACATAGGCAATGAAGAATTAATGATGGAGCGAAGACGGCGTCATACAAAAAGATTTCTCCGAACCGTCTAGCGACCTATCCGGGGCCTCGCATCGGGGGTTCCGCTGCCCGGTCAGCGGACAGGGGTCGAGGGGGGCAGCGTCCCCCGTCGTGGGTTCGGGAGCGAAGCCCCCGAAAGGTATTCAGATTTCCAGATCTGTTTATCTTTGGACGACTGCTGTCAAGGGAAAAGACGTCTTCAGGACTGCTCAAATATCAGAAGAAAGGCGTCATCAAAAGGGCTCTTGGTTTTTCTATTTGTTCCAAGTCTGTAATCTTCAATTTATTGAGTCTAGGAGAATGTGTACGTTGAGTCGCACTGAGTCATCTCAACCCCTAGACATATCTCTCCAAGCTCTACCATTCAAATAGACCAATTCCTGAACCAAGCCCAAGCTCCACAAAGCCCAAAAGCCCAATGGACCAATTCTGTCTTCTGGAGACAGAGTTCGGGCCGAACTCTGCCTCCACACAGAGTTCGGGCCGAACTCTGTCCCCTGATTTCCAGCACCCTGATTTTTAGGGCCTGCTTGCTACAAGCTGTCCAACGGCCAAAAATTTGAATTATCCATACCGAATTCTGGCCGAATTCTGCTTGTCCCGAATCCTATAAATAGGCCTTGGTTTCTCTCATTTGAAACCATCCACTCTTCTATTCTTCTTCTCTTACATAGCCTATATAGTCAAGAGCCTTACTCCTCCAATCTACTAGCCACAAAACTTCCTAAGCCCCAAGGTGCTCAAGTGCGATTCAGCTAGAAGTTTTTGTGCAAGAGTTGAAAAGAAAAGTCACTTGGACAATTCCAAGTCGCTTGAAAAAATCCAAGCAAATCGCCACTGCGATCCTCTGTAAGAAGTTGACGTGCTCTTCTGAAAAAAAGGCACGGGTTGTAAACTACTATTTCACAAATAGTGGATTTGAATCCTGAGCTAGAGTTCTCAGGCCTGGATTAGTCCTCCACGAGGAAAACCAGGTTAAAACTGCTGTGTTTGCGTATGCTCTTCTGATCTTTATTTACTTCTGCATTTCCTTCTGATTTATTTACTATCTTGATAGTTATTTTTGGAGGTGATATAGAGTTAATTTTTATTTGGTGATTATCGACACAAACTCTATTCACCCCCCTCTAGAGTTGCCTATACCTGTGTTTTCACACACAGGGGGTAGTCGAAGAGGAACCGGAACTAGCCAAGTATGTGGCCGCCCACACTAATGTCCCCTCCACTGATGATGTAATCCCCCTAGAAAAGATACCTTACTTCATCAATAAAGGGTTATCTTTGAACAACATCGAGCTCAATAAGCTATGTACGATGTATGCTATGGAACACGGCATAGGCGCTCACCTACACACACAGGTGACAAATGTGTACACCGCAATCCAGCTTACTTCAGTAGAAGACGCCTACCGAATACACAAGGGAGGGGATCATCCAGTCATCTTCGGCCGGACGAACAACCCTCATTCCCGTACCATAGAAGAAGACGACCTCGGGTCAGATGCCGGGAGACTGCCTCTGTATCTCTATAGCCCTCAATCCAAGTATCTCATGCAGAAACATGGGTATGATCTAGAGACTACGCCAGGATTGAACTATGACACTGGGCGACGATTACCTTTGAAGCCGCCAGCCCCGGCGGGCAAACCATGGAACTACTATAACAAAACTCGATGCGGGTTAGGATATGTAACGCCTACTACGACCCCGGAAAGTTCAGATAAAGAATGCGACTGGCAGTCGCATTCAACCGGATCGCCAACTTCCGACTCAGATACCAGCATCGGAGATGTGTTCAGGCAAGTCATGTCAGTCAACATGACGTTCGCCGATGCTTACGAGGAAGACGAAGACATCCCCGAAATCCTCGAGCTAGAGCCTTGGGCCCAGCAATTAGACGCGCAATGGAAAAAGCGATTCGAACTGAGAGAACCTCCTACTGAAGATAAGGTCATACAAGTGGATCTCGGCAACGAATCTTCTCCAAAATCGATCTTCATCAGTGAAAGCCTAACCAACGAAGAACGGGAGTCGCTGTTAGAACTTGTCAGGAAGTACATTGATGTGTTCGCCTGGAGCTATGAAGACATGCCAGGGTAAAATCCTGACATCGCTCTTCATAAACTCAATATTCGGCCAGATGCGAAGCCAGTCAAACAACAACAGCGACGCTTCCGCCCAAGCATCATGGACGCGATCGAAGCTGAAGTCAACAAACTAATAGCCAGCAGTTTCATTCGTGAGGAGCAACATCCCGATTGGGTCGCCAATATAGTACCTGTCCTCAAGAAGAATGAGAAAATTCGAATCTGCATCGACTTCCGCAATCTGAACGAGGCATGCCCCAAACATGAATTCCTCCTTCCTCTCACAGACATCATGATCGACAATACCTGCGGCTTTGAGCGCATGTTATTCATGGATGGCTTTTCGGGATACAACCAAATCAAGATGTCTCCCGACGACGAAAAGCATACATCATTCCGAACACCGATTGGCACGTACTGCTACACAGTCATGCCTTTCGGTTTAAAGAATGCTGGCGCCACATATCAAAGAGCTATGAGCATCATCTTCAGAGACCACTTACGCAAGACGGTGGAGTACTATGTTGATGATATAGCCGTCAAGAGCCGTAGCAAAGGAGACCATCTGCAGGATCTAAGGACGGTATTCGACCTAATACGGACGCACAATTTGAAGATGAACCCTACGAAGTCCTTCCTGGACGTATCTAGCGGGAAGTTCTTAGGCTTCATCATCACTGCAAAGGGTATCCATGTAGACCCCGAGAAGACAAAAGCAATCATGGAGATGGGTCCCCCGAGAAATCTCCGCGAACTCAGAGGCCTTCAGGGAAGGCTAGCTTACATCAGAAGGTTCATTTCCAACCTCTCCGGGCGATGCCGGCCATTTACGCACCTCATGAAGAAAGGAGTCTCATTCGTATGGGACGAAGAATGCCAGCGTGCTTTCGATAGCATCAAAGAATATCTGTCAAATCCTCCGGTCTTGGTAGCCCCAGTCCCTGGAAAACCAATTCTGCTCTATGTACGAGCAATGGATACTCCCTCGGTGCTCTGTTGGCACAGAATAACGATGCAGGCCATGAACAGGCCATATATTACCTCAGCCAAATGATGATTGGACCAGAGCACCGATACACCGCTGTGGAGAAGGAATGCCTCGCTCTGGTGTTCGCCATTCAGAAAACGCGGCACTGTGTCATCGGACAAACGATACATGTGATCTCACGAGTTAACCCTCTCAGGGTCCTCATGACTAAACCAGGGGCACTCAGCTCTCGCCTCGCTACATGGACAATACTGCTGTCCCCTTATCATATGATCTTCGTCCCCCAAAAGGCAGTCAAAGGTCAAGCCCTGGCAGATTTCTTGGCAGCCCACCCAGGCTCGGAGTCCTCCAGGATATACGAAGAGATCCCAGATGAGGTCGTCGACTCGCATACAACCTCCCACGAAAATATATGGCGAATGTTCTTCGACGGCGCTTCGAGAACCGGACCTAAAGGCAATATAGTCGTCGGAGTCGGAGTAGTACTAATCTCTCCTTCCGGATTGGTGATTAACCGCGCTTATTCCCTCACTGAACCCTGTTCTAACAATGTGGCCGAGTACAACGCTCTGGTCATTGGCCTCCAACTTGCAAAAGAGCTGCGGGTAGAATACCTTGAAGCGTACGACGATTCCCAACTAATCGTCAATCAGATCCGGGGTTCGTACGAGGTACGCCATGAAGACATGATCCCTTATCATCAAATAGCGATCAATATCATCTCGGCATTTGAGGGGTTCTTCATCGAGCACGTCCCCAGACTCCGAAATATTGAAGCCGATGCCCTAGCTGGTCTCGCCGCTTCCCTAGCAGTTCCAAATTATGATCGACAATCAGTGGAAGTGATAGGCCATGAACTGGTCTGTCCCAAAAACAATGTGTAATTCGTCGCAAGTTATTCCGCACAGACGATCGATGACGCCCCAGATTGGAGACAACCATTCATCGACTTCGTCGTCTACGACATCCTGCCTGAGAACCCAAAGGAAGCTACTTCCATCAGAAGGCGTTCCCTCAGATTCTTCTACGATACAGAGACGAAAATGCTGTATCGCCGCTCCTACGACGGATTACTGCTTCGGTGTCTGTTTAATGCAGAAGCCAAGGAAATCGTACGAGAAGCCCATGACGGTGTTTGCGGAGCCCACCAGCCCGGCCCAAAACTGCAAGACCGTCTTCGCCGAATGGGCTACTATTGGCCCACAATGGTGGCAGACGCGATAGATTATGCTAGAAAGTGCAAAGCTTGCCAAGTCCACGCGGACTTCATCCACCAACCCTCTGAATTTTTACATCCGACAGTGGCGTCCTGGCCATTCGAAGCATGGGGAATGGATATCATTGGTCCAATCACCCCACCTTCCTCCCGAGGACATCGCTTCATACTTGCGATCACTGATTACTTCTCTAAATGGACAGAAGCTGTCCCACTCACAGAAGTCAAGACTTCAAACGTGATCAGCTTCCTTAAACACCACGTCATCTACCGCTTTGGACTGCCCCAAAGGATCATCCATGATAATGGTCCGCAGTTTACAAGCCACGCATTCTATCGGTTTTGCGATAAGCACCGTATTCAGAATATCGCCTCGACGCCGTACAACCCGGCAGCAAATGGGTTAGAAGAGGCGTTCAACAAAACAATCATCAAACTTCTCAAGAAGTTTATCTCCTCCAACAATCGTGACTGGAACGACAAGCTCGACGAGTGCTTATGGGCTTATCGCACCACGGTCCGAACAGCCACCGAAAATACACCGTTCTCTCTGGTATACGGAAGTGAGGCAGTCTTCCCCTTGGAGACACAGATCCCCTCACTACGTGTCGCCCTCACACACCAATTGACAACCGATGATAACTATCGACGTCGACTGCAAGAGTTAGAGGCCTTAGATGAAAAGCGCCTCCTAGCTCAGCAAAGGATCGAGCTATACCAAGCACGCATCTCAGGAGCCTTCAACAAGAAGGTCAAAATCAGAACATTCCAGGTAGGCGATCTCGTCTTGGCAGTCCGGAGGCCAATGGTCATGACTCACAAGACCACCGGCAAATTTCAGCCAAAGTGGGAGGGCCCATTTATCATTGAGACGGTATTCTCCAACGGTACTTACCGCCTTGCAAAGTAAAATGGAGACTTGCTCATGCTGCCCGTCAACGGCAAGTTCCTGAAGAAATATTATGTCTAAACGACATTCGCTACAAGTTCATCGAGTCATGTACCCGCTGGTACTACTGAATTCACACCCTCGGCATTTCAGATTATCGAGTCATGTACCGGCTGGTACCACTGAACTCACACCCACAACATCTCAAGATTATCGAGTCATGTACCTGCTGGTGCCCCTGATCTCACCCCTACATCCCCTTTAGATTATCGAGTCATGTACCCGCTGGTGCCGCTGGACTCCCACTTTCTCAATATGTTAATTTACCGAGTTATGTACCCGCTGGTGCCTCTAAACTCACATTTCGGTCACTCTTTCAGATAGTAAGTCACGTATGATTATACCTCTGAACTTGCTTCCCTGGAAGAGATCCTCCCTCATGATCCAATACCCGCACTCCCAGTGCACAAAAAGGGTAATCGATCCACAAATTTCCGAAAACGGACATGTCCTCATTACCTCTAAATCGTTTTCACTTCCACCAAAAACAAACCACCCCTCACATAGAACCTCCACGTTCTCCTACCTCTGAGTCGTTCTATGTACTCCCTCTTCATTGAGCCCACTCCTGCCATGTCATCATTACCTCTGAGTGGGAAGGCTCCATCGAAGAACCCTTCATGCTTGCCATGTCCACATTACCTCTGAGCAAGTATGTCGATCTCCTTTCGACCTATTATCTGTACCCACAACCGGAGTACGACAAGGATAATAGGTCCACAAATGTTCGCTGTTGACCACGAATATCCCCCGTGAAACCTCCCCTGCCATGTCCTCACTACCTCTGAGAAGGAAGGTTCCACAGTAAAAACCCTCATGCCTGCCATGTCCTCATGACCTCTGAGCAAATATGTTGGTTTTCCTTTCACCTTATTATCTGTATCCCGAACCAGGGTACGCCAAGGATAATAGGTCCACAAATATTCCTTTGCTAAGCTTCTTAGCATAAATTCACTACCCCACCATGCCCCGGGAGCCCAGCTGCTCTACGGTATTCCTTTTTTTTTAGCACCGAGAACATCCATGACCACTTTGCCACGACTGTTCTGGACATCCTGTCCAAACTTGTTATCCGTACCTAAAACCAAGGTACGCCTAGGATAACAGGTCCACAAATAAATCCCCCAGCAAGTCCAAATTCCACAGACGCCACAAGTACAATAAAGAGATGATGAGTTGAAACAGGCTCATTTATTCAAAATTCAATGTACTACATCATTTGGGGATCATACCCCTTACAAAAAAAAGAGAAGAAAAGAAAGCAAAAGAAAACAGACGGCCGATTACTGCTCTGGGGCACATAACGCCCTGAGACGGTCTGTCAGCAAAGCAACCGACCGCTCAAACCTCTGAGAGGCTCGACGCTCTGCCTCGTGGGTCAGCACTGCCTCATCCTCCAGATGAGCGTGAGCCTGCCAGTTATCCTCAAATTTCTTAAAGGCCCGCTCCAGGTTGTCGGAAGATCGGGAAACCTTCTCGGCCTCCCGAACGATCGACTCCTACTCCGCCTGAGCAGCCTCCAGCTCTGACTCTAAGAAGGCCAGTTGCCTCTGGAGCCCAAGAATCCGCTCCTTCGTATCAGCAATTCCACGAGAAGCAGACTCTTCCCGAGCACGGCAAGCCTGACTCCTGCGACCCAGCTGGTCATACGAAGCGGAGAACTTATCAAGGTCCCCCCGTACAATTGGCCCAGCAGTATCGCGGGCTAGCTTAATCCGATCCCGAGCAACAATGAGGAAGCCTCGCTCCCGCTCGATTGCAGCAGGCAAGCCCGCCTGTCGTATCGCCAGTAGCTGGGTCAAAAGCTGATCAGCTTCCGTCAGCTTAGGCTCCAGCAGTGCAGCCAATCCCATCCCGCCAGGAAGGGACTTCAGGGTTGTAATTTAACCCCGAGCGCACCGAAGAGATAGAGAAAATGGGGTCCCCCGCCCTATGGCAGCGTCTACGCCCCTATTCAAATGACGATAGAAGCTGTCTACCACGTCCTGCGTCGCCTCGTTCAGAGTCTCCGTGGAGGCCGGTGTCAACGGAAGCGTGGCTGGCAGCACCGAAGAAGACGCAACAGAATCCGCCGCTCCTGCTACGAGAGAAACCAGTTCCGCACGAAAGGACGCTTGAACAGCGGCCAACTCCTCTTCGGCAGCCTGCAAAACTTGAATACTCGGCAGGGTCGAGAGGTCGGCCTCCGGAGCCGTATAATCTGTAGGGGATGAGGCGGAGACCATCGCCAACCCCATTCCCATCGGCCTAGAGCTGGCATGAGGCTCCTCGACGTGAGACGGCAAAGGAGAGGGAATGCTCCTTTCTCCCATATCACGGCAGACCGGGCCTTCCCCAAGAATATCCACGGCAGGAAGTAAAGGGTCAGGACCTGCGGGATCAAGACAACCATGAATCGATTTCACCCGAAGGATATGTTGATAGAGCAAATAAGCCCCCTCACTAGTCAATATCTGGCTTATCTTACCAGTTGAGGAGTGTGGAGGCCGAGGTTCGCTTACAGCCACCGCAGCCTCTTCACCAACAGTTCCCGAGTCAGGTATAACAGACTCCTCCCCCCTTGCGTCCTCGGGAGGGGATGCACCGAGATCAACGGCACCTTGTTGAAGATCAGCGGTCTCGGAGACGGGTCCGAGGGAACCTTCGTCACCCCGGGCCGAGACCTCAGCAACCTCGGAGCTTCCAGCCGCCGCTGAAAGCGCCCCCGCAGAAAGGACCGCAGCACACATGTCACTAATCAGAGCAGCAAGGGCCGGATCAGCTTCAGGGGTGGTAGACGATTCAGGAGAGGTCGGCTCATTGGACGCCTACAAAGAAAAGTGATTAAGCCATATCCCCAAGAGAAAAGAAAACTACAACAAAGAGATGGCTATGACTTGGTCTAACCTCCAGAATAGCGTCTGTATCTTCACCCTTCTCGGTGATAAGTAATCCACGAGACCTAACAGCGGCTCTCTTCACGGAAAAGGTCGCTCTACTGTCAGAAGACTCGGGTCTGACCCGTTTATGCGAGGGACCAGACACGGCTAAAAGTTGTTCTTCTATCACTACTCCCTTTTGCGTAGTAAACAACAAATCCTCCGCCGGTTCGTCGGGTGTGGGAAGCGGTTGATCCGCTACTTCTTCACCCCCACCAGAGAGGGAACCTTCGCTGTCATCATCATCCTCGTCTTCAGCCGACTCGGAAGGTTCTGATTCAGGGAGGGGGACCTGGAGCGCCAGTTGCTTTCTAACCTTAGCCCTTTGGGCTTCTCCTCTAAACCAGTACCCACGATAAAACTGGTACTCGGATCAAAGTTAACAAGAGGCTTGTTCGCCATAACGTGATATAAAGCAGCCACGTACAAAATTTCCTTCGGCGCCTTAGCATCGGGAACTGAGAAGCTGGCCCGAGTACGATAAGCGTCGTAATAATTCCACGCTCGGACGCCGTCAAGAATGCTGCCTTCAAAACCCAAACAAGGGTTGGGACAATCAAGGAACAACTGGCTATAACCAAACTGGCGGGAAAACCTGCTAGGTAGGTAAGGCTCCAAGTATACATTATCTCGGTTGCGATAAACCAGATGCGCGGGGCGGATATTGCGCAACCAAGCAAGCATATCCGGAGATAGAAAATGAGAAGGTCCAGTACCATCAAGGTGTACCTTCCTCACTTCCTCATCAGAAAAAGGAGGAACAGACACAAAGAGGTCACACCCATCCACTCTCGCCAGCGCCCTCCGACAAGCTGGCATAGTATTGTATTCCCAAGACCGGTGATGGCATTTGAAGAGGAAAGCATCTTCGGCTGTAGCATCTTCCGCTATCCCAGGTCCCAGTAAAGACTTGTAGTGCATCACTAACCACCCCATCAGGTAGTGGAAAGGCAGTTCTACGTGCTCAAAATCCAAAGCCTTCTTGCGAGCAATAACCTTGGACGAGAATGTCCGCAGACCATGGTGTATGCTGCACACCATAGCAGGAAGAAGGGCCAATCTAACTCCGAATACTAGTTTTAACGGCAGGGAGGATGAAATGACGACCAATCCTCTCGATAGAACCCGCTCCTCCCGAGACTACGCAGTTCCGTAGCCATATCATCAAAAATCCAGCCAGAAGCGCCTTCTTCGACATCTGTATGGTCCCGTAGTGAAAATAACTAAGAGAGTCAACTTGACTCCTGAATATATCGCTCTTGGATCGCGACTTCTTGACACTTGACATCATATCCCGTACCTCTGCATGCGTTCGAGGGGCTCGGGGAGTAACTTCGCCAGAAGGATCAACTATAAAAAGATAATTAATCCAGAATGTGGTATGGGGAGCGGTCCCCTCGGAGCTATCTGTCGTTTTTATAGCCATCTGATGACAAGCACTATGGTGGCACAACAACTCCCGATACGCCGCAACAGAACCCGGGAGTTGCCTGTCCAAGGCCTCGAACTCCTCATTCGACGGGGTATACACCTCGAAAGGCTCATTCTCCCATGGAAGTTTAGAGACAGTATACATCTCGTGAAGAGCAAGCCCCCGCTCCCCTACTGGTGCAAAGAATGTCCCCGTTCGCCGGCTATACATCTCCAAGAGCGCTACGAACAGTGGTTTATTAATGGAAAGCCCGTGACAAGTGCCTCGAATGGCATGGTAAAGCCCCACCTCCCACAAGAATGTTCCATAGGTCTGCAAAACCCAAGTAGTCAACTGGGCCCACGTAGAGGTAGGGTTTATCCAGTTCGGCAGTGCTAGCCTACCAACAGGATAAGACTTCTTGCGAACGAGCCGATTCAGGAAAGTATCAGCTTGAGTAAGTGTGAAGTTAGGACCGTATACATTCATGAAAGAGCCCGGGGCCAGACCCGTCATATACCGGAGGACGGAATCCTTACCCGCATACGCTGACCGCATGTTCGGATTATAATGGATGTTGTCCATCAACATCCCTGATTGGGTAGGAGTTAAGTTACACACCATCTTCCTGTCCAGCAACACCATATTGAACCATGACAAAGGATAATGACGTTCCATGAGAGGAATATGGATTGCCACCCCATCCAAAGAGAAATCCCAGTTCTCGGTAATCTCTAAAACTCGGGGATTCTTGATGATTAAAGCATCTCCAAAAAGGAACAAAGGCTTCAGGTATTTCCCATCCAGCTTCCCAATATTCATCATGGAACGGAGGTAATGGAGGGTCTGATTCTCAATGGCCTTCAACCTCTCCGAAGGCTCATCAGTAGGGAATTGATTCAACACATGCTTAATTAAGTCATCAAGATGCACGCCCAGGGCGAATTGATTTGAACCCACTATAAGCTCCCCAGCAGGATTTACGGGCAGACTTACTGAAGAAAGACAAAAGAAACGAGGTTAGAAGATAGTCAAAGAAAACATAAGCATTGGAAAGATCATTTGAGTCTATGCGGCTCGGGTCGTCACAGTCACATGCGGCTCAGTATTAGATACGTCCATGCGGTTCCGAGTTAGTCGAGTCCGTGCAACTCAAATTCAGACGAGCTTATAGACCCATGCGGTTCAAATTAAGCACGCCTACGAAACCAGACCCATGCGAGCTGACACGGATACAAGAAAGCGAGCCTATGCGGTTCGAAAGTGAGCGACGCTTATGCGACCCAAATCGAAAATACATATGCGGCTCAGATCGAGTATAAACAAGCTCATGCGACCCCAATAGGGGAAGTGCTTATGCGGTCACATCGATAAGCCTCGTACATGCGGCTTGTGCATAAAGTATGCAGCAGAGCCATGGCAACAGTTAGGGTTTTCAAAACGACCCTTACCAGCAATGGGCGGGTGGACGTCATGGTGAAAAGCAGGCACGTCAGTCGACGGAGGAGCCGCCACGTTCGCCGCCGCAGTCGATGAAGACGCGGCCTTCTTGCCCTTCGCAGCCGCAGAGGATGATGCGGCCTTCTTGCCCGCAGCAGCAGCAGCCTTCTTGGGAGCCATTGTCGATCGATGAAGGGAGAAGACGGAGAGCAAAGTCTGCAACAGGGGATTTGAGCAAAGAAAGAAGGTAAAGAAACCCAAGGGGATTAAAAGACTCTTATTTATAGGCGAAAGAAACCCATAAAACGAACAAACGTCTCGGATGACGCCTCGGATTATGCGCCGCTTCAAAAATAAAGGCAAAAACGCTTCGGTCAAGACGTAACCGACCCTTGGGATCCTCTCCCAAAAGACGGCGTTAAATCAAAACGAATCAAGAGCATTTAATAAAGATTTGCACACGCAGTCAGGACACGTGGTAAAGAGCCTATGCAGACAGATGAATCTATGCGGCTGGGACACTTATGCGACATGAACGGGACCATGGTTCTTATTCAAAGTGTTTCAATTTTACAAATTAAAAACTTTGAAGGGGGTCCTGTAGAAGCATAGAAAATATCAGAATAATGGTCCATGCGGCTCCGGATACGAAGCCTATGCGGCTCATATGGGGGCTGTCTTATACAGTTCAAAGGAAGACTCTCTGTCTCATGCGGCTCGAGAGTACATGCAGTTTAGCAGGAATATGCGGCTCGATCCATGCCACGTGTCCTCCTGAGATCCTTCCCTACAGCTGGCCCTTTGAATAGTGGCCTCATTTAATGCTCTGACACGATTTGACGACTGTGGCAGCTCTAGCATAAAGTGTCATAATGACTAGGCCATAATGACAGACTCTTCGGGAAAGGAAGAAGATCTCTGACCCGATCCGTCAGAAATCCTAGGTAGCCACGTAGCAAATCTCATGCGGCTTAAATAGAGAACAGCTTCATGCGGCTCACGGAGAAGTCATCCTATATGACTAGCAGAAATCAGCCATATACGGCCCACTGAGAGCTCAGCCCCTGCGGCTCAATACAAAGCTAACTCATGCGGCTCGCAAAGACTATGCATATGCGGCTCATTGAGAGTTCGTTCCCTGTGGTCTGATGAAGTATTGTCCTATACGGCTCACGAAGAGTATCTCTCTGCGGTTCAAGTGTTGCCTATCCTATGCGGCTCTGGCAGGACCCACAATCAAGACACGTGGCATCGGATCAATCGACGATTTAACCGAATCTCAACAAATATATCTGACATCATCATCATAATTACTGAGATCAAGGCATATCATTTATCGTCAAGCCAATGGGACACGTGGCGAGCAATCGGGCATTGGTATAATCAATCATGAAGATTTAAAGCAATCAACATTAATTGCTCACAAGATTCGGTGCTATCCTCATTAATGGCCGAGATTCATTGTAATCAGGACCAAGGGTTCAGATAGATTGAAGGAGCACCGACATTCCAAAACAATGATCATTAGCAAACCCTAATGATCATACCCCACTCTTATAAATAGCCAGCATCATTTCTTTGCATAAAAGCCGACAACAAAAAAGAATAAAAATATACAGAGTCAGAGAGAGAATACACAGAGAGAAAGAGAGAAGCCAGGAGAGCAACAGAGGAGCAAAAAGAGCACTTCTTCGTCAACGCCAACCATCTTTTCACAAGGAGCCAAGGCTGCATACCGATCGTCCAAGGAGTAAGGCATGGCTGTCGTCGCCTTCCCGAGCCTCTATCGTCACCCCCCAGAATCTAAAATAAACAATTGTACTTAGATTGCTGTACCTAGGTTTTCGTCCCTAGGCTTTCTTTGTACAAGCGAGTTTGTATTGTGAGTCTAAGTTCAGTCCTCCGATAATTGTTCTGTACTTTTACAATCAATGGCAAACATAGTGATTCTATAATTGGTTAAGTCATAGTTGGTAATGGTTGATAGCTAGCAATCCTACTAAGCTAAGTATTTAAAGTCTAATTAAGATCCTGATTTATTACTCAGGAGGGCATCTAGTTCTACTTCCTTTTCCTGATCACCCGGAGCAAGGCAAGTACTTTTCAACGGTCTTGTGCATTTATATTTCTTGTACTTTCCTGTGACACGTCATAATACGATATCTTGTACTTCTGTATTTCCTGTTCTTGTACTTGTGTCGGGTGGAGAAATATACTAGCTATGTGGCCAAACCTCGGTTACTATATTCATGTAGGTAGCTTAGGCCTCACATCGTGCACGCGAGTCCTAAGCCATACCATATTCATGTACTCCTGTACATGCTCCTGTACTCACCCCAGTCGGTCATATAGGCTAGTTGTATTTCAAATATTGTGTACTTGTCATGTCTTGTACTTCAGGTTCATAGTTACATTCCTGTACTATACATTCATGTACTTTATTTCTTGCACTTTTATTCCTGTACTTTCATGTTCATTTCCTGTATTTCATATTTCATGTTCTCCTGTACTCATTTCCATATCATGTTCTTGTTCATTACCTAGAACTGTACTTTGCTCTGCTCTTGACTAGGATATGTTGCAGGTGTACTTGCAGGATATTGTTCTACCTTAATCTTAGCTTAGCAGGATGGAGCCATGCCTTAGCTTGAGGTTCAGGTTTAGATTGTTTTAGCTCCTCCCCTAGATATAGTATGTTGTGAGTTCATATTGTTTTTCTTCTAGTAGCCTCTAGTACTTTATGATGTTATGATTGATGGATTATGGTGATCGTTCTGGGAACGTTTTAGATGCTGTGATTGTATATATTTATGGTTATCTAGTTAGATTTCCCTAGTTTGGTACAGCTTACTTCGTCGTGTCTAACGACGAAGGCTGGGCGTGTCCGACTCGTGTCCGATTATTCGAGAGCGGGTCGTGACAACGCTTAGGTGCACAATGGGAATCTTGCTTCGAACTACGAGAACCCCATGCTGAGGACGAAGTCGAGCAGATCGACCTCGGGGATGGTCCCTCTTCCAAACCTATCTTCATCAGCAAAAGCTTGGCAGGTAAGGACCGAGAATCCTTGGTACAACTGGTCAAAGAATACATCGACGTCTTCGTCTGGAGCTATGAAGACATGCCCGGTTTAGATCCACAAGTCATAATACACAAGCTTAACATCTTACCTAATGCTGAGCCTGTTAAGCAGCAATAGCGATGCTTCCGTCCTAACATCATGGATGCCATTGACAAAGAAGTGGATAAACACTTAGTCAGCGAGTTTTTTGGCGAAGAATAAAACCCAGATTGGGTAGCCAACATTGTTTCCGTCACTAAAAGAATAAAAAAATCTGAGTCTGCATCGACTTCTGGGACCTCAACTAAGCTTGTCCGAAAGATAAATTCCCGCTCTCGATCACCGACGTAATGATCGACAAACATGTGGCTTTGAACGCATGTCCTTCATGGACGAATACTCAGGCTACAACTAGATCAAGATGTTCTCGGATGGCGATAAATACATGTCGTTCAGGACTCCAAAGGAGGTTTATTGCTACACAATGATGCCCTTTGGCTTGAAGAATGCAGGTGCCACATACCAGCGAGCTATGAGTACCATCTTCCGCCAACACCTTTGCAAGATAGTCGAATGTTACGTTGATGACATCGCTGTCAAGAGCCATCTACGAAGTGATCACCTACAAGATCTGAAGATAATCTTCGATCTTATGCAAGCACATCAGCTCAAGATGAACTCCGCTAAATCCTTCCTTGGGGTTTCTAGTGGTAAGTTTTTGGGCTTCATCATCACTGCAAAAGGCATCCATGTTGACTACGAGAAGACCAAAGCCATCCTTGACATGGACCCTCCAAAAAATCTTAGAGAACTTCGAGGCCTATAAGGTCGTCTCGCATATATCCGAAGGTTTATCGCAAATCTTTCCAGAAAATGCCAGCCCTTCACCAAACTCATGAAGAAGAGAATCTCCTACGTCTGGACGGAGGAATGTCAGAAGGCGTTCGACGACATCAAAGCTTATCTCACGAGTCCCCCAGTTCTGGTGGCACCCATCGCAGGAAGACCTTTCCTGCACTATGTCCGCGCTATGGATCATTCTCTTGGTGCTCTATTAGCTCAGAACAATGATACAGGCTATGAGCAAGCCAGCTACTACCTAAGCAGGACAATAATCGGGACCGAACACTGGTAAAACCCCGTCGAAAAAGATTGTCTAGTTCTGGTATTTGCCATCCAGAAGACTCGTTATTATGTCTCGGGGCAGACAATCCACGTCATCTCCCGAATCAAACCACTCAGAGTCCTCATGAAAAATTCGGGTGCGCTAAACTCTCGATTAGCTACTTGGGTAATACAATTGACACCATATAATATGGTATTTGTCCCGTAAAAAGCTGTCAAGGGCCAAGCACTGGCCGACTTCTTAGCCGCACATTCGATCCGGAGTCATCTAAACTTTATGAAGACATTCCAGATAAGGTTTTAGAGTCCAACATCGCCGAAAAAATCCCCTTTGGCGAATGTTCTTTGACGGTGCTTCAAAAACAGGCCCCAAAGGCTAGATTATCGCAGGAGTGGGGGTAGTCTTGATCTCTCCCAATAAGTTGGTCATCTAGCGTGCTTATTCCCTTTCAGAGCCGTGCTCCAACAATGTTGCAGAGTACAATGCCCTCATCATGGGACTCCAGTTAGCAAAATACCTGGGGGTAGAATACCTCGAGTCTCACGGCAATTCAAACCTCATTGTCAATTAAATTCGAGGACAATACGAGGTGCGACACGAGGACCTCGTCCCCTATCACAAGGCAGCCTTGGACATCATCTCAACCTTCACCGAGTTTTTCATAGAGTACGTAGCTCGACTACAAAACCTGGAGTCCGGCGCTCTAGCTAGCCTTGCGGCTTCATTAGCAGCTCCTATTAGCAATCAACACTTCGTTACAGTGGTTGGTCGAGATTTGGTGTGCCCTAGAAATAATCTTACCATGTGGTCGAACCATGCCAACGTCAATGTCAGAGACTAGAGATTCTCGTTCATCGACTTTACAGTATACGGAATCCTTTCAGATGACCTGAAGGAAGCAGTCTCGGTTAAAAGATGCTCCCTCCGGTCTACTGTGATACAACCACCAAAATGATGTACCGATGCTCCTACGACGGGCTTCTTCTCCGATATTTATCGAATGAGAAAACAGTCGAAGCTCTTCGAGAAGCTCATGACGAAACATACGGAGCTCACCAACCTGGTCCTAAGCTACAGGACTTACTCCGACATATTGGCTATTACTGGCCCACTATGATGGCCGATGCTGTTGAGTATGCAAAGAAGTGTCGTGCTTGTCAGCTCCACGCCGACTTCATCCATAGACCGTCGGAACCTCTATACCCTACGGTCGCCTCTTGGCCATTCGAAGCCTGGGGTATGGACATAGTAGGACCAATTTCCTTACCATCATCCAGAGGACATCGCTTTATTCTCGTGAGCACTGACTATTTCTCTAAGTGGGCGGAAGCAGTACCACAAACAGAGGTCAAAAGCTCAAAGGTGGTCAACTTTATCAAACATCACGTCATCTACCATTTTAGGGTAAACCGAAGGATCATCCACGACAACGGTCCACAATTCATGAGCCATGTATTCAGCAGATTTTGTAAACTCCCTAAATTTTAGATATATTTTTTTTATAAGTTTTTTTTGGCTTAAAATATTTTCAAGTAATTTTTTATTAGACTTTTTTTGGCTTAAAATATTTTGGATTTAAGTTTTCTTAAAATATAATCTTATTTAGATTTAATTTGTGTGTATATACATATATATCTATAGTATATAAAAGAAAAGAAAAATTATTCTTCAAAATCTCGCGAGTTCAAAAAACTCGTGAGATGCAACCCAAGCCAAACCCGCGACCCTTCCCATCCCGAACAGAATAACAACTATATATATAGAAGAAAGAAAACAAAACCTAAACCCTAACCCTGTACGCAGACCAGCACCGCCCCAGCCTAGTGGCGACCCCCCGTCTCCTGCGCGCTAGCCGGCAGCCGCCTGAGCACCACGCGTGGCCAAGGGGCAGTAGCAACAGGGGCTTCTTTGTTAAAAAAACTGATTGCCAGGTACTCCCTTCTGAATCAATTTTTTTCGTAGGTTCTCGATCATTTTTGTTTACGTAAAGTTTTTTAGAAAGCCTACATAACCCTCTATGAGTCCCTGCAAGAAGATTTAATATTCATCGAGGTTTTGACTTCAAAAATCGAGGAGGAAATTGAGGAAAAACTATCCATTAGAACAAAGCATTGAACCGCCGAACACCCATGTTGAAGGTCCGATTTTGATCGATCCAGTAATAGTTTAAAATTTTTACTTGAACAGAGTTATAAACCACATGTAGCTCTTAAACTCCCTTCTTGCAGTTTAATTTTTCATGCACAATACGCAATTTATTTTGAATCCAAAGTTTGAGAAAAATTAGTTTTTAAAACAATTGGATTTAGAAAAATTCTTTAATACGACATGTGTCCCACCAAACCGAGCGACGTAGTCGTGATCTGAAGGCATCGAAAGGTGCGTATCGACTTCGCAGACGTGTGGGCTTTGACGAAATTCAAATTGGTTGTGTGTGCACGACGAATTTAATGTGTATCAATCAAAATTTACCGTATTAGCCTTTTTGCAAATTCTTCAATTACTGGTCATGTATGCCAAGTTTGGTCCGATTCTGAGAAGGTTGATTGGAACGCCTATTTGACGGGCCCGCGACCCGCTCTAATGGGCAAAATTGTGCACAGCCTACCGAAATCCAACTTTGGACAAACGGTTGGATTCGTCTCCTCAAACTAGACCCGTAGACATGTAGTTTGACGACTTTAGAGACCGTAGGTTCTGACACACATTTCGGTACAAAATGGGTCAAACGGCGGACATCGTTTTGACCCAAAATTATGATTTTGCCCCTGTTCCAGAATTAAACTTTTGGACAGGTATTTCCTGAACATATCTAATAATCCAAACGCGTTCGTGGTATTTATTTCAGCATCCGAAGATGTATACGGGATTTGGCTTTCATCGCTTCACTATTCTGACTATTCGAGCTATTGGACGTTGCCCTTTTGCACACAACCTCAGGCAAGATACCTTGCCTTAATTACTATTTATAATTAGTTGCATCTCTCTTTATTTACTGTATATTTATTTCTTGTTTATTTTCAGTTGGATCTAGTCTTTTGATATGCATGTGGACCTAGTCTTAGCGGACTACATTTTGATCTTGACCATTAGGAGTGCGAAGACAATTTGATGTATGGGCTACACAAAACCAAAAGCCATAGTAACTACATACTATGGTAGTCATGTCGCGAGGGTCACTAGCCTCGAGCTATGTTGACTGATGGGTCATGTGGGCCGCTAGCCTCGAGTTATGATGGCTGATAGCATTGGTACTTGACGTGTGCGTGCTGTGAGTTATTACCTTGTCCTGGGAGAGTCAGCCTTTATCTACCCATACATTGAGATGCCTTCTAAAATTGCATACTAGAATGGTTAGGAGACCTTAATCATCGTCATGTCACACCTTGTTCTATTCATGGCATGGAAGAATGTAACATCGCGGAATAGTATGCTATCCCTTGTCCTTATTTGGTTGTAGGGGTAGCCTACTGTTTCGATGATGGAATATTGGGCCGTGTTATGGTTGGGACACTTTACTTTTACTTGTGACTCTATGACATATATTATATTTAGTTTATTATGGCATGTTCTTCCTGTATCTTGTTACGTCCCTCTGAGGACCTGGTGAATTCTCCACGTGTGTGCTTTGTGACTTTTCACAGGTGCTCTAGCCAAGGCCATTTCTTCGAGGATGATTACACTTGGATCGTCTTCGCATCGCTCGACGAAATTTTTATTATTATGTATTTCTCTCTTTTTTGTTGGTAGTGGATTTGTCTCCGTCCAACAACTTGTAAATGATAATTCAAGAGTTTATTATAAAGTCTTTATTCTTTATTTGTGGATGAGATTAGTATCGTGGTTTACTGTATTTTACAGCTTATGTATACATACGAGGATTCCACATATTGGAGTATACTTCGTATGTATACAGCTGGCATGTCCACATACTTAGTCCTAAGTATTTTAGGACTGGGGCGTTATATGTTTTTGTGGTGGCCCATACAGGTCGAGTTTATTACTTCGGTTATATTACTGTACCGATGTGACCTGTATATAGGATCAGAGTCCAGAATCTTATCTACATACTTGATCTCCTCCTTTGATTCCAATTTCAAACTCTCGTCCGACTACCTTGATCTCCTTCAGCTTAACTCCCTTTCCATTGTAAATCTTATCTTTTTTCCTTTGTGCCTGATAGAGAGGTTAGGAATATGAATCATACTAGATATACATGCTATATTTCTTAAACACTCTATTAGTTGACTTTCATAAGTTGGGTAGTATGCCTCACGGCCTATCACCCCGTCTTCTTATAACCCATTAATGAAGTGTAACTGAGTGGCAATGAATATATGCTAGTGTAGGAAGATGTGTTTACCAAGAATGTAGAGTTTTAGTAGCCCATACTCCACTAGGCAACCACCGTCTAATACAAGAGGCAGTAGGACGATTGTATAAGCAGAAACACCGAACAAGACTTAGATCCTTGAAAAACCTTGAATAATTTATAACTGCTTTCATCATAAATTCCTGTACGTATACTTTATACTACCATGAATGATGCTAATTATAGCCAAGTTTTGCAAGCTTATTCTTTATCGAGCTTGTTCAGGACATATGTATATTGGAGACGCCCACAAGCATATTGTCTAATTAAAATTAATATATTATGGTCTGATCAACCATAGTGCACTTGGTTCGCTTCATATAATTATCCTATGTAGATTGAGATATAGAGGTATCTAGGATCTCATCCGCGACTGCATCGATAATTCCTCACGAATTATACATTCACCTTTGAATCACATAATTGTATTCGATAACATCTTTCTTGAACTCTTTCACTACTATAATGAGTCATATTAGCGATGTCCAAAACGTCGCTAATAAGTAAAAATACGTCGCTAAATTAATTTAGCGACGTAATTAGCGACGGAGTAAGCAGGTCGTCAAAAAGCTAGTCGCAGATCAAAGTTCGTCGCCAATCGTCGTTGTTGCGACGAATAGTCTACGACGCTAAAACATCGCAAACTTAGCGAAGTTCGGCGACATTTATAGTGAAGAACAGTTTGGCAACTCTAGAGGGGGGTGAATAGAGTTTATATAGAAAAATAGCCAATTAAAAATAACTCTTTCACCAACAATAAATAATCAGAGTAAAGTGCGGAAAATAAATGAAGAGCAGAAGAGCATACGCAAACACAGCGATTTTAACCTGGTTTCCCTCGTGGAGGACTAGTCCAGGCCTGAGAACTCTAGCTCAGGATTAAATCTACTATTTGTGAAATAGTAGTTTACAACCCGTGCCTTTTCTTCAGAAGAGCACGTCAACTTCTAACAGAGGATCGCAGTGGCAATTTCCTTGGAATTGTCCAAGCGACTTCTTCGACTCTTGCACAAGAATCCTAACTGAGAGATGCTGAGCACTCGAGACTTAGGAGGCTTATGGCTAGTAGATGGGAAGGGTATGGCTTATTGAGCTTATAAGAGAGAAGAGAAGAGAAGATTGGATGATTTGAAATGAGAGAATTCATGCCCTATTTATAGTGTTTTTATAGGCAGAATTCGGCCAGAATTCGGGTAGGAAAATTCAAAATTTGGCCGTTGGACAACTAGCAACCAGCTATCCCTAAAAATAGGGTTCCTGATTTCTAGGGGACAGAGTTCGGCCCGAACTCTGTGTGGAGGCAGAGTTCGGCCCGAACTCTGTCTCCAGAGCACGGAGTGGTTCTAAGGGGACCAGTGGGCAGTTTTTGGTTCAGTGGAGCTTGGGATTTTGGGTAGGTTATAGACTAAGTTCCAAGAGCTCAGCATGACTCAGAGTACACAAGTCTAGACTCAATGAAATTATAAAATACAGACTCCAGAACACACTGAGAGCCAGAGACTGAGCTGTCATCTGTCTTGAACTGAATGCAGTCGTCGTGTGTCGTATTGAATTAATACAAATATTATGTAGTCAATGTAGTCAATATTTGGTTGACTGTGACTTTGTGTCAACAATCTCCCCCATATTGATAATTGACAAAATAATATATGTATATTTCAATATTCATACCTGGACACAGTTGATTGTAACATAGCTCCCCCATAAGCGATGCCTGAGCTAAAAGAAGATAGCTCCCCCGTAAACCATGAACGGTGTCGAGCTAGAAGCTATAGCTCTCCCCCGTACAAAATGCATAGAACCTGTGACCTGATAGATAATATTTTCCCAGAGCAAGAACAAGCACAGATATACACAGATATACGAATGCATAGAACCTGTGGCCTGATAGATAATATCTCCCAAAAGCAAAACAAGCACAAAACTATAAAAATATACATATTTCTCCCCCTTTTGGTAGTCAGCAATATAAAGAAGCAACGAATAGTAAAGCAACCACACCAAGCAGAGAAGAAACAGTAAAATACTAAGCAAAATAAGTCACTGACATAAAGTAAAACTATGATAAAGGACAGATAATGTCATCCACCAAACCAAGTGGCCAACTCATAAACAGAGTACATAAAACCAGCTACATAAAACCATAATAAACTAAATAACTGAAAGCAAAAAGTAACTAAGATCATCAGCAAGTAGCAGTAGCAGATCGAGCCAATCTCCATCACGGAGCACGAGAAGGTCCAGGAGAGTTGGAACGTCTGGGATCCACAAGAGCAGCACTCGGATCCAGGTAACACAAGACCCATGGATCATCAATGCGATATCCCTCAACATCGGGATCCCGCTGCATGGGAATGGGCATAGTAGGATGATGGGACATGGAGTACCGAATATCATGCAGCGAGTTGCTGAGTGCACTCATCTGCAGGGTAGTGCGGTAGTCCATCTGAGCCCACGATCAGCCTCTAAGTAGAAACGATCCTGGAGCATGGTCTGGATGGAGTCAAGAGTGGCAGGTGGAGGTGGTGCATCCTGACCGAAAGGAGGGGCATCAGGCTCCTCATCATCAGAATGCTCAGAGGCCTCAGGAGAGGCGACAACTGCCTGAGTATGACGTGCCTTGGACAGGAAAGCAGGAGCAGGCAAGAACGGACAGATATCAAGTGGTATGTTAAATGCACGAAAGATCATAGGAAGGTACAGAGGATAAACCAGAGCTCGTGGTTTCTTCCTACAGTGAATCATCCAGTCCATCATTGTACGTGGAAGATTGAAAGAAATTCCAAAGTGAAGATGATAAAGAGCAGATATTTTAAGATAAGTGATGTCATCATGGGAACCTGTTTTGGGTAGAATGGTGTTAGAAATAATCCAATGAAGATCAGAAAAATAGGGGTTGAGATATTTAGCCGTGAGCTTGCGAGGACGTGTGTATGGAGTACACAAATCGTCCTTGAAACTCTCAAGGGAAATTCCGTCGGGAAAATGGAACGATGCGAGCGTCAACTAGCTTTTCCCAAGAATTGGGCTCTTGAAGATCAAGATATTCGGCTAAGTCAAAGTCATCAAAAGATATATTGATACCTGCAACTCGTGAATAAATATGGAGATCATCAAAGGTCATGTTGCAGTAGAACATTTGGACAGCATGACGATAGATAACAGAAGTGGTAGTGACAAGCTCATCAAAGCAGAGGTCATGAAATAAAGAATCATATTAAGAGAAGATAGAAAAGTTAATAGGATGTCCTGCGAATACCTGACGATTCCGATAGTCACTAAACCAGTTGTTTGAGGCATCTAGTGAAACAAATAGTCGGTTGTCATAGGTAGAAGGGTTTCGAGGATGAGGTGGGTTGAACAACGGATGAGGTGGTTGAAGTTGTTCAATGATATGTTCCTTCGTCGGAGGAGTATCCGAAGAGGAAACACTCTCAGTTCGAATCCTCTTTCCACGATTTGAACAAGCGAGGAGCCATAAAAACTTGATAGAGTGAAGTATAGAAGACAAGAATGATACCTCAAATTATTAATAAACAGTGGAAGAGAATGACGAGAAACCCTTTTTCCTTGATTTTGAGGAGCAAGGGAGCACACTAGATCAAAAACTAGGGTTAGGGTTTGAAGGAAAGAGTTTGGAGAGGTGAAGAAGGAGGCAATGGTGAAGGAGAGAGAAGGAGTCCCGACATAAAGTAAGG
The DNA here is from genome assembly GCA_029216955.1 of Iris pallida. Taxonomy (NCBI): domain Eukaryota; kingdom Viridiplantae; phylum Streptophyta; class Magnoliopsida; order Asparagales; family Iridaceae; genus Iris; species Iris pallida. The sequence continues at coordinate 1,624,500 of JANAVB010037414.1, read as the reverse complement.
GTTTGTCTTTGGTCGGATGAAATATTGACCATAGGATCTAAATTGATCCAACGGCCGAGCCAGATCCCGACGCTGGAACTTAGGGACCAAACTCGGCCCGAACTCTGTTATGGGCAGAGTTCGGCCCGAGTTCTGGATCAGTGGTCCAGAACTAAAGGCAGGCTGAAAAGATAAAAAAATTGATTAAGTGTTGAACAAAGAGATTTTGAGGATAAAAGATTGATGAAAACAATGAAGTACATAGAGAGGTACACAAAGGTCATAATGGACTTTAGGAAAAATCAATTAGGCAATAATAAATCGGAACAAACCATATAATAAACAAGGAAATATATTGTAATTCAGTATTTCAAATTTGCCATGGGTTAGCTGCAGGGGCCGGATCCCAGCTAGCGGTAGTCCTGAGGACTAGTGCACCGTGTCGCTTAGGCTTTTACGCCTTTTTGTCAGAAGGACCCTTTCGGCTTGTACCCATAATAAATTCGTCATAAAAGAATCAAAATATACTCGATATTTACGCAAGTAAGTCTCAACTTATAACTGCTTCATCCAAAATTCCGAGTTCACGACAAAGAAAATTGAAGCGCTCTTCGGATAATGGCTTAGTAAAGAAATCTGCTAGCTGATGATCAATGTCAATAAATTCTAAGTTAATCGTGCCATTTTGCTGATGATCACGTAAAAAGTGGTGTCTGATCTCAATGTGTTTAGTGCGTGAGTGGCAGACAGGGTTCTTAGTCAAATTGATGGCACTAGTATTGTCACAGAATATAGGAATATGCATGAAAGATAATTTATAGTCTTCAAGGGTTTGCTTCATCCACAGAATTTGTGCACAACAACGCCCAGCTGCTATGTATTCAGCTTCTGTTGTGGATAGTGCGACAGAGTTCTGCTTCTTGCTAAACCATGAGACTAAAGCCTTTCCTAATAAATGACACGTGCCGCTCGTACTTTTACGGTCGACCTTGCATCCAGCAAATTCAGCATCAGAGTAACCGATGAGGTCAAATGATGTTGACTTGGGATACCATAGGCCCACTGTAACCGTACCCTTAAGGTATCGAAAGATACGCTTAACCGCGGTCATGTGAGATTCCTTAGGATTTGCTTGATATCTAGCACATAGGCAAACACTAAACATGATATCGGGGCGACTAGCAGTTAAATAAAGTAAGCTGCCTATCATACCTCGATACTTACGTTGATCAACGGGTTTGTCGCTCTCATCTGGTTCGAGTTTGGTTGAGGTAGCCATTGGAGTGCTGATTGGTTTGATGTTGTCAAGATCGAACTTCTTCAGCATGTCCTTGGTATACTTCGATTGACAGATGAAAGTTCCATTAGCCAGTTGTTTTACTTGCAGACCAAGAAAGTAGTTGAGCACTCCCATCATGCTCATCTCAAATTCCGTCTGCATACACTTGGCAAATTCTTGACAAAGAGTTTCATCAGTAGACCCAAAATAATATCATCAACATAAATCTGAATTAATAAAATAGTGTCTTTGAAGATTTTATAAACAGTGTAGTGTCAATTTTCCCTTTTGAAAAACCTTTCTCAAGTAAGAAGCTACTTAGCCTTTCATACCAAGCTCTGGGGGCTTGTTTGAGGCCATAAAGTGCTTTCTTTAGCTTGAACACGTGGTCGGGAAATTTATGATTTTCAAAGCCAGGAGGTTGTTTCACATAAACTTCCTCCTTAATAAAACCATTCAGGAAAGCACTTTTCACATCCATTTGAAATAATTTAAAGTTTTGAAAATTAGCAAAAGCACAAAGCATCCGAATGGATTCTAGTCTAGCAACAGGAGCATACGTCTCATCGTAGTCGATACCTTCCTCTTGGTTGTATCCTTGAGCTACTAGACGAGCTTTGTTACGTGTGACTGAACCATCTTCATTTACTTTGTTTCTAAAAACCCATTTAGTACCAATTATCGAGTGATTAACCGGTCTAGGAACGAGTTCCCATACTTGGCTTCTCTCGAATTGGTTGAGTTCTTCTTGCATAGCAGAAATCCAAAATTCATCATTAAAAGCTTCAGAAATGTTTTTAGGCTCTACTTGTGAAATGAAGGCAGTGCTAGCAACGGAGTCTCTTAGTGATGATCTAGTAGTTACTCCACGTGAAACTTCTCCTATAACTAAATTTTCTGGATGAGAAGGTTTGAAAGAGAATTTCTTAGGCAAACCCTCCAGAGAATTAGTTTCGGTTAAAGTATTCATTGGAGTAGAAGTTGATGGCTCAACGTCATCATCAAGAGTACTTGCTGCACTGTTGTCTTCATCAAAAGTCACATTTGTTGACTCTTCCACAATAAGTGAGCGTTTATTGAAAACTCTATATCCCTTACTCTTGGCGGCATAACCAAGAAAGATACCATCGTCAGCTTTGGCATCAAATTTGCCTAAGTTGTCTTTGGTGTTAAGGATAAAACATCTACAACCAAAAACTTTAAAATAAGATACATTGGGGGTTCTCCCAAACCAAAGCTCATAGGGTGTTTTCTTCGTAATGGGACGAATAAGTACCCTATTTAGAATGTGGCATGCTGTACTTACAGCCTCTGCCCAAAAATATTTCGGAAGAGAAAATTTATTCAACATGACTCTAGCCATATCGCCAAGAGTCCTATTCTTCCGCTCCACAACACCATTTTATTGAGGAGTTCTAGGACAAGAGAATTCATAATCAAAACCATTCGCATTACAAAAACTTTCAAAATCATAATTTACGAATTCGCCTCCATGATCACTTCGGATTCGAGTAATCATGTAGCCTTTTTCGTTTTGAACTTTCTTTACAAAAATTTTGAAAGCAGAAATAGCATCGCTCTTATTAGCGAGAAAGAAAATCCATGTAAATCTCGAAAAATCATCAACAATAACAAATGCATAAAGTTTGCCTCCAAGGCTAGCTATTCTACTAGGACCAAATAAATCCATATGAAGTAGTTGCAAGGGTCTAGTATTACTTACAGAGTTGATAGAATGAAATGAGGATTTAGTTGCCTTGTTTAGTTCACATTCGGCACATACCGTATCCTTTTTGAACGTGATGTCAGGCAATCCTCTCACTAGCTTCTTGGTAGAAAGCCTGGATATAGCATCCATGTTGGCATGACCAAGACGCTGGTGCCAAGTAGTCGTTCGTCTTTGTGGGTATATAGACATCTACCTGTATTGTTAGTATTTATAGAAAGATAGAAAATATAGATGTTGTCCTCTCTTTTCCCTTCAAAAGCAATGTCTCCTGTTGACCTATCATAGATGTAGCAACTGTTTTATCCAAAGTTAATATCATATCCATGATCAGCAAGATGACTAATGCTGAGCAAGTTATGCTTTAACTCGGTCACTAGGCAGACATCCTTTATTACAGGAGAAGGAGGATGACCAATGATACCATTACCTATAGTGTGCCCTTTGAGATTGTTACCGAAGGATACGTATCCTTCTCTCTTCATCGATAGTGATGCAAAAAGATTTACGTCTCCCGTCATATGTCGCGAGCATCCACTATCGAGAATCTACTTACTTTCAGTTGAGGAGGGAAGGTCCACCTACATCAAGAGTAGATGTGACCTTTGGTACCCGAGTTCTTGAGGGTCCTGAAAAGTTAGTCTTTGGGAACCAAGCATATATCCTTTTATCTACAAGTCTTCTAACTCTGCACTGTGGTGAGATGTGTCCATGTAATCCATAATAAGTACAGATAGCATTCTTATTTATACTAGAAGCATGAGAATAATATCTATAAGCAACAGGATGAGGATGGACATGATGTGAAGAGTTGGCATGGTGAAGAGTTGGCATGGTGATGGTGTCTATGAGGCATAGAATGATGGTATTATCTATGATGTGTGACATGCTGATATTGTCTAGATGGCATGGCATGATGATTTTGTCTATATGGTATATGAGGACCTTGTCTATATGGCATTGCATGATGATTTTTATGTGTGGAGTGATGTTGATTGTGTCTTTGTGCATGATGAGTGTGTACTGAGTGAGAATTGTTCTTACGTGTACGTGGTTTGTGAAAGTTTGTGTATATAAATGCATGGTTATGTGCTGCATGAGAATGACGTGATTGACTAGCATGAGTGGTATTGTGCCCATGTGATTGGGTTTGAGGTTGAACAAACCTGTTTACCCAATTTGGTTTCTAATCTTTTAGAAACAGCTTGCAGTTCATCAACCTTAATATTTAAGCCATAAATCTTAGTCATGGAAATCTTGTGTCTACTCTTTTCTTCAGCAAGCAACGTGTTGAGAGTAGTGATTTCTTGAGTTTGTTGCTCAATACGTGCTTCAGCATCATGTAAGCTTAATTTAAGCTTGGATACTTCATCAGTGTCATTAGTGGGTGATGTGTTTCTAACATTATCAAGAAGTAAAGAAATTCTTTGTATCTCATCTTCTAGACTTTTGATTTTGTCCTTGGCATGTTTATATTTACCGATGACCTTTTTATGATCATCGAGTAAATCAGTGAAAGCATCGCCAAGTTCATCAAAAGAGAAGTCATCCAGAGTTTCGTTAGATACCTTGTTGGAAGTTGCCATCAGGCACACATTTGCTGTATCTTGAGGAGAGTCCTTTTCTTCCTCAGAGTCACTCGCTTCACTTTCATGTCAAATGCCGGTGTTGGCATATTTCTTTGATGAGTTCCTTTTGTATGGCTTCTCATAGCGGTTGCTCTTCTTCAGGAATGGGCAGTCTTTTCGGACATGTCCAGTTTTCTTGCAACCGCAACAGGTTGGTTCTTCTTCATCGTCTTCTTGAGATTCCTTCTTCCTTCGATTGAAGCGAAGGAATTTCCTGAAGTTGCGAACCATGAGAGCTTGGTCTTCATCATCCGAATTATCTTCTTCGGTCTCATCATGATTAGCTCTTCGTTGATGAGCTTTGAGTGCGATCTCCCTGGTCTTCGTAGCAGGCTCTTCGAAGTCCTTGAGGTCAAGCTCGTGAGTCATAAGCTTACCCATCAAGGTCTCCATTGATATTGTTGTGAGATCGTTTCCTTCTATGATGGCTGTCACCTTAGGGTTCCAAATCTTTGGTAGCCCTCTGAGCAGCTTACGAATCTTCTCGTGGTTTGAGTACTGCTTTCCAAGCGAGGATAGAGGATTGATGATGTCGAGGAATCTTGTGAACATTTGAGTGATCGTCTCACTTGGCTTCATCTTGAAAGCTTCGTATTCTTGAGTGAGACGGCTTATTTTGGATTTCTTGACCTGTGTGGTTCCTTCATGCGTCACTTCTAGAAGTCTCCATACTTCATGAGCAGTGGTGCATGTAGAGACCCTGTTGAACTCATTCCTGTCTATAGCACAGAATAAAGCATTAATAGCCCTAGCATCTAGACTTGCATGTTTCTTCTCCTCGATAGAATATTTGTCGTGTGGTTTCTCAATGAGGTCACTATCGACAACTATTCTGGCGGGCTTTTTGTAACCGTCAGTGACGACAGTCCACAGGTCAAAGTCTAGAGACTTAAGATAGAAGCTCATCCTTGTTTTCCAATATGTGTAGTTAGTCCCATCAAATAGGGGAGGCCTATGAGTGGACTGACCTTCACCATGATTGGAAATCAAGGATTGTGTGGTTGCCATGGATCAGCTCTTAGGATGTTAGTCCTTGTAAAGAGAACAGAGCTCTGATACCAATTGAAGAACAGTTTGGCAACTCTAAAGGGGCGTGAATAGAGTTTATATAGAAAAATAGCCAATTAAAAATAACTCTTTCACCAACAATAAATAATCATAGTAAAGTGCAGAAAATAAATGAAGAGCAGAAGAGCATACGCAAACACAGCGATTTTAACCTGGTTTCCCTCGTGGAGGACTAGTCCAGGCCTGAGAACTCTAGCTCAGGATTAAATCCACTATTTGTGAAATAGTAGTTTACAACCCGTGCCTTTTCTTCAGAAGAGCACGTCAACTTCTAACAGAGGATCGCAGTGGCGATTTGCTTGGAATTGTCCAAGCGACTTCTTCGACTCTTGCACAAGAATCCTAACTGAGAGATGCTGAGCACTCGAGACTTAGTAGGCTTGTGGCTAGTAGATGGGAAGGGTATGGCTTATTGAGCTTATAAGAGAGAAGAGAAGAGAAGATTGGATGATTTGAAATGAGAGAATTCATGCCCTATTTATAGTGTTTTTATAGGCAGAATTCGGCCAGAATTCGGGTAGGAAATTCAAAAATTTGGCCGTTGGACAACTAGCAACCAGCTATCCCTAAAATTAGGGTTCCTGATTTCTAGGGGACAGAGTTCGGCCCGAACTCTGTGTGGAGGCAGAGTTCGGCCCGAACTCTGTCTCCAGAGCACGGAGTGGTTCTAAGGGGACCAGTGGGCAGTTTTTGGTTCAGTGGAGCTTGGGATTTTGGGTAGGTTATAGACTAAGTTCCAAGAGCTCAGCATGACTCAGAGTACACAAGTCTAGACTCAATGAAATTATAAAATACAGACTCCAGAACACACTGAGAGCCGGAGACTGAGCTGTCATCTGTCTTGAACTGAATGCAGTCGTCGTGTGTCGTATTGAATTAATACAAATATTATGTAGTCAATGTAGTCAATATTTGGTTGACTGTGACTTTGTGTCAACATATAGTACGGCGCCAATTTAGCGACGTATATAGCAACGTCTATTCGTCGCATATGGTGACATGGCAAGGTTTTCCATGTCAGCATGCTGGGCAAAGTTTAGCGATGGCTCATTGCTGTTAGTGACGTCCATATACATATTTGCGACGTCCAGATACATATTTGTGACGTACTTCCGCGTCGCAAATCCGTCGCCAAACGTCGCAATCCGTCGCTAACATGTTGGAAAATAAAAAAATAAAATGCAGTTTTTAAATCCTGCACACTGCACTTTATATACAGTTTAAAAAAATCCTGTACTTTATATACAGTTTAAATACTAATCCTGCACACTACACTTTATATTCAAATCCTGCACACTGCAATTTATATCATCACAAATATCATCACAGACACATCATAGGGCCAATACATACAACTCATAAGAAACATCATCACAGACAAATATCCCACGTCACAAACATAAATATATTCAAATCCTGCATACTGCACTTCACAGACACACATCATCACAAACATCCAATAGAGTCAAATAAAAATGGAAGATGATAAAAATTCTCCCACCAAGTATATAAACAAAAGTGTACCAATAAATAATTTGCCCATAGGGCCAATACATACAACTCATAAAAATATCAATGAAATCACTGAGGACCCCTGCTTCGCATCTGAGATAGCATGTACTCATACTGCTCCTGTGTGAGCTGCACCATAGGGGCAGTAGGAGGCAGTGTAATGTCTACAGTCGGCACCATAGATGGACCTGGAGGACGTATCTGCTCCAGCTCTCGCAGTCGCTCAGCATGCGCAGCAAGGGTACTCACCATCCTCTGAGTACTCTCCTCAATCTAAGTATGTACCTGAGTGAGTAAGGCAGACATGGTCCTTTGTGATCCCTCCAACTCAACCTGTCTACACTCTATGCGCTGCGTAGACTCGGTGAGCGTGTGCAAGCTGGCAACTGTAGCCTGCTGCAGACTCATCAGCTCATGTATACTGTGCTTGACTGTATCAAATCGGCCGATGATCATCGGATTGTCGGATCGTCGCTCTGCGGTATGGTGATCTGAAATCTGCTGCTATAACTCGCGACGCAGCTCGTCGATCTGACGACCAATATCCTGAGCTCGTGATGATGCCTACGAAGCTGGAGACTGCGTACTGATAGAGGGGGCCCGGGATGACTCTGAAGTCAAATAGGCGTCGTAGGATCCCGTACCGTAGTATGTACCCTTCTGAAGACCACCAACGGCGGTCATCCAGAGGTCGTCCTAACACCTTAGACTCATACCTTAGCTTTTAGGAAATTACCTTAACTTACCCTATTACCTTAACCTTTCATAGCTAGGGTAAATCCTAATTATCTTGTCACGCGGTCATCCAGAGGTCGTCCTAACACCTTAGACAAGATACCTCAACCTGTCACGCTCACTCTAGCCCACATCTAACTCTAATACAAAACTTCTAATATAAAATCTTACAAACATATCTTCCATAATTTTCTCACTCTCTAACACAAACCACATCCTATTGCCAAACCTTTCCTTAACATATTATCTAACCACTAACATACTCTTCTAACTATACGCTCAACTCAATAACTCACAAACAACACACACACACACACACAACATGAATGGGGTTAACTGACCGTTTTTGATGAAAAGGATGAATGGATGAATGAGTGGTGAATGGGTGAATGGATGAATGAATGGTGAATGGGTTAATGGATGAATGAATGGTAAATGGGGTGAATGAATAAATGAATGGTGAATGGGTGAATGAATAAATGAATGGTGAATGGGTGAATGAATAAATGAATGGTGAATGGGTGAATGAATAAATGATTGGACTGCTATATGTGATAGATGAATGGATGTATAAATGAATGGATGGATGGTGAATGGGTGGCCGAATGAATGATACTGATGCTGCTGCATATGCTGCTGCTGCTTATGCTGCCTAGCTGCTGCTGCATATGCTGGCCTAGCTGCTGCTGTATATGCTGGTCTCAATCCCTCCTTCAACCACCATGAACACCACCACAAACCACCACTACAACACCACAACTACAACCATAACCTACCACAACAACTCCCTCCATTCTCACTCAAACTCACACACAACCAATAAACATATATATACATATATCAAGACATATATATATATATATATATATATATATATATATATATATATATATATATATATATTACACTCTTAAATATAAGAGACACACACACACAATATTTCGGGTTCGTCGGGTAACCTGACACATGAAACCCGAGCCCAATCCGATTGTTGATCGGGTTCAAATATTTTAACCCAAATCAGAGCCCGAACCCGAGTATCGTCAACCCTAACCCAACCAATAACGGGTTTATCCGATTGGGTTTGGGTTTAGCCCGCCCAAGTTGTACCCCTAATCGTGTGTCTGTGTGTGTCTGTGTGTGTGTGTGTGTGTGTGTGTGTCTGTGTGTCCGTGTGTGTGTGTGCGTGTGTGTCTGTGTGTGTGTGTGAGTGTGTTTGTGTCCGTGTGTGTGTGTGTGTGTGTCCATAGGAGAGGAGGAGGAGGAGGAGAAGGGAGAGGAGTTAGGTTAGGGTTTACCTGAGAAAGATGAGGTGGAGCTCGGATTAGGGGAGGAGGACCTCGAGGAGGAGGAGCTCGATGGGGGGAGGGATAGGGGTCGCCGGGGGGGGGGGGGGGAGGGAGTCGTCGGGAGGGAGGGAAGGGGTCGCCGGGGTGGAGGAAGTAGCGGGGGTCGAGGGGGAAAAATAAAGTTCTAAAATTTTCGAGTGAGCGGGAAAAAGAAAGCAGTGTGCCCTAAGTAAAAAAGTTAGCGACGTCAAGAGACGACGTCGCTAAACGTCGCAAACATTTTAATATATGGCGACATATTTAATAATATGTCATAAAACGTCGCTATTCAGCGACATATTTTCTCTTGTCGCTGAACGTCGCTATTCAGCGACATTTTGCGATGTCTATAGAAATGAGTCGCTATATTCGATATTTAGCGACGTTATTTTATTCCGTCGCTAAATTATGTCGCTAATAGAGTATATTTTAGCAGTGTTTATTGCTTTTGTCTTTCACTGATTGGAAAGCAAACGCTTGTATTTGATAGATAGATACAGAGTATCCCCTATGGCCATGATAGTTGTATATACAAGTGTAGCTACCAATCGGCCAGCCATGTGACTACGACCCTGCCTAGAGCTATTTGTCCTCCCCTTGATCCTAAAACTAATGTCATGACCTTCTAGTCATTTGAGTTTAAAAGGAGTAGGATCTTACCCTTGGTTAAAACACAACCTAGGAGACTATCTAATCTCTAGGAATCAATTACGAGATTAGGGATCCAGCAGGCATTATTCAGGTTATACAATTCTATTATTAAGACCTGACTTAGCATTGTAACACCACAGGCACTAGCTTAGCCAATACCATAGCATATAACCTGTCATATTATGATTTACCAGCTATCACCAGTAATGCTCAAGCACTACATTTGATACGTACCATTACAACCCTTATGACCATAGTCTGGCAAGCTTGGCACAAATAGAAATTTATAACTTAGTCGTTAGAAGATCTTTCATATGACGTGGCTTAGAGTTTTTTTACCCCATCGATAACTCTAGTATAATATAGAGGAGTGGTTCCTTATATTTATTTGAATTCGGTATCATTGTACGCAACCATTTCCATTTATTAGAAATTGGGGTGCGGTCCTCGAAATTGATTCATAACAACCATATCTCGTTACCGATCACATCGTGGCTTATTATTAACAAAGGTCAAGATACTATGTCGCGACTTAAATATTTCTAACCTTATTATTCCTAAAAATTATGTCCCAGTCTCTAGAGTGAATAAAATGCAAGCCTTCTAAATTTTAAGAAATACTAAGATTATCGATTGACTATGATAAATTGATTTCCATTAGGAGGATAATTAGCGTCCCGTGAACTCCTACTTTCCATTTAGATTATTTGGTGTCCCAAACTGTGACATTTATATTCGGAGCACAAGACCAGCTGTTACCTTCCAACAAACTTCACATATAAGACATAGACAACCCCACCTTCATGTAGATATATCATGTCCCACAAAACACATCCCCTTGTATTCTATTTTTATGATACAACTTTTAGGTAAAAAAGGACTAGTGATAACCCTTACCATAACAACGATGTACTTTCCGACTGCAATTAGAGATCCAACCTTGACTCAAATCTTTTGACCCAATATATAGTTGTGATCTACTCAAATCCCACCATGCGCATGCCACAAGTGTGCCACCCAATTGAGTCTTCTTATGCTACTTAAATACAAAAGTCACAGAAAGCATATTCTCGGGCCTTAGGAACGTGGTTAAACCAACCCGGCAGAAAATTTGCCCGACCTCTTGACTTGGAACCTATATAAGATTACCCTAACCTGTTAGGAATGGCAGATTGATTTTATAACATCTCATCCAATCAATATAGATTAAAACCTATGATTCATTCAATCAAGGATTGATGTCTAATTAGGGAATCCTTTAAGACCCAGTTAAACTCATTATTGCACATGACCATATTTGGACTATAAAACAAAACTTGATAAAATAGGCCCTTACTCCTATTTTGTAAACCCTATCTCAGGGCCACTAATTCTTATTCCATAAATCCCTTAACTGTAAACCCTTCGTAGTCAATGTTATCAGATGAATGGAACCCCTGTATCAACTTGTTTCCGGGTATGCTTGACCAAGACCCCTCCTACTACCTTGATAATACATGGTCAACATAAGGAGCAACGGTAAATAAGTATTACCTAGGCTTCCTATGGAGCCAAGGATTACGATCAGAAGCACCTTCTATCCTCATACATCTCCCTAAAATTTGAAGTCATAGAAGTCCTATTATTGTGCTTTCCGTGATTAACCAAATTTCTGTAACCTTGAACTTAGTGTCCTCTACCTTGTAGAATTAGATGCCAAATTTTGACGCCATCCATAACCGTTCTCCCATCTGTTTGGAAGTTGTGATATGATCTTCATATTGCATTTTTAAATACCTTTGCTCGTATAACCGCGGTAAAGATCGCGACCTTGATTTTCTTTAAATTCCACTCTATTATAGTGCCATTTCTTAGTTTTAGTTTCGGGAATGAACATTTTCATAACACATAGATTGCAATCCCCTCTAAGAAACATATGATTACCTTGAACTAGAAAATGATTATGATTGATTGGTTAACAACATAACTAGTAAAATAGTAACTCATAACATCCACGTCCAACCATATTCGTATCAATTGATACCCTCTACCGTGACTTGATATGTGGAACACAACACTAGTCTTTACTTTCCAATAAAGTTTACACTCCTTAACTAGACCCGTCAAGCTACACACATGTCATATATGTCTCACACAAACATACCTTCTTGTTCTCTATTTCAATCACGCCCTATGTACGATATAATTTTCCTTAAAATAAATCATAGAGGCCCATTTTCGTTCCTTTTGATTTAACCATGCAATATGGACCCATTCCATCAAACGAACTGAATAACCATGACCCATGCAAGACCAAGAATACCTTATCTTACAAATATGGCCTTAAATTTGGATTTCTTTTCATTACCTCCTCCATGTTCTCGAAAACCAAGTATGAGTTTCATGTTAGTTTCCTTCAATCGCATTGCATCGCGTCCCCCTACCGTAGATTTATTTCGAGGACAAATTTTTATAAGTTTGGTAGGATGTAAACTCCCTAAATTTTAGATATATTCTTTTATAAGTTTTTTTTTGGCTTAAAATATTTTGTAGTAATTTTTTATTAGACTTTTTAGAATTTATATATATTTGGTAGCGAGTTAAATGGTACGAAATAGATATGCATGGATAAACATGTGAAATTTTTTGCACTATGAAAATTTTAGGAAATTTTGATAAAGTTTACTCTAAAATTTTAATAATAATTTATAGCAAAAAAATAAATAATTAATTAATACTTGTATTAAATTAGTCAGTTTTGTAGCAAGTAATTGCTACCTTATAAATAGCTAGTCGGCATAATTATACACAATATTCTTCAAAATGTTTCTAAAATATTTTGGATTTAAGTTTTCTTAAAATATAATCTTATTTAGATTTAATTTGTCTATATATATATATATATATATATATATATATATATATATATATATATATATATATATTTGTGTCTATATATATATATATATATATATATATATATATATATATATATATATATATATATATATATATATATATATATATATTTTGTGTCTATATATATATATATATATATATATATATATATATATATATATCTATATATATATATATATATATATATATATATATATATATATATATATATATATATTTAATTTGTGTCTATATATATATATATATATATATATATATATATATATATATATATATATATATTTATATATATATATATTATATATATATATAGATATATATATATATATTTTTTTATTTTTTTATATATATTATATATATATATATATATATATATATATATATATATATATATATAAATATATATATATATATATATATATATATATATATATATATATATATATATATAATATATATATATATATATATATATATATATAGTATATAAAAGGGAAAAAATATAGTATATAAAAGGAAAAAAAATATATTCTTCAAAATCTCGCGAGTTCAAAAAACTCACGAGATGCAACCCAAGCCAAACCCACGACCCTTCCCTTCCCGATTAGAACAACAACTATATATATATAAAAAAAACAAAAAAAAACAAAACTTAAACCATAACACTGTACACAGACCAACGTCGCCCCAGCCTAGTGGTGACCAATCCCCCCCCGGTCGCCTGCTCGTCGGCCTGCCGCCTAAGAGCCACGTGCGGCCAAGGGGCAGCAGCAACAGAGGCTTCCTTGTTCAGAAAACTGATTGCCAGGTACTCCCTTCCGAATCATTTTTCTCCGTAGGTTCTCGACTATTTTTGTTTTCATAAAGTTCTTTAGAAAGCCCACATAACCCTTTATGAGTCCCTGCAAGAAGATTTAATATTCATTGGGGTTTTGACTTCGAAAATCGAGGAGGAAATTGAGGAAAAATAGTTCATTAGAACAGAGCATTGAACCGCCAACCACCTAAGTTGAAGGACCGATTTTGATCGTTCCAGTAATAGTTTAAAAATTTTACTTGAACAAAGTTATAAATTACATATAGATCTTAAACTCCTTTCTTGCAGTTTAATTTTTTATGCACAATACACAATTTATTTTGAATCCAAAGTTCGAAAAAAATCAGTTTTTAAAACAATTAAATTTAGAAAAATTCCTCGATATGACGTGCTTCCCGCTAAATCGGACGACGTGCTCGTGAACCAAAGGCATCAAAAGGTGTGCATCGTCTTCGCGAACGTGTGGGCATTGACAAAATTCAAATTGGTTATGTGTGCGCGAAGAATTTGATTTGTATCCGTCAAAATTTACCGTATCGGTCTTTTTGTAAATTCTCTAATTACTTTGTGCACATTCGTTAATGAATCGAAATGAAACTTACGCTAGTAGGACCGTATCATTTTTCTGGCCATGTATGCCAAGTTTGGTCCGATTCTGAGAAGGTTGATCGGAACGCCTATTTGGCGGGCCCTCGACCCGCTTCAACGGGCGAAATTGTGCACAGCCCATCGGAATCCAATTTTGGACATACGGTTGGATTCGTCTTCTCAAACTGGATCCGTAGACATGTAGTTTGATGACTTTAGAGACTGTAAGTTCCGGCACGCATTTCGTTACAAAATGGGTCCAACGACGGACATCGTTTTAATACAAAATTATGATTTTGCCCCTGTTCCAGAATTGGACTTTTAGACAGGCGTTTCCTAGACATATCTTATTTTCCAAACACGTTCGTGATATTTATTTCAGCATCCGAGGATGTATGTGGGATTTGGCTTTCATCGCTTCAATATTCTAACGATTCCAGCTATTAGACGTCGTCCTTTTGCACACAACCTCAAGAAAGATACCTTGCCTTAATTACTACTTATAATTAGTTGCATCTTTCTTTATTTACTGTATATTTATTTCCTGTTTATTTTCATTTGGATCCATGACTTGCTTAGTTTACTTTATTTTGCTTTCAATTACTTTTCTTGTTTGTCCTTTAATATGCCTGTGGACCTAGTCTTAGCGGACTACCTTTTGACCGTGACCCTTGCGAGTGTGAAGATAATTTGATTTATGGGCCACCCAAAACCAAAAGTCGTAGTAACTGTGTACTATGGTATTCATGTCGCGACGGTCACTAGCCTCGAGCTATGCTGACTGATGGGTCACGTGGGCCGCTAGCCTCGAGTTATGTCGACTGATTGTATTGGTACTTGACGTATGCGTGTTGTGAGTTGTTACCTTATTCTGGGAGAGTCAGCCTTTACCTACCCATACATTGAGATGTCTTCTAAAATTGCATACTAGAATGGTTAGGAGACCTTAATCAACGTCATGTCACACCTTGTTCTAGTCATGGCATAGGACAATGTAACATCGCAGAATAGTATGCTACCCCTTGTCCTTGTTTGGTTGTAGGGTAGTCTACTGTTTCGATGATGGCATATTGGGCCGTGTTATGGTTGGGACACTTTACTTTTACTTGTGACTCTATGACATATATTATATTCAGTTTATTATGGCATGTTCTTCCTGTATCTTGTTACGTCCCTCTGAAAACCTGGTGAATTCTCCAGGTGTGTGCTTTGTGACTTTTCGCAGGTGCTCTAGCCAAGGCCATTTCTTCGAGGATGATTACACTTGGATCGTCTTCGCATCGCTCGACGAATATTTCTTTATCATGTATTTCTTTCTTTTTTCTTGGTAGTGGATTTGTCTCCGCCCAACAACTTGTAAATGATAATTCATGAGTTTATTATAAAGTCTTTATTCTTTATTTGTGGATGAGATTAATATCGTGGTTTACTACATTTTATAGCTTATGTATACAAACGAGGATTCCACATATTGGAGTATACTTCGTATGTATGCAGCTGGCATGTCTACGTACTTAGTCCTAAGTATTTTGGGACTGGGGCGTTATAGATTTTATGACAAGAATCGCATTCAGAACATAGCATCAACCGCCTACAATCCGACAACAAATGGATTGGCTGAGGCTTTCAACAAAACTATCGTCAAGCTACTCAAAAAGGTTGTGTCATCTAACAAACGTAATTGGAACGAAAAGTTGGACGAATGACTTTGGGCCTACCGCACAACGGTACAGACTCCGACGGGTAACACACCAATCTCCCTGGTATATGGTAGCAAAGCAGTATTGCCTCTGGAGATCCATATTCCCTCACTCCGAGTGGAAATCACAAATCAGCTGATAGATGAAGACAATCAACGTCGTCGTCTACAAGAGTTGGAGGTGCTGGAAGAAAATGCCTCTTGGCTCAACAGTGCATCGAACTCTATCAAGCCCGTATTTTACAGGCTTTCAACAAAAAGATCAAAAAGAGGACCTTCCAAGTAGGCAACCTGGTTCTGGCAGTCAGAAGGCCAATGGTAATGACACAAAAGACAACGAAAAAGTTTGAACGTAAATGGAAAGGACCCTTTGATGGAACTGGAGATTCCTAGGACCCTTCTTTTGGTGTGCGTATTGAACGATAGAAAGTTAAACAGATCTAACACGTGTTCTAACCCTTCATAGGCGAAAACTAGGGTTTACGAATTATACCTGCGGCGAAAAAGAGACAAGTAATTCCTAACAATCTCGAGCGGACTACCCAAAGACCTTCTGTACGTATTCCTTCCTCGAGTTGGACGTCGTATGGGCGACGATCTCCCAACCTTTTTTTCTCCTTGGCAGCTCTCTTTTTCTCTCCTTACGTGAATCACGAATTTAGAGAAAAATTTAGATTTCTAATCACTAATCTGGCGGCCAGAGAATAGAGGATATATATAGGCTACGGCAGGGACCATGAGGATAAATTAGGGTTAGGCCTCCTAACGGATCTGGATATCCCGTGTTCAGCCCGAACACACAATCCAGGCCCATTAACAATAGTTCGGTCCACTAATGAGCTATTGTTGCACTACCTCCCTAATCCCAAATTATGTTTGTGGGCTGCTTTTATTATATGCTCGTTTGGCTCCCCATGTTAAGATATCGTATGTCCGTCGATCAAATTAAGTTACTGACAACTATATTGATTCTACATCTTTTATCCTTAAGTAGTACCGTTCAACTTTATTTTTCATGTCGGATATAATCCACCTGCAGGGTTTACATGACAATCCTTATGAGCTCCTTAAGAGGACATCATCAACCCGATGTATCGGGACATGAATTCCATTTATAATCAACAGCCCATCATACATACAATGTTATTACCCAATTCATAGAGGTTGTTGATCCATAATGAATCTCACTTTTTTATGAGTCAAAGTAATGCACACTGCATATACATGTCCGTTATTATATCCGGATTAAGAGTACAATCATCCATAATAACAGAGGTGTTTGTTCTCTTTTGTAGTCAGTACAAAAAGAACAACCTCAAGTGGTCCTGTTCAATACACACAAAGTGTACTAGTGTAAACCTATAGTCAAGATAGACTAATACCAGATTACACTACAAACTTTCCAATAGATTGTCCAAGTCCATCTAGGTTGTGAACTATTTATATACTCCATAGGAAACTGATAATATGATCTTCTGTGTGACACCACACACCATATTATCTATAATATAGAATATCAGACATTTGCATTAACACTTGCAACAAATACAATATGCAAACATTTGTCCATATGATTCTCATTCAAAATTTAAGGAAATAAGATTACTACAAAAGTGATGCTTTTAGTATATAACCCTAACACCCTTCATAATAGAGATGGTATACTCTAACCGTGCTTACCGCCTCGCGAAACCTAACGGAGACTTATTCATGATGCCGATCAATGACAAGTTACTAAAGAAGTACTATTCTTGAAACCTTTCAACATGTACTTCCTTCTCCCCCGTAAGAGAATGTATGAATTCGACAACCGAATTCACTCCCCTTCTTTTCTCGATCATATGTTTCTGGAGTCCAGTTGTTCTGTTGCATTTTCTCCCTAGTAGAAGAACAACCATGTCCATATCACCTCTGAGTTGCTTCTCTACACCCTACAAGGATAAATCTTGCATTTCATAAGATGACGCTAAAAACTATGTTTACCACGTCCACATTGCCTCTGAGTAAATATTCCATCTAACCCCCACGTTGTTTCACCTCAAGCATAGAACATCCACGTCCATATCACCTCTGAGTTATTCTATGTATCCCCACCAAGTTCATTTCTATTACGTCCATATCACCTCTGAGTAAATATGTCGGTTTCCCCTCTCAACTTATTATCTGTACCTAGAAAATAAGGTTTACAAAAGATAATATGTCCACCAAAAATCACAGATTCATCACAAAAGTGAACAAAGTAAAATTTCTTTATTTCTTCATCTAATAAGGAGTAAGGGACTATATTTGCAAAAGAAAAGAAAAGAGAGACAGCTACGTCTCAAACTAAAAGCAACAAAAAGGACGAAGGAACTAAGGGTCAACGGATAGCTCATCAATACGGTGCTTCAAAGCTTCAGCACTGGTCTCCACAGTTGCCAAAATAGGACGCTCAGCTTCATGACATATCGTTTGCCTGGCCTCAGAGGCGAGATCAGCTTCATGTTTAGTGTCCAATTACTTCTTCTGACGGAGCAAGAAGGCCACATGGCGAGTAAAATTTACCATTTTTCCTTAAGCTGGATATGTTCAGCCAGCGCTCATTCAGAATCAACCAAAAATTGAGCCCGCTGCTCCTGAAGAAGGCAAATCTTGGTGTCAATTTTTGCTATGCTAGCGTTCAGAGATTCCCGCAGATTGACCTCTTCTTCCATAGACGAGGACAATCTCTTCTCCTTTGCTTCAGCATTAGCCATCTCTTGTTCCCAGATAGCCATGATGTCGGAGTAGGCTGATTCAACCTCAGCCACTAGCTTGTTCTGCTCCTCCTCTATCAAAGCGAAAAAATCATTCCACCAAATGTTTTGGAGCTCAGTAAGGTGATGATCGAGCTCGGCAACAGAAGCCTCTAAGATCTCAGCCATGTGGTCGTGGACATGATAAGATCGTAGCAACCCGATGTGTGCGATCGCCATCGCCTTTGCAGTCGCAAAACTCCTACCTTCATCCAGTACAGCAGACACTCCTCTAACCTCAATATCTTTTATACAGCCTCAACGATGAACTTTACGTATTCATCTGCGTCAGCCAATACTTGAAGCATCATAGCAGGAGCTATTACAGTTACCATATGAGCCAGGAAAGCAGTTAAATCTGTAGATGCCATCACGTTCTGGCCTGACGATGTATCCACTACCAGGCTCGTAGAACCTTCATCCGTCGCACCTTCAAGGTTCAAGACCGGGGCTTCAATATTTGCAACCTTCGTCCCACCGACGATGTCGACAGGACCACCAACCGTCGAAGCCGAGTCTCTCGAGGAACCCAACACCATCCCTAAGTAGGAGGAATAGAGGGGGATTCCTCTACCATAGGGCCCTTGCCCTTATCTGAACCGACCTCGAAGGATCCACCAACATCCGGGTCCACCGTAACAGACCCAGAAGCAACATCGGTAGTTGAGGAAAATCCTTCCACCCCTGATGGAAGGACAAGGTTGGTATCCGGGGGCAGAATGGATGCTCCTGTCTCTTTTTCAATCAAGACAGGAGTAGGACTCGTCAAGTGAGTCATTTCTCCCTCGTCAGCACCTATCTCCAGAACAGGAGTAGGGCTCGGCAGACGAGTCATCCCTTCTACCTCAGTCCCTATCACTGGGGCAGGAGTAGGGCTCGACAATGAAGTTTCTCGCAAAGCTGATTCCTCTTTATCTTGATTAGGAGAAGACTCTGCCGCCAACTCCCCGATCTCTTCTTCTCCGCCCGTCACGGAGTCTTCTTCAACATTTTCAACATCTTGTTTGGGGACATCATCCAGAGAAGATGAGTCCCACTTACCATCCTTACCCGGAGGGTCTTGGATGGTAACTTCCTTCGGGGCCTCCGTAATAGTCTTTGGGGATCCTACGTTTGTCTGCTTCACCACCTCTGAAGACTCTGCTCCATCCCACCAAACAGTCGACGGGGATGGCTCAATGTTCTCGGACGCCACTACATCAACGGCATCGTCTCCATCACGGTCCAAAGTGGCCGGAACTTCTACTTGAATAGCATCATCTGAAGTCTCCTCCATAGGAGGTGGCACAATTAGAGGAATACGCTCATCAGACGAGCTCGCCACTTCCTTCGGTCTAGCCGAACCTAGCCTCAAAGACCAGGGTTTTTTCTTCGATACTTCCTGCAAAGGGAAGATGAATAAGCAGAAAAAGAAAGATCGAGTCGGACTAGTATTAGTCTACTTGCCACCGCAGGAACGGGCTCTGCTGGCACTGCCAAAAGTAATACTGCAGTTCTCGGTTTAGTTGCCAGTGCCTTCCTGGGCTTCTTGGGCGCAGAAGAATCTGCCTCTGTCGAAGCACGCCTCTTCAGTTGGCTAGCCGCAGGTTCCTCCTGTGAACCCTCTGCCTGTGCTGTGGGGGCAGCCTTAAAAGCTGCAACGTCGGGCGGACGATACTTCCGAGCCTTCGCAAGCATATTTTTTGACGCCTCGAGTTGTGTCTCAACGATGAACCTGGTCTCCCTATCATATCCAAGAGATACAACACTCATCAGACAATAATACTTGATGGCAAAAAACAAGATGTGCAGTCAGGAATTGTGAACTGGTATCATAAGTCGTACTCCAGTATACACAACGTTGTAATACTGCCAACCCCGGGCTCCATCTATCAAACTCCTAATAAATCCTAAGCAATTACTTGGGTTTTTCAACAGCAGTTGGGTGTAGCCGAATTAGCATGATAAATGGCTCGGCAGGTACGGTTGTAGAAAACAATAATTCCTATTTCGGTACACCAAGTGTGAAGAGAGGATACTCTGCAACCAGCGGAAACCCCATACCGGCAGAGTAATGGCATCCTCTCCAGAGTCCTCCAGCTCTTTATCTGCTTCAAAACCCAGGAAAACTGGGCCAACTTTGGTGATATCCCACCCCTGGAGGTGGGACAAAACCTTCCTACAAACAGGGACGCCCGTATGCAGCCACTTCCTTTTATATTAGCGGCGGATAAAGGCATCGTCGGCAACATGTCCCTCTTCTGTGTCGGGGCTCATCACATTGGGATGATGCAAGATTAACCATCCCATTAGATAATAAAAAGGCAGCTCCGTACGAGGGAAGTTATCCTTTCTTCCCCTCGAGTGAACCACATCATCTGCAAACTCCCTCAAACCTTGCATTAGGTTGCACACCATCGTGGAAAGTAAAGCCAAAGGGTGACCCAAGACCAACTTCACAGCAGGCAAGATGAGGTTTCTAGTCACCCTCTCCACAGAATCGAATCCACCAAAAAACACGTAGTCTCGAAGCCATATCATCAGATAGGCCATCAGTACTGCCTTTGGAGACATTCTATGGACACAATGCCAGAAACAACTATAAATATGGTCGGACGGCTCGTTGTCCTCATTTTTACATAGATTTCACTCACCAAGCCTAGTCATCTCGGCAAGTACCTCTGCATGAGTGAGCCCTGGGGGAGTAACAAACCAAACCTTTGATGGGTCCCTTTTATCTTGATTGAAGATGTAGTCTCTCCAAGCAGTCACGTGAGTTTGCGTCTTACCTTTATCCCCCCGTTGGTTCAAGTAATGGCGACTCACTACCTCTTTGAAGACCACCTTCATTTCGGGATCCTTCTATTCCAAAGCAAGGAGTTCCTCATTCATCAGAAAATACTCCTTATAGGGTTCAGATCCCCAAGGCAGCTTTGAGACCTCATACATCTCATGAAGTGCCAATCCTAACTCCCCTCCAGGCGTGTAAAAGGTGCCGGTATGAAAATTGTACAGCTCCATGAGGGCTAGGAACATGAGTCGATTTATCTCTATACCCGCCTGAGTGGCACGGAGAGCAGCAGTCAAACCGATGTCCTTGAGTTCATTCTTAAACTTTGACAAAATCTAGAGTGTCAACTCATCCCACTTTTGCACGTAATGGCACCAACCTTCGACCCGAAACTCCCCTTTTGGGTACAAAATCTTTGTAGCCAGCATGCGATTAACAAAAGTCAAGGCACTAAAGGCGAAGGTATTGGGAGGAACGTCACTATATATGCTCCCAGGATGCAAGGTTCGCCAATGATAAGAGTTTTCGGCCCGGAAAGAGGCTAAGGTATCCCTCTGATTGGAGGTAGTATCAATGCAGACAGTTCCTGCCACTGCCCCTCCCTGAGATGGAGTAAGCTTCCACTTCATTCTCCTCTTGGAAGCAAGACTGTGGAAGGTCATCAAAGGCAATTGACGCTCTACTTGCCGAATATGTATATTCACATCCTTGGCTTTGATGAACCAATCCTCTCTGACCTTTAACACCTTTGCTTCAGTTGAGGTCAGGCAATCACCAAAAAAAAACTCGGGTTTTAAGAAAGACACAACATCAGATTCAGCAGACTTGAGCCTGCCACTCTCCATCATGCCTTGGAGAAAAGTGTAAGGCTGGTCACAGATCTGGGTCATCCTCTCTGGCGGCTGGTCCAACATGATCGCAGCTTTAGCCGAGTTGACCACTTCTTCATTAAAGTCTAGACCCATTTGACAAGGACCTGGATCGAGGAGGACTTTATTCAGCAGGGGCAAAGTCATTGACACTACAGATAAAAAATAGAAAAAAAAGGAGTTAGTAAGAGAACTCAA
Organism: Iris pallida; assembly: GCA_029216955.1. Taxonomy (NCBI): domain Eukaryota; kingdom Viridiplantae; phylum Streptophyta; class Magnoliopsida; order Asparagales; family Iridaceae; genus Iris; species Iris pallida. The sequence goes on along the minus strand of JANAVB010037414.1, from coordinate 1,601,981 downwards.
TCCCTCAAGTAGCAGAAAGCTTTGGCGCATCATCAGGACCTAAGTCAATGCGCTTCAGAAGAGAAAGCTTTGGTGCATCCTCAGGACCTAAGTCTATGTGCGTCCGCAAAAAAAGCATCGGCACATCATCAGGACCTAAGTCCATGCGCATCAGCAGAAAGCTTCGGAGCATCATCAGGACCTAAGTCCATGCGTGTTAGCAGAAAAAGCTTGGGCACATCATCAGGACCTAAGTCCATGCGCGTCAGCAGAAAAAGCTTCGGCGCATCATCCGGACCTATTTCCATGTACATCAGCAAAAGAAGCATCGATGCATCATCAGGACCTAAGTCCATGTGCGTCAGCAGAGAAGGCTTCAGCGCATCATTAGGACCTAAGTCCATGCGTGTCAGCAGAGAAGGCTTCAACGCATCATCATGACCTAAGTCCATGCGCGTCAGCACCAAGAACCTAGGCGCATCTTCAGGATGAGCTTCATACAGCCGCAACAATGCGCCTCAACGAAGCCGTTCAAAAGAAGCATCTACACGAAAGAACTCTTAAAGTAGCTTTTCACTCATCGATCACCTTCGGCCGTACGTCAGCGGGCGTCACTGCAGAAATGGGAGCCTCCTCGACATCAACCATGATGGACTTCTTACCTTTGCCCCTTCCTCGGCCAGCACCACCATTGGGAGTCTTGGGAGCCATCTCTCAAAGAAAGCTAGGGTTTTTGGAAAAGAAAACACTAAGGGGGCGTTTGGTTCAAGTTTTTGAGGCTTGGAAATGGGATTTGAATTCCTTACCCATGTTTGGTATGTTTAGGATTGGGAATGAGGAGGGAATAGGAGGGGGTTATGTGGGAAAGCTATTTCCATGGATGTAGGAAAGCTATTCCCAAGCTCCCCTTGGAAATAGATTTGCTTTCCTATGAATGATGTTTGACTATTTTGTTTGGACGGTTATACCCCCTCTTTATTTTCAAATTTGTAACTCCTATCCCAAACATGTGAATCATCATAAAATTAGTGAAAGAGTATTAAAGTAAAACTAAATAAATTAAGATTCCTATCCATGTGTGAACCAAACATGAAAATAATATTTTTTTAAATTTTGAACTACTTATTCCCAACCTAACCAAACATGGGTATGGGAATGTTGAATTCCTTTCCCATGGGAAAGTAATTGAAAATCTATTCCTAGGAATCCAAAAACTTGATCCAAATGAGCCCTAAAGGAAGAAGGAGAAGAGGAAAGCAGAAGACTCTCTCTCTCTACTCTATCAAGTGCATATTTATAGGCTTTTACCACGCGCATAAACCGATGGGATGTGACGTCAATAGCTGCCGCTTTGAGCTCGTAAAACTGACGTCTGCTTATCTCCCAAAATATTATCATTAACCTCTTGGACTTTGGGAAGTTATCTTTTTGTATTTAAAAACCGAGAAGAGCATGCTCCCCCACAATGATGGACAGAGCGGCCATGTGTCCAGAAGAGGCATGCATCCAGACAAGGCATGCGTCCAGAATATCTACTGCCCATGCTTCTTGTTCAAAGTATTTCAAAACTTGGCAGAAAGTTTTGAGAACTTTGAAGGGGGTCTTGTAGAAGCATGGAATTTCAGGCGCATCTTAAAGTCCCTATGCACTATGTGCCCCAAGATGACATGCGTCGAGGAAACTTAACAGAACACTTGGCACAACACGACAGCAAAGAGAAGTAGGCACATGAAGAGTAGATTTTTATTCATAGAAAGTCTATTACATGACCTAAAACCCTTTGTTACAATAGAAAGAGAACTATAAAAGCTTGAAGATTACAATGTCTCATCTAGGCGCATCACTTCGATGTCTCAGCTAGGCACATCATTTTGATATCTCAGCTAGGCGCATCACTCTGGTGTCTCAGCTAGGCGCAACACTTCAGCATCTCAGCGTAGGCACATCAACTTGCCTCATTAGAGCGAATCACTTCCTCGTCAACATACGAGTGCTTCGGCTAATGAAGCAGTTATAGAGCAGAATGGGGCATCTACAACCCCGATCTTTGGATGCAACAGGCACCTTTCCTACAGCGCTTCAAGCATAACAAAAACTGGACCGTGGTAAAACCCAAACCCAGTAATCAACATCGTGGCACCCAGTTGATGTAGAGCACGTACATGAACAACCAACTCGACGCATCTCAGTCTTTTGAAGAAGTTCTTTATTAAAGCTTCTTCGAACGAGGAGATCACCAACCCACAGTGCGATGTCTCGCCAAGTAGGGGGACCGATCAAATTTGTGTCCATGGGGAAAGCTAAGTGAAATGAGAAACAAACTCCTCACAAAGCTATTTATAGGATGGGACAACTCGTACCCATGCACCAAGTGATAGTTTCTCTAAATTCAGTGCGATGAATTAGCATTAATGCCAATGAATCTGCCCCTTCAAATTCAGCCAAATTAGAGAGCCATCAATGCCTCGAAGAACTCAACAAACGGACCAAAGAGGATGCGCCATGCAGAAAATGCACCCGTCAGCACCATGCTCTCCGTAATAATGTGCCCAATGGAGCACAGACCCATACACCCAGTAGAGCACAGATCGACGTGCCCACATAAAGCTCACGACCCGTCAAAGCATTTAATGCTGGAGTGACTGAAACGACAACAGCCCACGCCTCGATGTCAGAAAAGTTAGCTTTTGCAGAAGACGAAAGGACGTAATCATTATTCCTTTTGTCAGTTACAACTGTGCCCCACCATATGGACGACTGATCACTCACATGCACCTCCACAACGATATGCCCAAAATTCTTCATGCACCTTAAAAGACATGCGCCCAGGCTTGCTTCTGATCCCAAAAGACAGAAGTCAAGGCCCTGCATGCGCCTCCACCGCCATGCACCCGAAGCTCTGCATACGCCTCAAAAGCCATGCGTTAGACTTGTTTGTGATTCCTAAAAGTCATAGACTAAGTCTTCCCATGTGCCAGATCCTAGGCACATTCTAACAGATCACTCTCCACCAAATCTGAGATCTTTGAGCATAGACACATGCCACGTGTCATTTTGACTCAGTTTTGCCTATAAATGGGTGCTAACCGCCCAAGAACTCAGCAACAAACGAATTTCCCACTGCCATGTGTCAGCTCTACTGTAGGCCAATAGTGTAGCTCAAACAAATTCAGCACCAACTTTGGGGCGCATCATCTATACCCTACAGCATCAACCATATGGCGTCCCTACGTGCAAGTTTTCATGCGCATATCGTATATGCATACATAAGCAGATGATTCTATGTCTATAAATAGGAGGATCATTCCTTCATCCAGGACATACACACAAGGTCCAATCCTATAAGTGAAAAGGCCCAGAGCTTCTTACTTGTCGAGCATTCGTCAAACGCTCCAGCATCCAGAAACCAGACCTTTAGAGAGTTCAGATCGTCGTCAGATCGTCACGGAGCCAACGTATTATCACTCGTCATCGACACAGTTTCCAGACAAAAACAAAAGTGTACTCCTAGGACTACGTCCAAGTCCTATATTGTACTCGTTCTGTTTGTAATTAAAAACAAAGTTCAATACAAGCTTGGTTCTTGTTTTAATGGCAAACATGTACCTGTATAGAATATACTCTCTAATTGGAGGATAACTCAATCACAATAACTAGAGGTGGATAATCAGCACGATATAGATAAAATAAAAATCACGAGATGATAAAATCTAGAAATGAAATAAGTTAAGTGTTATCAACACCACAATAGAGTACAAATCAAATACAACTCAAAGTAGTTAAACAAAGCAGAGAGTAACTCTAACAGTCTAGCCTAGAAACAATGTAGTCTCCTTTAGGCAAACTGGATCATCCTGAGGGTCCAGATCACAAGTGTCATCTACATCAGTTCCATAATATGTGGTACAAAAGTCCTCTAGGTTCTCTGTAAATTTTTTAACATATCCAGTCAGGATTGGAGCAAATTAAATCTGAAAGAAGTTCTAAAATATGGCAGGAAATAGTGAGCAATCAATATAATAGACATGTGTCACTATCACATTTAGAATGAGAGTATTTGGTAATTATGAATTTTTAATTTTTTTTAAATTTTAATTGGTGATGTGATTTTGGTATTTTGCTAGTTGAGACTTTAGAGACTTAGCCCAGTGTCAACTATGACCATAGAGACTTAGCTTGCATTTTAGACTTGTATTTAGATCCTAATCTAACTAGGAGATGACTTAAGTTCATTTAGAGATTGGTTTAAGGTGTTGGTTGGGCCTTTAGCTTGAAGGCTTAACTAGCTTGCTAGAAAGAAGCCCATAGCCCACTACATGAACCAAAATCCTAACCCTAGCCATGCTTAGCCAGCCCATAGTAGCAAGAGAGGCCCCTTCCCCCTATTTAATGTCTCTTTATTCATTTCTTGCCTCTTTTAAAAAGCTCCTTCAAACACTAGTTTGTTCTTCCCCAAATTTCTTCAATTCTCCATTTCTCCTCCAAATTGAGCCTAGTCTCTTGCATGAGATCTATTGCTGCAATAGAGGCTATGGGAGGCTAGCTAGCAAGGATTTGAGGCCATTGGACCATAGCAAATGGTGTGAAGGAGCTCATTCTAGGCATTTTACATTGAGATCTAACTCTCAATAGGTAAAAATCTTTAAACTCATTTAAATTTTTGATTTCTTTTCGTAGATGCATTCATTTAGGTATCCCCTAGTTGTAGACCAAGTTGGTAGAAATTGGTGTCCATTTGATACGCGTATCGGAGTATGTTCTTGGTGTTTGATGTAATGCCTCAAAGGATTTTATTTTGTTATTTTGAATTCTGTTTGATAGTTTTGTAGCCCTATGTGTAGGGATCACAAACTCCAAACTCTGAATACGATTGCACCCATGTCCGTGTCTAAAATAGGACACGGACACAGCACGAGGCAGTGCACATGTGTCCTGCTACCCGAGCATGACATCACCTGGGTGTAGGGACACTTGGACACGTGCCACTGGCATTGAGCTCGGAGACATGACTGACATCGTGTCCTCCAAGTCTCGTGCCACTTGGATACGTGTTAGACACGTTATTTAACGTGCACGCTTTTCACTGACTGTGCATTGTCGAATTCTTTCGACTAACACGGTGTTCGTGTCACACGCTGACACGTCGTCGATACTAAGAGGTGTCGATACCTAGACCTACCGATCCTGGACACGTGGACACAGCACATGGCTCTAGTGTACTGTGTCGTGTCCCTTGGGCCTGTCACACCTGACCACACCATACCTATACTATTTTGATACTCTGTATATTTCGTGTTTGGACAGTGTCCAGTTTGTGGACCATGACACAATCCTATTGTGTCACTTATACGCTAATACACCTGCACACATTGATTTTGAGATTTGGGTTAGGGTTGACATGAATGATACTTTGGGTTATGTATAAGTGTTTCATGTATGAACTAAAAATATTTGACGGTATCTAAAACTGAGTTTGTGTAATAACTAAGATTTAATGTTAAATTATGTCTATATATATATTATATATATATATTATATATATATATATATATATATATATATATATTGATACATTGATATGTGAAATTGATTTATGTATATGCAATTGATGTAGGGTGTAATAGGAAACACTGAGAATGTAGGGATTTGTTGGGGTTAATATATGTATTGAATAGGTTAACTTGAAAACAAGGATTTGGTTGTAACGAGTTGTTCTAAAACTGAACTATGGGGTTTTGGGGTATTAGATGTATGTTTGATGTTTGGCCAAAACCTGAAATGACCATTACACTAAACATGAGATGTAAACCCCAAACCTGAGAACTCTCACCTCTATGAACACATGGGTTGTTGCACACTCACACAACCTCTACACACATACACACACACACCCTCACTCTACCATTCATAGCCCTCACCCACTTTACACAAACACTAACACCCCTTATTTGAGAATAGTTATCACACACACACACACACACACACCACACACACACACACACACTCGCGCTCTATACACACACACACT
>JANAVB010037414.1:1504755-1591889 GCA_029216955.1 Iris pallida | reverse complement strand
TATCTCATCAACCCCATATATACCCAATTGATATGTACACAGTATCACGAATACAAAAAAAAAATATATTATATATATATATATAGATTTATATATATGTATATATATATAATATATATATATATATATATAATATATATATATATATATAACCCCAACCTTATCTCATCACCCTATCATATATACCCAATTGATATGTACACAGTATCACGAATACATTATCTATAATTATACCACATGATACAAACCAACTACATTAGCAACCCACACATGTAACCAGAGTATAGGACTGTCCTAATGGACTGCAAATAGATACCCAAATGAGCTAATACAAGGTTATGCAGGACATGCAAATCTGAGTTCAACTTGAATCCAAAACTCTAAATTGCTCTCCTATCTGAAGGATAGAGTCAATGCAGTAGAGGGATGCTATGAACTGCAAGTGCAAGAAAGGATTGCAGGATGCAGAAACAGTGTAGGAATGTATGTGTTTGTGGCTAATTGGTAGTAGGTAGCATGTAGGGGTATACATGAAGGTAAATGGAGTGCAGGTAATGGGATTAGGGAGTATCTAGTGAACATTGAAGAAGATTACAGTATGGGTTAATGTGTCTTGATACAAGAGTATGAAATTACAGTGCAGTAGGAAATGATTGCAAGATGCAGTAAATTAGGAATTTACCCAATATGTAGGACAATATATATCTGATACCATGATGTGCATCAGTGATTGATAGGTATTATAGGATATACAACTAACAAGGCAATAAATGCAGTGTATAGAGAGGCTATGGATATGTAATAGTGGCAGTGAGCTAGATGCAGGCTATCCTAATGCAGTGAATCAATTTGACAGGTTATGTGAAAGATAACTGCATACAGGGGATGTTGGCAGTGTAGCATGTTCAGTTAGCTCCTTACCATGGAGATCAGATGCCTATATACAGGTATGTAAATACAGATAATCTGGTTAAGGAGAAAAAGATGTTTGCAGGCTTAACATACAGTTCTGATACTAAAGGCAGTGGTGGATTTGGGAATGTAGTGCTAATTATGCAGTGAAGTGCAAGTGTCATGCAAATCTAGGAAATGAATGAATGTGTACAAGTGTTCTGTGGCAGTGTATTCTAAAGCACTGATGCATGTGCCAAATGCAGTGGATTAGTGTATAGTGACTAATGGATATATGCAGACATCTCAAAGTGCAGTGGATGCAAAGGGTGTGCAATAGATAATTTAAGATGCAGGATTTTGCTAAGTGTGCAGTGTATAGTCTGTGCAGGCTATGCTTCCTAATGTGTAGAGGTGTATGACACTACCAGGACAGCAGTGAGACATTGTAGTGTAATGCAAATATTATGCAAGTGAGACAGTGGCTAAATGCAAGCAGTACAAGACATCTTGATGATGGAAGTTGCAGGACAAGTACAGTGAACAAAATTATGTTCAGGACAGTACAATCATTTGCTCGAATGAGCAGTGTATATGTCAAATAGACCTGCAGAGGTTAAGGGCTATGAGTTCTAGGTGTTTATGATAGGAAATCAACAAACTGCAACCCAAATATAGGTCTGCAAACAGAATAGGCCAAAAACAGAGAGCACCACAAAACCCAAGCCTCTCCCTTGGCCAAATAACCACCAACCATTCTCCAATTCAGAAGACACAGTCCACACATAATTCACATCATATAAACAATAATATAGACTAATTACAGTTGAAAATAAAGTAAGAAAAGCCTAAGAGATATTTCACGAAACACTTGATGTGCGTATCTGACACTCTTGCAATACGCACCTCAATGAATCCAAAATTAACCCAAATTCTTTCTAATACAATAGGAACCCTATATGAATGCATCTAAGGAAAGAAATGTAAGATTTGGAGGTGTTTATAAGCTTTTACCATTTGAGAGATTGATTCTCAAGGAGGAACCTCTAGATCTAGATCTCCTTCACTTTCATTAGCCAAATTGCTCCAATGGGCTCCCTTATAGCAAATAGAGGCTTTCTCTTTAAGAGGAAGAGATTCCAACTTGTTTGGAGGAATTTGGACTCAATTTGAGGAATAGAGGCAATTTGGGGAAGAATACCAATTTAGGGTTAGGGTTCTTGATGAAAGGGGAAGAAGAGGGGCTAATGATGCTTTAAATAGCATGGGAAAGCATGGGGTGGCCGGCCATAGTTAGTGGGTTAGCGTTTGTTTAGGGTCCATTAGCTAAACGTCTCTCATATGTCATTTAAAAGCCCTTTTAGAGAAAGGCCCTGTCACTACCACATTTCTAGTGAGGGTATTTTTGTCATTTTTGGGGTAAATAAAATTTATTAGTATTAATTAGAAATTATGGGAATTTTTAGAAATTATTTTGGATTTATTTGGACTAGTTTGATTTTTGGCCAGTTTTGACTCATGTAGATGAACCTAGGAACTAACCATGGTTAATTGGGCTTGGTTAGGTCAAGTGACCCTAGTCTAACCTAGTGTGACTCAAGTTAGTGGTTAGTGATTCATAGAACTAGAATTAGAAATTTAGAAATCATTTGATTTGGTGAATGGCTTGTGGTTTCACAAGTCATTATGTGACTTAGCTAGATTGGACTCAAACCTAGCTCAACCCTAACCCAAAACCAAGTGGTCAGCCATCCCTAGCTGAACCTAGGGATTCCCCCTATTTAATCCCTCCTAGTTTTTAGGGCTAGCCTCTTTTAGGGTTCTAGCTATTTCTAGGAAGGAAGGTGAGTTCCATCTTTCAAAAATCATAAGAAATCCAAATTAATCCTTTTCCCTTCAAACCAATTCCATTAGAACCTAAATTTCTCCCCCTTGCTGCTGGAATTTATTGTTGTGCAGGAAAAAGCAATTTGGGGGACTTTGAGGCTTGAGGAAATTCTCCCATTTAAAGACTTTTCTAGTCTTTGTGCATCTATAGGTATAACCTCCATTTCTCTATTAAATTCCTGTTTAAAATCATGTTAGGGAAGCCCTAGCCCTACCCCTACTGTAGGACAGCCTAAACCTAGGTTTTGGATTCGTTTTGTGTCCGTATCGGACACATATCGACCTTGTATTTTAGGTGTTCGATCAAATGCCTGTGAGAACTCGATTTTGTTGTTTTTGATTTCTGTTTGAATGGGTTGGTAGATCGTGGTGTGCTCTTCAACTTTCATGAAGGGACCCTGGCCTTTTTGTGTCCGTGTCGGGTGCAAACTGGTCTGGACACGCGTGCGTGCACTGGCTTGGGGCTGTGCATTCCCCTGCTACCCGTGGCCTCGTGCTCGAGGCACAGGCCACGTGGTGAGCTGAGATTTGGTGTGGGGCTTGGGGCAGTGTCTGTCACGACACCCCCAAGTGGCTTGACCGTTGGTGTCGTGTCGGACACGAAAACCCGTGTGCATGGGGAAGGCCTGTGCGTGTGCACAGTCTGTGTATGTATCTGGATGTGTTGCTCTGTGTAATTCCCTAGTTAAATGTTTTTAATCATGTTTTAAATAATAATTAAGATCCTAATGTATAGTATGTAGTGTATGTAGATTGTTTACATATTTTAGTTGGGTTTTATGTGGATTATTGGTTTCGAATTGGCAATGAACTGTTGTTCCTGATATTACATAGACACCAGTTCACTGTTGGGTGCAAATTGATTCTTCCTGTTTCTGCTATGAATTGTTCAATCAATTTTGATCCCCACACATCATAAAACCAGTTAGATTAATCCTTACATCTGAATATGGATTGTTAGTTGTGTAATTGAGATTTTGGGCAAATGTTAGATTTAATATGCTAACTGTCAATAGAATGTTAATAATTCCTATCTGTTTTAATATAGAACCTGATGATGGGTTATTCACTGATTTAGGTTCTTGTTGAATCCTCATTAATGATCAAGGCCATGTTAAACTAACTATAGGTTAATGTCTGTACAGTCATGACATGTTTTAATGTACTTGTGTTAAGTAATGTAGGTTCGAACTGGTTGATATTGAATGAGTTTCGAAATGTGGGGGACTAGGGAAGTTGTTCCAGATTCAAATGTTGAGACTGAATTAATTCCTATTCCTGATCTCATGAACCATGTTATTCCTGTGTTCTCTTTAGAGTACATGTACACTGCCATGTTGAATGTTTTACTGGGTTGATTGGTTATTTGATTAGGGAATGCCATCCTCCACCGATTAATCTGTAATGGTTTACCTGCCATTGATTTCCTTCCTTGCTAATTTCCTGTCACATGAATTCACAAATTTCCTGTACACTGTTATGGTTGCATTGTTTCATTTTACACACTTGCACTGTCACTTCCTGAAAGCATGGACACACACACAGCCTATTTCCTGCACATAGACACTTGTACACTGTAGTTTTGGGACTGTTCAGTGGTTCCTTTCCTTCTCCCTTGTTTAATTTGAAATTCCTGTTATTACAACTGAGTTGGGTTGATTTTTCCAGACTTGAATGAAAACTGAGTTTGTAAGTTCATGTATTGATTCCTTTCCTTGTTAGTCCCTGTACAAATGTGGTTCCTGCAACACTCTATGTTCCTGTAACAACCATGTATACCCTTACACACACTGTTAACTGGACTTGCTGTCTTTGGGATTCCTGTTTAGACACACATTATTGGCACACACATATTGTATGATTCACTATCTCACATACTGTCACACTCTCCTCACATTGCCATGATATGCCCTTTTCCCTATCTATGAAGATACAAATACATTTCTATATGTGAATATGTGAATGGTAGTGTAGGGTGCATAGGAATTTCAATGTGTTGATAACTTATAATGATTGTGGATGATGTGAGAGCTTAGGATGGTTTGTTAGAGCTTAGAATGCTTGTTAGACCTAGTCTAGTTGGACTTAGACTAGTTTGACCATAGTTGACCTAGTTTGACTTCTAGGGTTGACCAAAGTTGACCAAGAGTTGACTTTGGCCTAGATTGACTTAGAATCATATAGAATGCATAGTAGGACTCCATATTATTGTTCTGGACTTGTTGTGACCTGTGCTGTTCTGATTAGGAGCCAGACACCACTCCTTGGACAGTACGTTTCTTGTGGACACTCAGTTACAGGCGAGTACATTCTCTGATCATTTCATATCTTGCTTAGAATTATTTCCTGCAGTAGATTACTTTACTTGTACTGTCACGACAGTCACACGGATTGGTACTATATGGATCCTTTCTTGAGATGTTATCCTTAGGGAGCATCGGATACTACGTGTTCAGTGCGTTTCACTTACATGGCGTATCACTATGCTCTTGGTTCACTTGATTACTTGTGACATGTACCCTCATGATCGCAGAGTCTCTTGAATCCTACACAGTTGGGTAACCCCCAGACTCCCCATTTATGGGACATCCATGTATCCCCCTTCGCGGGCCTTGCATGGAATCATATAACATAACCTGGCTGGATCCTTGTGTATTGATTGGGGGTATGGGGAGTAGAAGTGGACATGTAAATAATACACCAGTAGTATCTTCATTGAATCATTCCGTAGTGTCTTCATTGAATCATCCCAGGCCATTTACATGTTCATGTTGTACTCTGACTCACTAGTCACTGCTAGTTCTCTATGTATAGTAGATATTCTATTACAGCTCTTCCTGTTTTACATACTGCTTTTCTTTCAGTACCTGTATCTTACTTTACTGCATGTTCATATTTTCTAACCTGCTATGAATTGTTGAGATGTACTGTGCTCGCTCCTGTCCTGACTGGACCTGTTGAAAATATTACAGAGGACGAGGAGGAGGCTGGCCTGGACACCTACTACGGGGCAGCCTAGATGACACCTGTGAGCTGGACCCTCAGGAGGATCCAGCAGTAGCTGAGGACTTTCCCCCGACTGCCTAGTAGACAGTTATTATCTATTTGTAGGGATCATGTTTTAGCTAGACTCTTCTGGAGATCAGTTTTGTATATATTCTTTTATCTGAGACTTGTACTGCTGGGATTATCTTAGACTATTGTTTATCTATTCATTTCCTTGAGTTCTATTCATATCGTGCTATATCTTCCTTAGTTGTGATTGAGTTTCTATGATGTCACCCCATTCGGGGAGTATAAACTGTTTAGATAATTACATTGCTAGATGATGTGACCTAGGACAGCGTTCTACCGCCGACTGCGGCGTAGGCTGGACGTATTCACGTCTCGTGCCCTTACTCTAGGGTGCGGGTCGTGACACGTTTTTAGTGGTGGCCCATGCAGGTCTAGACTATAAGTGTAGTGGTGCTCGAACTAGAGTATCACTGCAGCCTGCTATAGGATATAGGACATTAATTTTAAGATACTCAATCACTTTAGGAAAATTTCTTTTATTGCCATCTAAATCCTTTTGTCAGCTGATCCTTTGAATTATAATTGTCCGCCTTTGTTATTTCGTTTCTTTCTCAGAAATTGATACTCTTGTTTGTCTATCTTCAGGATGGTAGAGACTCGATCACAGCGTGCCGTTCCTGAGGATGCTACAGAGGGGACTGCTACCTCTCAGCCAGCACGGCGAGGCCAGGAGACTGCAGCTCTTGCCACCTCAGCTCGTGTGGAGACCTCGGCAGCCGCAGCAGGGGACATGCACCCACCGGCTCGGAGGCAGGACCCGGTTTTTCCAGAGGATCCTTACCAGCAGCCACCTCCAGGGACGATAGACGCAGTGCAGCTGCTAGCCTTCTTCAGGCAGTATATGGAGGGTCAGCAGGGACAGCAGCAGAGGCAGACGGCAGAGCTCACTCGAGGCATTGAGAGCGTGGCAGTGACAGCAGTGGAGAGGGTCATAGCTCAGCCAGCGGCAGCCCCGCAGCAGCACCAGCCACGGGAGAAAGGCATCCAGGACTTCCAAAAGATGCACCCGAGGGACTTTCGCGGGACAGAGGGGATCCTGTATGCCGATGAGTGGATCGAGCATATGGAGGAGATCTTCAGGCTGGCGGAGATTCCGGCGAGGCTCCAGATAGAGGCTGCAGCCAGCATGATGCAGGACCTGGCCCGCACTTGGTACCAGACAGACCCGAGGGTCGGTACGCCAGGGCAGACTTGGGCAGCTTTCAAGGAGCTGTTCAAGAAGAAGTTCTTTCCAGAGGCAGCTGTAGGAGCCCTCGAGACTCAGTTCGAGGCTCTAGTTCAGGGGAGCCAGTCCGTAGAGGAGTATGCTGGAGAGTTCTGCCGCCTGGGCAGATTTGTGGAGGACCTGTCGGAGGCGACGAAGGCCCGGAGGTTCCGGAAAGGCTTGGTAAAGGAGGTCAAGTCCTACACCAAGAACGCCCGCGGTACTACATTTGAGGAGATACTGGTGGACGCACTAGCTGCAGAGGATGATCTTGAGCTTAGGCTCAAGAGAGGGAGAGACCCAGTTGGGGGTAGTAGCAGCAGCGGAGGCCAGGCCAAGAGGCCTCACTTTCAGTATCAGCAGCCGAGGCAAGTTTCAGCCTCAGCCGATTCAGCAGAGACCAGCCCCTCAGCAGCAGCAGCAGAGGCAGCACCAGCAGGGACAGAGGCAGATTGTTACTTGTGCCTATTGCAAGAAGCCCGGGCATGTAGCCAATGAGTGTCGGAGGAGGTTGGGCCAGTGCCTGAAGTGTGGTTCAGCAGACCATCAGATGAGGGAGTGCCGCGTAGTACGAGCAGGCCCAGGAGGAGGAGCCAGGGCTCCAGCAGGACAGCAGCGGGGACCAGCCCTGCCGACGCAGCAGCAGAGGTTTGTCCAGCACCAGCAGCAGGCCAGGGGAGGCCAGCAGGGGCGAGCTTTCGCCATGGCAGCTGAGGATGCGGAGGCCATAGGAGAGCTGATCGCAGGTTCGATTCTTCTCGACTCCAGTCCAGCATTTGCATTGTTTGATTCCGGTGCATCGCATAGCTTCATTTCAGTATCTTTTGCGATTAGACACGGTATCATAGCTGAATCGTTGCCTAGGACTTACAAGATCACGACCGGGGGTGGCATTATCCTCGTACGTGATGTTTGTAAGGGTCGGAGAGTAGTTTTGGGAGGCCGTGAGTTGGAGGTGAGCCTGCTCGTAATGCCATTGCCGAACTACGATATAGTACTAGGCATGGATTGGTTGAGCAGGCACCACGCCAGCATTGATTGCAGAGGGGGTAGAGTTCTGTTCAGAGCGCCGGGGGAGCCAGAGTTCGAGTACTCCAGACGTCAGGCAGAGCAGAGCAGCGGAGTCTTCTGTGGAGTCTCGGTCGAGGAGCAGACGATTCCACACCCCTTGATAGCGGAGTACATGGATGTTTTCCCGGAGGAGTTACCGGGACTGCCACCAGACAGGGACATAGAGTTCTCGATAGACTTGGTTCCAGGAGCGGAGCCTATCTCTCAGCATGTCTATCGGGTGAACAACAGCGAGCTGGTGGAGCTGAAGAAGCAAGTGGATGAGCTACAGGACAAGGGCTTCATCCGCTCGAGTTCGTCGCCATGGGGTGCACCAGTGTTGTTCGTGCCGAAGAAGGATGGGTCAGTACGCATGTGTATTGACTATAGGGGACTCAACAACCTCACGATCAAGAACAGATACCCACTGCCGCGGATCGACGATTTATTTGACCAGTTGAGCGGAGCTCGGGTATTCTCCAAGATTGATCTGAGGTCGGGATATCACCAGGTGAAGGTGAAGGGGGAGGATATTCCCAAGACCGCTTTCAGGACGCGGTATGGACAGTCCGAGTTTTTGGTTATGCCGTTTGGGCTAACCAATGCACCAGCTGTGTTTATGAACCTTATGAACAAGGTGTTCCATCAGTATTTGGATCAGTTTGTAGTAGTGTTTATTGATGATATCTTGATATATTCCAAGACTGAGGAGGAGCACGAGGAGCATCTGCGGATAGTGCTGGAGATTCTCAGGAAGGAGCAGCTTTATGGAAAACTCTCCAAGTGTGAGTTTTTCTTGGACCGGGTGGATTTCTTGGGGCACGTTGTGACTGGAGATGGTATCTCAGTTGACCCCCAGAAGATTGTAGCAGTTGAGGCATGGGCAGCGCCGACTTCAGTTGCAGAGATCAGGAGCTTCCTGGGGCTGGCAGGTTACTACCGGAGATTTGTGCAGGATTTCTTCCGGGTTTGCAGAGCCGTTGACACGGTTGACCCGGAAGGATACTGAGTATGTGTGGTCAGAGGAGTGTCAGGCGGCTTTTGATGAGTTGAAGAAGCGGCTGACGACAGCTCCGATTCTGACGTTGCCTTCAGGATCAGGTGGATTCACTATTTATAGTGATGCTTCAGGGAAGGGGCTGGGTTGTGTATTGCAGCAGCATAGGAAGGTAATTGCCTATGCTTCCAGGCAGTTACGCCCCCATGAGAAGAATTACCCTACCCACGACCTGGAGCTGGCAGCAGTGATTTTTGCTTTGAAGCTCTGGAAGCATTATCTGTATGGTGAGCGGGTGGAGATCTTCACAGATCACAAGAGCCTAAAGTATGTGTTCACTCAGAAGGAGTTGAACATGAGACAGCGCAGATGGTTGGAGTTGATGAAGGACTTCGACATTGCACTGCAGTATCATCCCGGGAAGGCCAACGTGGTTGCCGATGCCTTGAGCAGGTATCCGACAGCCATGTGTTTGACCATGGATCGGCATTTGCTTGCCGATTGGAGAGCCTTGGATTGAGGTGATCGTGCCGGGAGTGCAAGATGCAGCTATGGGGGATGCAGATACAGTCAGACTTGATGGATAGGATCAAGGCGGCTCAGTTTCAGGATGTGGCTTTTCAGAGTATCAGGAGCATATCAGTATGGGAGTGGGAGATCCTGAGTTCTCACTTGCAGAGGATGGTGCCCTGAGGCACGGTGCCAGGTTATGTGTGCCTAGCGGGGAGCTCAGAGAGCAGGTTATGCAGGAGGCCCACAGATCTCAGTACTCTATACACCCGGGTGCCAACAAGATGTACCGAGATCTGCGGGAGCATGTATGGTGGTCAGGAATGAAGCGGGAGGTGTCCCACTTTGTGGCTAGGTGTTTGATCTGCCAGCAGGTCAATGCGGGAGAGGCAGAGGCCCGGTGGATTGTTGCAGCCGCTGCCCATTCCCGAGTGGAAATGGGAGCATATTACTATGGACTTTGTATCAGGATTGCCGCGTACCCCAGGAGGAAAAGACGCGATTTGGTCATCGTGGATAGGTTGACCAAATCGGCCCACTTCTTGCCATTCAAGGTGGGCACGTCTACAGAGAGACTGGCAGAGTTGTATATGCGGCAGATAGTCAGAATCCACGGAGTTCCGGTCAGCATCGTCTCAGATCGGGATAGCCGTTTTACTTCCCATTTCTGGAGGAGTCTGCAGACCAGCTTGGGCACTCAGCTCAAGTTTAGTACTGCATACCACCCCCAGACGGACGGACAGTCAGAGCGGACTATTCAGACCCCTTGAGGATATGCTGCGGACGTGCGTTCTGGACTTTGGAGGTTCCTGGGAGGATCATCTTCATTTGGTTGAGTTTGCCTATAACAATAGTTTCCAGGCCAGCATCGAGATGTCACCTTTCGAGGCTCTGTACGGGCGTAGGTGCCGTACACCCTTATCCTGGGATGATGTTGGTGAGCGAGCTTTGCTGGGGCCAGAGATGATTGTGGATGCGGTCGAGAAGGTGAAGCTTATCAGGGACAGACTTCGCGTGGCACAGGACAGACATCGGCACTGGGCCGATAGCCACCGGAGGCCCTTGGAGTTTGAGGTACAGATTAGAGTAGGATTAGATTTAGGTTGTTGTTTTGAATTTTTGATCATGTTTGTTTTTCATTTTAATTGAGACCTTGCTTGTGTTTAGGTCGGAGACCAGGTTTTCTTGAGGATATCTCCGACTCGTGGTACGATACGTTTTGGTGGAGGTGGGAAGCTTAGTCCGCGCTTCATCGGCCCTTTCGTTATCAGCGGGAGAGTCGGTGACGTGGCTTACAGGCTAGACTTGCCGCCTGCACTTGTGGGGGTCCACAACGTATTCCATGTATCACAGTTGAGACGGTATGTGGCTGACCCTAGCCATGTGCTCGATCATTCGGAGATAGAGGTTGGGCCTTCTCTCAGCTATCCAGAGCAGCCCGTGGAGATTCTGGATCGACGGGAGAAGGTACTGAGGAACCAAGTGATACCCTTGGTACGCGTCGCATGGAGGCATCATTCTCCAGGAGAGTCTACCTGGGAGCGGGAGGATGAGATGCGCGAGCGGTACCCTTATCTTTTTGGACCTTGAGGTATACTTTCTATCCTTCTCATAAGTTGCGTTTCGCCTTTCAATTTCGAGGACGAAATTCTTTTAAGGAGGGTAGATTTGTCACTACCACATTTCTAGTGTGAGGGTATTTTTGTCATTTTGGGGTAAATAAAATTTATTAGTATTAATTAGAAATTATGGGAATTTTTAGAAATTATTTTGGATTTATTTGGACTAGTTTGATTTTTGGCCAGTTTTGACTCATGTAGATGAACCTAGGAACTAACCATGGTTAGTTGGGCTTGGTTAGGTCAAGTGACCCCTAGTCTAACCTAGTGTGACTCAAGTTAGTGGTTAGTGATTCATAGAACTAGAATTAGAAATTTAGAAATCATTGATTTGGTGAATGGCTTGTGGTTTCACAAGTCATTATGTGACTTAGCTAGATTGGACTCAAACCTAGCTCAACCCTAACCCAAAACCAAGTGGTCAGCCATCCCTAGCTGAACCTAGGGATTCCCTCCCTATTTAATCCCTCCTAGTTTTTAGGGCTAGCCTCTTTTAGGGTTCTAGCAAATTTCTAAGGAAGGAGGTGAGTTCCATCTTTCAAAAAATCATAAGAAATCCATTTCAAATCCTTTTCCCTTCAAACCAATTCCATTAGAACCTAAATTTCTTCCCCTTGCTGCTGGAATTTATTGTTGTGCAGGAAAAAGCAATTTGGGGGACTTTGAGGCTTTAGGAAATTCTCCCATTTAAAGACTTTTCTAGTCTTTGTGCATCTATAGGTATAACCTCCATTTCTCTATTAAATTCCTGTTTAAAATCATGTTAGGGAAGCCCTAGCCCTACCCCTACTGTAGGACAGCCTAAACCTAGGTTTTGGATTCGTTTTGTGTCCGTATCGGACACGTATCGACCTTGTATTTTAGGTGTTCGATCAAATGCCTGTGAGAACTCGATTTTGTTGTTTTTGATTTCTGTTTGAATGGGTTGGTAGATCGTGGTGTGCTCTTCAACTTTCATGAAGGGACCCTGGCCTTTTTGTGTCCGTGTCGGGTACAAACTGGTCTGGACACGCGTGCGTGCACTGGCTTGGGGCTGTGCATTCCCCCTGCTACCCGTGGCCTCGTGCTCGAGGCACAGGCCACGTGGTGAGCTGAGATTTGGTGTGGGGCTTGGGGCAGTGTCTGTCACGACACCCCCCAAGTGGCTTGACCGTTGGTGTCGTGTCGGACACGAAAACCCGTGTGCATGGGGAAGGCCTGTGCGTGTGCACAGTCTGTGTATGTATCTGGATGTGTTGCTCTGTGTAATTCCCTAGTTAAATGTTTTTAATCATGTTTTAAATAATAATTAAGATCCTAATGTATAGTATGTAGTGTATGTAGATTGTTTACATATTTTTAGTTGGGTTTTATGTGGATTATTGGTTTCGAATTGGCAATGAACTGTTGTTCCTGATATTACATAGACACCAGTTCACTGTTGGGTGCAAATTGATTCTTCCTGTTTCTGCTATGAATTGTTCAATCAATTTTGATCCCCACACATCATAAAACCAGTTAGATTAATCCTTACATCTGAATATGGATTGTTAGTTGTGTAATTGAGATTTTGGGCAAATGTTAGATTTAATATGCTAACTGTCAATAGAATGTTAATAATTCCTATCTGTTTTAATATAGAACCTGATGATGGGTTATTCACTGATTTAGGTTCTTGTTGAATCCTCATTAATGAACAAGGCCATGTTAAACTAACTATAGGTTAATGTCTGTACAGTCATGACATGTTTTAATGTACTTGTGTTAAGTAATGTAGGTTCGAACTGGTTGATATTGAATGAGTTTCGAAATGTGGGGGACTAGGGAAGTTGTTCCAGATTCAAATGTTGAGACTGAATTAATTCCTATTCCTGATCTCATGAACCATGTTATTCCTGTGTTCTCTTTAGAGTACATGTACACTGCCATGTTGAATGTTTTACTGGGTTGATTGGTTATTTGATTAGGGAATGCCATCCTCCACCGATTAATCTGTAATGGTTTACCTGCCATTGATTTCCTTTCCTTGCTAATTTCCTGTCACATGAATTCACAAATTTCCTGTACACTGTTATGGTTGCATTGTTTCATTTTACACACTTGCACTGTCACTTCCTGAAAGCATGGACACACACACACAGCCTATTTCCTGCACATAGACACTTGTACACTGTAGTTTTGGGACTGTTCAGTGGTTCCTTTCCTTCTCTCCCTTGTTTAATTTGAAATTCCTGTTATTACAACTGAGTTGGGTTGATTTTTCCAGACTTGAATGAAAACTGAGTTTGTAAGTTCATGTATTGATTCCTTTCCTTGTTAGTCCCTGTACAAATGTGGTTCCTGCAACACTCTATGTTCCTGTAACAACCATGTATACCCTTACACACACTGTTAACTGGACTTGCTGTCTTTGGGATTCCTGTTTAGACACACACATTATTGGCACACACATATTGTATGATTCACTATCTCACATACTGTCACACTCTCCTCACATTGCCATGATATGCCCTTTTCCCTATCTATGAAGATACAAATACATTTCTATATGTGAATATGTGAATGGTAGTGTAGGGTGCATAGGAATTTCAATGTGTTGATAACTTATAATGATTGTGGATGATGTGAGAGCTTAGGATGGTTTGTTAGAGCTTAGAATGCTTGTTAGACCTAGTCTAGTTGGACTTAGACTAGTTTGACCATAGTTGACCTAGTTTGACTTCTAGGGTTGACCAAAGTTGACCAAGAGTTGACTTTGGCCTAGATTGACTTAGAATCATATAGAATGCATAGTAGGACTCCATATTATTGTTCTGGACTTGTTGTGACCTGTGCTGTTCTGATTAGGAGCCAGACACCACTCCTTGGACAGTACGTTTCTTGTGGACACTCAGTTATAGGCGAGTACATTCTCTGATCATTTCATATCTTGCTTAGAATTATTTCCTGTAGTAGATTACTTTACTTGTACTGTCACGACAGTCACACGGATTGGTACTATATGGATCCTTTCTTGAGATGTTATCCTTAGGGAGCATCGGATACTACGTGTTCAGTGCGTTTCACTTACATGGCGTATCACTATGCTCTTGGTTCACTTGATTACTTGTGACATGTACCCTCATGATCGCAGAGTCTCTTGAATCCTACACAGTTGGGTAACCCCCAGACTCCCCATTTATGGGACATCCATGTATCCCCCTTCGCGGGCCTTGCATGGAATCATATAACATAACCTGGCTGGATCCTTGTGTATTGATTGGGGGTATGGGGGAGTAGAAGTGGACATGTAAATAATACACCAGTAGTATCTTCATTGAATCATTCCGTAGTGTCTTCATTGAATCATCCCAGGCCATTTACATGTTCATGTTGTACTCTGACTCACTAGTCACTGCTAGTTCTCTATGTATAGTAGATATTCTATTACAGCTCTTCCTGTTTTACATACTGCTTTTCTTTCAGTACCTGTATCTTACTTTACTGCATGTTCATATTTTCTAACCTGCTATGAATTGTTGAGATGTACTGTGCTCGCTCCTGTCCTGACTGGACCTGTTGAAAATATTACAGAGGACGAGGAGGAGGCTGGCCTGGACACCTACTACGGGGCAGCCCTAGATGACACCTGTGAGCTGGACCCTCTGGAGGATCCAGCAGTAGCTGAGGACCTTCCCCCGACTGTTTAGTCTAGTTTAGACAGTTTATTATCTTTGTAGTCTTGAGACATGTTCTAGTTAGACTCTGCATCTGGAGTTCAGTTTGTATATATTCTTTTATCTGAGACTTGTACTGCTGGGATTATCTTAGACTATGGTTTTATCTACTTCATTTCCTTGAGTTCTATTCATATCGTGCTATATCTTTCTTAGTTGTGATTGAGTTACTATTACTATGATTACCCCATTCGGGGAGTATAAACTGTTTAGATATTACATTGCTAGATGTTGTGACCTAGGACAGCGTTCTACCGCCGACTCTGCGGCGTAGGCTGGGCGTATTCACGTCTCGTGCCCTTACTCTAGGGTGCGGGTCGTGACAGGCCCAAAGGTGGTTTATTAATTAAGTCTAAATCTAGCTTCTACATGATATTCTAACATAATTAGAGTCCAACTAAAAAATCTAAGTCCACTAGCTAGGTCTCTATGATCATGGTTAGTCTCTAGTCAAAGTGGTTCTAAGCTTTCACTAACTATTGATACTAACACAATACATTAATAAAAATAATATTAAAATAATAAAAAATTCACAATTACCAAAATACCCTTATTCTAGAAAGTGGTAGTGACAGATGTATAACTTCTCAAAGCGATCTTTCTTCAAATTAATTCCAAACCCTTTAAATCTATCTTCCTTCTATACTACAAAAATACTATATTTTAGCGACTGATATTACCGACAATCCGTCGCTAAATAGCAACGGAATAGCGACCGCTTAGCAACTAATATCATATATATAATATAGTATTAATTTACGTCGCTAATTTTGTCAACAGTTCGTCGCTAGCTATATACCGACTACTTAGCGACGGATATTTTCGTCGTTGTCTACGAATAAAAGTGTAGCAGTAACCCTTTGTTACTCATTCTCAAATTTTTATGGAAGTTTTCATTTCCCCCTAAACTTCCCTCCTTCCCAACGACTGCGACGACCCCTCTGCGGCGACGGTGCGGCGACCCCTCTCCGATCTCGACGGCCGACGGCAACCCTTCTCCCCATCTTTGTGCCCCCTCTATAGCCCCCTCTCCGCCCCAGTCCCCCTCTCCGCCCCTCTCCTCAACCCCCTCTTCACGCCCCTACTCTGCCCCCCTCTACAGCTCCCTCCCCTCCCCTCTCCGCCCCTCCTCGACCCCTACTCCCCCCTCTCCATCCCACTCTAAAGCCCCCCGCCCCGGTGCTCCGGTCAGACCCTTCTTTGTGTGACCCCCTCCTCCTTCATCTTTGGTAAACCCTAGCATATTTTTATTAATGTTTTTATATTTGGATTTTGGACACGATTGAAGATACATATGTAAACATTAGCTAGGATTTTGGACACGAACACGGACACAATGGAGCTAGGTTTTGGATTAATGAGAATAGCTAGGGTTTTGGGTTTTCGTAAATTATTTGAAATTCGTGAAATTGGAATCAGATATATGAATATTTTCGGACATTAAGATATCGAATCCGTTAATATTGGATTTTGATATCCGATTATTACTCAAAATATTATTTAACTCTAGGGCGGTGTTATAGGGTTGTCAATACTATCATATAATGATACGGCCGATACCAATATGATACGGTCGATATTAATCCGATAAGGCTAATACCAATTCTATACGGCCAATACCAATCTGATACGGCCAATACCAATCCGATACGTCCAATACCTATCGGATAGGACGATACCAATTCGGGATACCAATTCGGTAAGGCCAATACCAATCCGATACGGCCGATACCAACCGATAGGCCGATACTAATCCGATACGGTCGAAACTAATAAGAACCAAACATGAAGCAGAGCTTCATATTCAAAACATCTTCATTCTTTATTCTCAAAATCTCATAGCTTCCTCTACCAGATCAAAATATAGAACCAAACGTGAAGCAAAGCATCATACTCTCTCTTTCTCTAGATTCCTTCTCGATACTGATAGGAATGGTATGATACCAATTTTGATATTACCTATTTTGATATCGATACTCATATGAATGGTTTGATACCAATTTCGATATCGATACTCATAGGAATGGTCGATATTACCGATTTCGATATTGATACCCATAGAAATGGTCTGATACCGATTTCGATATCGATACTCATTAGAATGGTCGATATTACCGATTTCGATATCGATACTCATAGGAATGGTCGATATTACCGACTTCGATATCGATACTCATAGGAATGGTGTGATACCTATTTCGATACTGATACTGTTAACCTTGGTTATTACAATTAGGTAGTAAATTAATTTTTACTTGTATTTACCCAATATATGGTACGTGGTGCAGAATTGGTTTGAACAATGAGTCGATATTTAGTTGAACGTTCATGGATGAACAATCGGCAACATGAGAGCAAGATCGGTTTGACGGATGATTTCAAGGCATGCGTCGAGGAAATTTTGAGATACACCAGTAGCCAATCTTATTTCATGGACGGAAGGCTCACAAAGTGCCCTTATGCCAATTGTCATAATATACCATTCAGATAGGTAGATATCGTGAGAGAGCACCTCTACAAGAAGGGTTTTGTACCGAACTACAACGAGTTGACGGCTCAAGGAGAACCTTTGGTTCCACAATTTCAGTCCTCCTTCAATACGGAGGTGGAAGACACCACCCTTGGAGACCACTTTCAATATCAGCATCGAAACTTGGCACGTGAGTTGGTATTTGATACGGCTTGTGCCGGGTCCAAGTTTTGATCTGGAGGATCCGAATCCTGTTGCAAAGGAGTTCTATGATATGTTCAACCATGCCGATACTCCGTTATATCCGGGTTGTGATTCTCATTCTGTCCTATCGGTGGTGATGCGGTTGTTGAACCTTAAGTCTGATTTTAACTTACCGCAAGAATGCTACGACCGGATAATTTATTTTGTTAGAGAGTTGCTCCCAAAAGGAGCGAAGGACTTGCCAGAAAATTTTTACAAGTCGAAGATGATGATACGGAAAATAAGATTAGGCTATAAAAAGATAGATTGTTGCCGAAACGGGTGCATGTTGTACTACAAGGAGAAAAATGATAAAGACAAATGTATTTTCTGTCATGAGGACCGGTACAAGCCCATTTGGGGCAAAGAAAAATCAACTGCACGAGCAAGGTTGCGCCCCTACAAATATATAACTCATGTTCTCATATTTTTAAAATTATTATTGTTGAAAAAAAATTCTCATCTTATCCCCAAAATTTCTAATCCTGAAATTTTCCCAAATCTCTAAACCCTAACCCTAATACTAAATTCCATATTCCTGTGTCCTGTACATGGACATAGTACTCCCGGCGAGACCACGAGCATCTTTGCCGCATCACGATCGAGACTTTGCGAATGACATTTTCTTTTATCAAAAACTATTTTTTAAAAAATTAAATATTAGGAAGTACTAAGTTACTCAAATAAAAATATTTTACTAAATTGTATTATTGGAAATTATAAGGGATGTTGGATATCATTTGGAATTCCCAACATAGCATTTTATTTAAAATATTTTTTAATAATAATAATAAATATTTTTGAACTATAAAAGGATTTGTCTATTTATTTTAGATAGATATTTAGATTTATTAAAATGTCTTAAATATATAGATACTAATTGATATCTGAATTCACATTTGATAAATATTAAATATTATTTGTAAATTAGTTTTTGGATGTACGTACGATCTAGGTCAATAGTAATTATTAATCAAAGATATTTTTGCTATCAAATATTATAAGGAGATTTTGTCAAATTACACTTTATTATGAATACATCTTAAACGATCTTGCTAGTATCAAGCACTACTTTAAATTAAAAAGTTGTTTGAGTGGTTAGAATTAATATGAGTTAAGGTATTTGATTAGATAGCATAAGTAAAATATTTTCTTCGGAGACTTCCCAAACCTTCTATCCGATAATCAACCAAGCTTTTCCTGCTTTTACCCATTTTGCCATATTCCTACTATATATAATCATGTATTCCTTCATAACTCTATTTTAAATCAACCATCTATCTCCTTCCTCATGACCAAAACATTATATATAATAAAGAGCAATCCAACCCCCTTCTTTGCCTCTACAGTAATCCCGAATCCACGCTTACCATACACCCGACCCCCATCATCATCACTGTCGACAACCCACAATAGCCACCATGGCCACCCCTGTGTTCTGTCATCATGCCCTCGCCACTCCGGCAGCCACCACCACCCTAGAAAAACCCACCACTTACCGGTTATGCACCGTCGCCCCTGTCACGGGCCATCTCCGACCAGTGACGCCACCACGCCGTCGTCCTCAAGCCTTGGCCCCGCGAGTGTCATCCGTCCCGGCCAAGACCAAAGCGGTCGCTACTCCTAGAACGCTCGAGCCCACCACCCCATCCAGACCAGCGCCGTCGGCGACAACTCGCAGCAGCGACCTCACCGTGCCGAGCACCGGTCCCCTACTGCTCCTCCAGCGGACGTCGCTCAGTTGGCGTCACCGCACCCTCGCACATCTCCCTCCGCCCGGCTTCCCACCGCTCTTTCCGAGCATCCACCAAGTCCGCGCTAGCCCAACGAGCTTTGAAGTCCGGTGAGTTTTCTCTTTCTCTATTTCTTCATTCTTTCATTTCATGTTTATGGTATATTTGGAACCTTCTCTCTCTTCTAGAAAGAAGGAGATTAATGGGGGTACCGCATGCTCCATTTAATTGGGACTTCTATTAGTGGGGGATTAGTGTTTGGACTTTCCTAGTAATATGTTGTTATTAAATCAATTTCATGAATTAAATTCATTGGGACTTCTATAAAGACAAATAAATTTGAGTTGACCTTAAGTTTTGACCAGCACTTCTTCTAGGGCTCATCTATTATTATCATTTTATTTTATTACATGTACTATTTCTATTATTATAATAATTTATGATAACAGTATGTATATTGGTGTATTAGTACTAGTATCATAATTAGTATAATACTTTGGTATTAATGGTATGTATCTAATAGTTTATTTTCTTAACATGTCCTCGTAATAATATTTTCTTGGTTTTTAAAATAATTATATAAAAGTATATTTAAATGGGCTTCAATATTTATGCTAGTAATTTGATAAATCTAAATCATTTTGAAATATGGTTTCCATATGTTATAAATATTTTCTAAAATAGTTCATAAATAATAAAAAGATTTTTTTTCAATTAGAATTTCTTTTTAAATTATAGATTGGATTGATCTTGATCGTGCTAATCGTACAATCTTAATTCGTGCGAATTTTGACCTCGTCAAATCGATCCAAGGCTAATCAAACTATCCTGGACACATTGAGATTATCGGTTTCTCCAGCAAAGGACCACAGGCAAGTGCACTTTTTGATTGCTTTTGATTCATAGTAGTCTTTCCATTTTATATTTATACATATGCTCCTTCTTGTTGACACATTGTTACATGGATTAGTGTCATGGATCTCTATATACTATATTTCGTGATTGTCGTATTTTCGTGTTTCGTGACTTGTTCGAGTCCATAAGTACTAGTTGGGAGGGAAAATATCTTAGTAGACATATGTACTACCCAGAACTATCTTCCATGTCTTTCGTGGAGAATAGCAGCTGCACACGACACGTGCAGGGTGCCTGATTTACCCCTAGTCGTTCATATGTCGAAACTGATATTTCAAAACACATAGATAGTTGTCTTTTATTTGTTTCCTTGTTTTCTTCACCACTTGTCATGTCATCGGTTACTTTCTAGTTTTCATCTCACATATGTTATTTTCATGTCTTGTGAATTTTATTGTGTTGTCGCATTGCCATCAGTTTGTGTGTTTGTTCCATTCCTGACTGGAAACCAACATTTTTCAGGTTAGTTGTGGCTTCACTTAGCATTGGCAGATACGTGTGTACTTGAAGGCAGAAACCTAGAAATTAGATAGAAGTGGTATCATTTTCATTAATTGTAAGAATATTGTATTTCCTTTAAATATAAATGTTGTAAAGGTTGTAATCAATTTAGAAATGTGAATGAGAAATAAATGTTATATTTATGTCATTTTGAGCATCATGGCCTTGACAGTGTTCTACCGCCGACTCTCTGACGTAGGCTGGCTTGGACACGTCTCGTATCCGAAAATCGGTGTGCAGGTCGTGACAAGTTTTTATGGTGGCCCATGCAGGTCAATTTTCGCAAAAGATTACGAACTCGTAGTAGTACCTATGTTAGTCGTACTGCTGCGAGCCTGCGACTAGGAAATGCTCATTCATAATTAGAATTGAAACAATTTCGGAGAATGATTAGGACTAGGAGTCCTTTATTAATCTGACTATTGGGTAGTTAAGGTTACTATATAGCTCAAGTGATTTAAGTAGGGATTTGTTGACTTCTACACCATATTAGTTGACTTAGAGGAAATCTTCCTAAAAGGATATACCTTTGTGTTTTGATACGATGATAGGATCTAAGGTAGGTAGACTGTTCGTTTAGTAAACCAAGCCACCTATGATTCAAACTCCTAACCTTGACCATTTGTGTAAAATTATTATTATTATTATTATTATTATTATTATTATTATTATTATTATTATTATTATTTCTCCTCTAATTCTCATTATCATATAGTAAAATTCTTATTGGTTAATCATCTCTCATTAGCCACGAATAATTATTTTATCGATATTTTATTTTCAATCCATTGAGTTTGAGCCTGCATGATTCATTATACCTATATCTACTCCGCGTTAGCTATATATATTTTCCCTTCGATCTTAATATTAGAGGTATAGAAATTAAGGTTTATATTTCTCTCGTCTTCGACCTTTTCTCTCTAACCAATCGTTTGATTTTCAAAACAAATATTTCCACTTCAAGGACAGATATGTACACACTTCATATCATATTAATTTGTTAAATTTCTAACTTTCTCTACAATGATCAATTTGTTTAAGAATTTTTGAAGCTCCTTTGAAATTTTGTGGATATAGCTGAAATAATTTTGATGACTTGTGATGGCAAGACAGTAGGGCACTGTCGTTACTTATTTGAACTATCGAGACTGCAGGTTCAATGCAGCCAGCAGCGCATTGGTGTGGCAGGACCCCAAAGTTGAAGTAGTGTCAATTAAGAGTAGATTATCGAATATTATAAAAGCTATGCCTTATTTGTCCTATTCAATCTTGAGTTATTATGTCCATATTGGATAGGGTCGATAGAATGTTCGATACCATACCATTACCTGAGTCACGATACCAAGGGTTTACTGCAGCCAGATGTACACTGGCGGGGTAAAAATTGTCGGTAAAGTGACTTTACGTATACATATGGTTTTCGAATGTTATAGAGACTATATCCTTGTGGCATGTGACTGTTGATTTTCATGGTTCACAACTTCATGAACTCTCGATTAAAATTCAAATAGTTCTTACCCCTTTTATTTCTTGAATCATTCCTTTATCTTTTACTATGTCGTGTCGTTATTAGTTTTCCTAGAAGTCATTTAAACCTAATTTGATTTCCATCCACTAGGTTCATAATCACACCTAGTTACGGTTCTATGATCATGCTTACACAATCGATCGTGTTAGAATGGTTTCAATTTGAATCATCCTTAACGACATTTCGATCATGACTAGACTATTTGATTCTATTTCGATCGTGCCAATTCGCATGTTATCCTAGAATTCGATTATATAATCGTGCCTAAATAGTTTTGCTTAACTAGTTGTGCGTACCAAAATAATTTCAATTTTGATCGACCTTAAATAATTTTGACCATGACTAAATCATAATCGTGCATATATTCCAACTTAATTATAGCTATGGTTTATTCCAACTATGGTCATGACTATTTTGATCATGATCATGCTCGTGCCAACTTTCTATTTTTTTACCATGCTTGGATGACTTACACGATTTGCCTTGATCGTGACTGTATCTTAAATGTGACTATAATCGTGTTTAGATTTCATCTAGAATTTTTGGTCGTGACTAGACCATGCTGACTATAATTTGGTCGTGACAAACCATTTCAATCTTGATCGTTCAAAAAAAATAGATGTTTGTCTACAAGACCATTTGACCAAATGTTGGTCGTGCCCAATCACATTCTCCTTTTTGTCTATTAATTTTTAATACTTCGATCTTATCCTTGATTGCGTGTGACTAATTTGATCATGAATCGTTTCACCCTCTTGATTATATCAATTGTCTTCCTTATTCGGATCGACTTAAACTTCGTTCCTTTATTATATTTTCAGTCACATCTAATCGTAGCCTTTGAGATTTCTCGGATGAAATATTCTAAGGTGGGTAGATAATAAGCCCACTCATCGAACTTTTGAAAGGTTGTTTTGAAAAAAAAAAATCTAATTCTATTATAGATGTTTGTGAAATGAAAGGAGTTTTGCCAAAATTTTCATTTAAAATATATTTTAAAAAATGACAGAGATTGACTTTTAAGAATTATCATCAAAAAAAAAATTTACGATTTTTATTTATAAATATATGTTGGATGATATTAAATATTATGTTATATTCGTATCGTGACAGATTATTATATGAAGTTCTACTAAATTTTGTTTAGAGCCATGCAAATGTATTTTAGAAGTTACTTGATAACTCTTAGTATCAATTAAGGTTATTGATCAAATATTATTTTTAGATGGACATAGTACTCCCGGCGAGACCACGAGCATCTCTGCCGCATCACGGTCGAGACTTTGCGAATGATATTTTCTTTTATCAAAAACTATTTTTAAAATTAAATATTTGGAAGTACTAAGTTACTCTAATAAATTTTTTTTACTGAATTGTATTATTGGAAATTATAAGGGATGTTGGATATCATTTGGAATTTCCAACATAGCATTTTATTTAAAATAATTTTTAATAATAATAATAAATATTTTTGAACCATAAAAGGATTTGTCCATTTATTTTAGATAGAGATTTAGATTTACTAAAATGTCTTAAATATATAGATACTAATTGATATCTGAATTCGTATTTGATAAATATTAAATATTATTTTTAAATTAGTTTTTGGATGTACGTACGATCTAGGTTAATAGTAATTATGAATCAAAAATATTTTTGCTATCAAATGTTATAAGGAGATTTTGTCAAATTATGCTTTATTATGAATACATCTTAAACGATCTTGCTAGTATCAGGCATTACTTTAAATTAAAAAGTTGTTTGAGTGGTTAGAATTAATATGAGTTAAGTTATTTGATAAGATAGCATAAGTAAAATATTTTCTTCGGAGACTACCCAAACCTTCTATCTAATAATCAACCAAGCTTTTCCTGCTTTTACCCATGTTGCCGTATCCCTACTATATATATAATCATATATTCTTTCATATCTCTATTTTTAATCAACCATCTATCTCCTTCCTCATGACCAAAATATTATATATAATAAAGAGCAATCCAACCCCCTTCTTTGCCTCTGCAGTAATCCTGAATCCACGCTCACCATACACCCGACCACCGCCATTATCACTGTCGACAACCCCAAATAGCCACCATGGCCACCCCTGTATTCTGTCATCATGCCCTCGCCACTTCGGCAGCCACCACCACCCTAGGAAAGCCCACCACTTATCGGTTATGCACTGCCATCCCTGCCACGGGCCGTCTCCGACTAGTGACGCCACCGCGCCGTCGTCCTCGAGCATTGACCCCGCGAGCGTCGTCCGTCCCGGCCAAGACCAAAGCGGTCGCTACTCCCAGACCGTTCGAGCCTACCACCCCATCCAGACCAGCACCGCCGGCAACAACTCGCAGCAGCGACCTTGCCGTGCCGAGCACCGGTCCCCTACTTCTCCTCCGGCGGGCACCGCTAAGTTGGCGTCACTACACCCTCGCACGTCTGCCTCCGCTCGGCTTTCCCCCGCTCTTCTCGATCATCCACCAATTTTGCGCTAGCCCGACGAGCTTTAAAGTCCGATGAGTTTTCTCTTTCTCCATTTCTTTATTCTTTCATTTCCTGTTTGTGGTATCTTTGGAACCTTCTCTCTCTTCCAGAGAGAAGGAGATTAATTGGGGGGACCGCATGCTCCATTTAATTGGGACTTCTATTAATGGGAGATTAGTGTTTGGACTTTCCTAGCAATAGGTTGTTATTAAATCAAATTCATGAATCAAATTCACTGGGACTTCTATAAAGACAAATAAATTTGAGTTGACCATAAGTTCTGACCAGCACTTTTTCTAGGGCTCATCTATTATTATCATTGTATATTATTACTTGTACTATTTCTATTATTATAATAATTTATGATAACAGTATGTATATTGGTGTATTAGTACTAGTATCATAATTAGTATAATACTTTTGGTATTAATGGTATGTACCTAATAGTTTATTTTCTTAATATGTCATCGTAATAATATTTTCTTAGTTTTCAAAATATGTATATAAAAGTATATTTTAAATGGGCTTCAATACTTATACTAGTAATTTGATAAATCTAAAATCATTTTGAAATATGGTATCCATATGTTATAAATATTTTCTAAAATAGGTTATAAATAATAAACATATTTTTTCTCAATTAGAATTTCTTTTTAAATTCTAGATTGGATTGATCTTGATCGTGCTAATCGTACGATCTTAATTTGTATGAATTCTGACCTCGTCATATCGATCCTATGCTAATCAAACAATCCTGGACACATCCAGATTATTGGTTCACCAGCAAAGGACCACAGGCAAGTGCACTTTCTTTTTGCTTTCGATTTACAGTAGTCTTTCCATTTCATGTTTATGCATATGCTTTTGCTTGTTGACACATTGTTACACGAATTAGTGTCATGGATCTCTACATACTATATTTCGTGATTGTCATATTTTTGTGTTTCGTGACTTGTTCGAGTCCATGAGTACTAGTCGGAAGAAGAAATATCTTAGTAGACATGTGTACTACCCAGAACTATCTCCCGTATCTTTCATAGAGAATAGCAGCTACACACGACACGTGCAGGGTACCTGATTTACTCCCTAGCCGTTCACATGTCGAAACTGATATTTCAAAACACATATATAGTTGTCTTTTATTTGTTTCATTCTTTTCTTCACCACTTGTCATGACATCAGTTACTTTCTAGTTTTCATCTCACATATGTTATTTTCATGTCTTGTGAATTCTATTGTGTTGTCGCATTGCCATCAGTTTGTGTGCTTGTTCCATTCCTGACTGGAAATCAACATTTTTCAGGTTAGCTATGACTTCACTTAGCATTAGGAGATACGAGTGTACTTGCAGGCATAAACCTAGAAATTAGATAGAAGTGGTATCATTTTTATTAATTGTAAGAATCTTGTATTTCCTTTAAATATAAATGTTGTAAAGGTTGTAATCAATTTAGAAATGTGAATGAGCAATAAATGTTATATTTATGTCATTTTGAGCACATGGCCTTGACAATGTTCTACCGCCGACTCAGCAGTGTAGGCTGTCTTGGACACGTCTCGTATCCGAAAAGCGGGTGCGGGTCGTGACAAAATATACGCAATTTTTGTCAATCACAAAGAGGCTATAGAGGATGTATATGTCCTCGAATACTGCAAAATACATGACATGGCATAGTAAAGAGCGGAAGATGGATGAAGGAGAATTATCTCATCCATCTGATGGAGAGGCATGGAAGCATTTTGATCGATGTCATCCTAGATTTGCTGTTGAGCCTAAGAATGTTTGGCTGACTTTATGTTCTGATGGATTCACTCCTTTCGGACAGTCGAGGGCTCAGTACTCTCGTTGGCCGGTGATTTTGACCCCTTATAATCTACCACCGTGGATGTGCATGAAAACTTCTTATATGTTCTTGACACTTATTATACCCGGTCCAAAAAATTCAAAGAAGAACATCGATATCTACTTGCAGCCATTGGTGGACGAGTTGAAACAATTTTGGCAGTTCGACGTTCAGACGTATGATATATCGATGGAGCAGAACTTTCAGATGAGAGCGATGTTGATGTGGACCATCAATGATTTTCTAGCATACGAAATGTTATCTGGGTGGAGTACTCATGGTATTATGTCTTGTCCGATATGTATGAAAAAGAGTAAGGCATTCTACCTTCAGAATGGAGGAAAAGCTTTTTTTTATTTCTATCATCAGTTCCTTCATATGTCCCATCCATGGAGAAGGAACAATGACGCCTTTAGAGCTGGTAAACAGGAACAAAGTCTCCCCCCCCGTTGAGATTGACTGGAGATATCATTTGGATAGAGGTAGAGGATTTTGTTGGCCCATTGATCATGGTCAAACCTGATTTTAATAATTGATCAAACTCTGTCTCGATATACGGATGTTTATTCGAAGGCATTTTGGACACTTGGACACTAATCAAAGATTGGATATCTACTCAGTTCAAGATCGAAGCTATGTTTGCCACTCGAGACTGTATTTCTTTATGCAATATAATTTTTACTTTTATTGAGTCTGGAAATACATTGTACACCGAGTCGTAATGGCAAATAGGCTATCCAAAATCGTTTTCAAAAATGACCTATGTTTTGAAAAATATCTCTTATTTGCAAAAGCTTCTGGAAGATTTTAAAAAGTCCAAAAATTATTTTTAAAATATCCCTGACCAACCCTGACAGAACTCGGCCCGAGTTCGGCCAGAGTTCGGTTAGTGAACGTTATGTGAACGTTAGATTTTGAACTTGATCTCCCATCAGTTGTGGATTGTTACATAGAGTTCTGTCCGAATTCTGCCAGAGTTCTTCCTTTGGAAAAACTATAAATAGAGAAGAATTCTGATCATTTCAAATCACTCATTCACTTTCATCTCATCTCTTCTAAGCTTACGTTTCTTTCCAAAGAGTTTTCTCAAAAGCTTTCATTTTCAAATCCTAAGCCAGTTACAATTCTCTAGTCAATTTGCCGGTACGGTACGGTCTAGAAGATTTTAAAGAAATTATAATCAGAGGCTTGATTGAAGAAAGTCTCTTCAAAATTGAAGTTGGTCGAGTTCTTCGTATCAAAACTCGCGTCTGTAGAAGTTGCAAGGACTTCGTATGAAAACTTGCAGGATTTTCCAATAGTGGATTCAACTGGAAGCTAGAGTTCTTCCGACTGGACTAGTCCTCACAAGAAGGAAACAAGTATACATCGCTGTGTTTGCGTTTGCCTTTTGATCTCTCTTCTTTTACAGTTATTGTTTTGTGATTATTGATATTATTTATGTGATCTAACTGCTAACAAGTTTTTAATTAGAAATATTCCGCTGCCTACTCTATTCACCCCCTCTAGAGTATTCTGCTTTACGACTTCGTTCCTACAATTGGCATCGGAGCGGGTTATACAAGTAAAGCAAGGGAATATTGTAATTATTTTTAATTGTTTTATAGATCACAAAATTATACATGGCAACTGTGAAATTCACAAGTGAAGGCCAAGCCACAAACAGACCTCCATTGTTTGACGGCACAAACTACACTTATTAGAAAACACAAATGAGTTTCTTCTTAAAATCTCTTGATTTTGACTTATGGTCTATAGTTATTGATGGCTACAAAAAGCCTCCTCGTATTAATGTTGAGGGAGTTTTAGTTGATAAACCACATGATAAATATACTGAGGATGAAAAGAAAAAGGCCATTCTTGACGCACGTGCTATTAATACTTTATTTTGTGCTTTAGACAGAATTGAATTTAACTAGGTATCGACTTGCACAACATCGAATGAAGTGTAAAAACTTTTTGAAGTAACCCAAAAAGGAACAACACAAGTCAAAGAGTCAAAGATTAGCAGACTTACTCAAGAATATGAGGCGTTCAAGATGAAGCCAAATGAATCTGTCACTCAGATGTTTATGAGATTCCTGGATATTATAAATACTTTGTCTTCACTAGGCAAGGAATACAGTAACCATGAGAAGATTCGCAAACTTCTACGAGCTCTCACGAAGAACTGGATTCCAAAGGCTGCAGCAATATTGAAGGAAATGACCTCTCAATAATGTCTCTGGAAATACTCATGGGTAAGCTACTCATTCACGAGTTGGAACTTCAAGACTTTGAAGATGCTACACCAAAGGAGAAGTCAGAGAAGTCGATCGCTTTCAAGGCTAAACATAGAAAAACTGTCGAAGATGATTATAACGATAGCGAATCTGACTCTGAAGATCAAGCACTTCTGGTAAGAAAATTCAAGAAGTTCATGAGATTCAACAGAAGAACAAAAGACAGCAACATCAAAAACAACGAGGAAGATGCTATTTGCTACGGATGTAAGAAGAAAGAACATATGAAAAAAAATTGTCCAACAGCATCATCATCAACAAGAAAAAGCAGCAAATATGACAAAGGCTATCTGAAGAGATCTACATCAAGAAAGTATGCCAATACAAGCATATGGCAAGAGAGCGAAGCCGACGAATCAGAAGATGAACAATCGGATGACGCTGTAAATGTATGCTTGATGGCTTGCGATCAGGTAACCACTAATCCTCTGTTTGATCCTTATGATGATTTCACCTTCGAGCAACTAGGAGAGGCTTTCAGTGACCTGTTAAATAACTACAGGAAACTGCGTAGTAAATATGAAACCTCTAAGAAGGTACTTAAAGAGTACAAAGGTGAGATGAGAAGACTTACCGACCAACAAGCTGATGTTAGAAATAATGTTTCTTCTATTGAGTCTGGTGAGCTTTCTTCTATTAAGCTGTTGTTACACGAGACTACCAAGTTATCCGAAGATAAAGATCAAACTATTAACCAGCTAAAGGAAGACCTATCTAAGGATATAAAGAATCTCCTGTAAGCACAAGTCAGAATGGAAACACTTACATCTGACTATACTAGATTATATGACACCTCCAAAAAGTTAGAAATTAGTTTAGGAAAATGGCCTGAAGTTGCTGCTTCCTATTCTAACACGTGTCAATTACCAAATCATCGGAACACACCTAAACCAAACACTGTCAGACCAAACCATACCAAACCACTACCCAAGAAGACTGATAGGCATGCATTTTTCTATACTAGAAAACCAAAACCTACCAATCATGCACCTCACACTACTTTCAACACCCAACATACAAAATGTCATTATTGTGGCCTCATTGGACATATATCCTCTGCATATAGAATCAGAAAGTTAGTAGATTTAAATGTTTATGCATGGATACCAAATATTAACATGTCAGGACCCTACAAGAAATGGATACCAAGACTTTTATTTGCAAACTGTTTTGTTGGTAGAACGCCCTTCACATGCTAGAAGCAAATGGATCCTCGACAGCGGTTGCTCACAGCACATGATCGATGATGCATCATTATTCGTAACACTGTCAAAGAAGAATAAAGAAGGATACGTCTCCTTTGGTAATAATTTGAGAGGGTACATAATCGGTATCGGTGACATTGGTAAGGCTCCCTACCCTATAATTAAAGATGTTTGTCTAGTTACCGAGTTAAAACATAATCTGCTCAGCATAAGCCATTTACCTGATCACGGTTATGGCATTAACTTCGTCAAAGATAAATGTACTATAGTTGATAGCTCAACTGGCAGGACTATCTTTGAAGGTATCAGGGAAGACAACATATATATTTTTTATCTGTTAGAAGATGCTAACAAAACAGGTAGATGCTTGATGGCCAAGAGCATTGAGAGTCAACTATGGCATATGAGACTCGGTCATGCAAACATGGACACAATTTCAAAACTATCCACAAAGAAGTTGGTACGCAGCTTACCGGACATATCTTTCAATAAGGATACGGTATATAGCGAATGTGAAAAGGACAAAGCTACCCGATCCGTCTTTAAGTCTAAGAACGCTGTAAGTACCACTAGACCTCTATAATTATTGCATATGGATTTATTTGGACCTAGTAGAATTGCTAGTCTAGGTGGTAAGTTATATGCATTTTTCATTGATAATTTCTCTAGATACACATGGGTATATTTTCTTGCACGCAAGAACGATGCTTTGTCAGAATTCGTCACCTTTTATAAGAAAGTACAGAATGAAAAAGGTTTCATGATTACTCGCATTCGTAGTGATCATGGCGGCGAATTTGAGAATACAGAGTTCAAGCAATTTTGTGACACACGGTTTTTTGCATGAGTTTTACTGCCCTAGGACTCCACAAAAGATAGAGTTATGGAACGTAAGAACAGGACTCTATCTAAAATGGCTAGAGTAATGTTGAACCAATTTAGTCTAACTAGATACTTTTGGGATGAAGCTGTCAATACAGCATGCTATATTCTCAATAGGGTTCTGATTCGACCTATATCAAAGAAGACTCCCTATGAGTTATGGTTTGATAGAATACCCATTGTTTCATATTTTAAGATATTTGGTTGTAAATGCATTATTTTTAATACTAAAGACAATCTGAGTAAATTTGATAAAAAGGCCGATGAAGGTATCTTTTTCGGTTATGCGGCAATGAGCAAAGGATTCAGAGTCTTCAATAAGAGAACCATGATCATCGAAGAATCAATTATTGTCAAGTTTGATGAATTAAATCAACATTCAGTCGATGACGATAATAAAGACGTGAGTACACCAAGTACAGCTACTGCAAAACCCTCACACAAAAAGGTAGAACTTTCACACCAAGCACCAGCTGAGTCTTCAAGCAAATAACATACAGAACCAGAAGCCGGAACCAGTAATCCTGAGGATATACCAAAAGAGATGAGATTCTTGGCAGATCATCCAAAGGACTTTGTAATTGGTAAGATTATCAAGGGTGTAAGTACTCGTTCCTATAATAAAGATATAGCTTTCTGTGTTGCTTTTATTTCACAGCTTGAACCCAAAAAATATTGAAGAAGCATGTAGTGATAATTTTTGGTTAGATGTTATGCAAGAGAAATTAAACCAATTCGAACGGAATCAAGTTTGGGAACTTGTTCCCAAGCCCATTGATCATCCGGTCATTGGCACCCGTTGGGTATTCCGAAACAAACTGAACGAGAATGGTTTAGTGACTCGTAATAAGGCTCGACTCGTAGCTCAAAGATACAATCAAGAAGAAGGTATCAACTACGATGAGACTTATGCCCCAGTTGTGAGATTAGAATCCATTCGCATGTTATGTGCATTTGCATGTTTTCATAATTTTAAATTATTTCAAATGGATGTTAAAAGTGCATTTTTGAATGGTTTTATAAAAGAAGAAGTTTATGTAGCTCAACCTCCAGGTTTTACTGATTTTAAAAATTCTGATTATGTTTTCAAGTTGAAGAAAGCCTTACACGGTTTGAAACAAGCCCCACGTGCTTGGTACGATCGTCTAAGCTCTTTTCTACTTGACAACGATTTTTCAAAGGAAAAGGTTAACACTATAGTGTTTATAAAATCTTTGAATAACAATCTTCTTTTGATTCAAATCTATGGAGATGATATTATTTTTGGATCCACTAATGAATCTCTTTGTCAAGAATTTTTAAAGTATATGCAGAATGAGTTTGAGATAAGCATGATGGAAGAGCTGAAATTCTTTATCGGACTGCAAATCAAACAAACCAACAATAGAACGTCATAAATCAAGCAAAGTACACAAAAGATTTATTAAAGAAGTTCGACCTAGAAGCAGTTAAACCACTTAGTACTCCAATGACGACTTCAACCAAGCTTGATATTGATGAACAAGGTAAATCCGTCGACATATGTAAGTATCGAGTTATGATCGGCAGCTTACTGTACTTAACTGCTAGTCGACCTGACATTATGTTTAGTGTTTGCTTGTGTGCACGTTTTCAAGCCAATCCTAAGGAATTACACCTGTACGCAGTTAAGCATATCTTCCGATACCTTAAGGGCACTCTTTCTGTCGGCTTATGGTATCCTAAAATCATGTCGTTTGACCTAACCGGTTATTCTGATGCTGATTTTGCTGGATACAAAGTTGATAAAAAAGTACCAGCGATATATGTTATTTCTTAGGAAAAGTCCTAGTCTCTTGGTTTAGCAAGAAGCAAAATTCTGTCGCATTATCAACAACTGAGGCTGAGTATATCACCGCAGGACGTTGTTGTGCACAAATTTTATGGATGAAGCAAACTTTAGAAGACTTTGGATTACATTTCACACACATACCTATTTTCTGTGATAATACTAGTTCTATTAATTTGACCAAGAATCCAGTATGTCATTCTCGTACTAAGCATATCGAGATTTGACATCATTTTCTTATAGATCATCAATAAAATGGAGATATAGACCTTGTATACATAGACATAAATGATCAATTGGCTGACAGTTTTACTAAACCTCTAGCGGAAGATCGTTTCAATTATTTACGTCGAGAATTAGGAATTTTAGATGTCAATAATATTAATTAATTTTGCTTTATTAATTAGTTTTTTTAATACTCAATAACTGTTTTCGAGACAAGCCTACAAAGTGTCTGTCTGTCACCATGACTACGGTCGAAGCGAAGCGGTACTTAATTGTTCTCCGATGAACTCCCGTTAGCTGGAACAGTACTCCTATAGCTAATCTGAAATAGATAATGAGTAACAAAAAATTAATTTATAAAATAATATTAATTATATTATTTGAAGTTTAAAATTACTAAACTTTGAATTAAATAATTGAAAAGAGTTGATAAAAAGGATGTGGTCCACAAATTTTATTTTAAAAAACCTAGGAGAACCCTAGGCGAATTCAACCCGAGTTCGGTCCGAATTCGGCCAGAGTTCTGTTGGTGCTGTAAGTTTTTAAGTCAAAATTCGAGGCCCCTTCCTCTTCATCTATTCCAAAATACATCATCATAACAGCAGTCGAAGGTCCCCCCAAACCCTAGCTTTTCTCTACTCTATTTCTTCCAATCTACGTGGAGAAATCAATCCAAAATTTGGATTCGTGCGGAGAATCGCGTCCTCTACAACATACTTGATTTTTGGAAGGTATAACTCCTTCTTTCCTCCACTTTTAAATTCTTAAGGTTATTTAGTTTTGGAAAAGAATGCCTAAGGGATTCAATCCTTTCAAGAGGAAGAAGACTAATGCCAGTGAAGAGGCATTTTCTTCCGATCCGAACATGGATTCACTCTTTTCCTCGGTCCAATCGGGTGACGGCGGGTCGGATGAGTTTTACTTCAAAACTCGTGACCAAGCTTTGCTATGGTATGTCGACTTTGCTATGGGTACAATATGCATAGACGCTCCGAACAAATGGACTGTATTCCCAGATCATCGTCTTTTGTTTGAGGCATTAGGGTTACACCGTCTCATTATCCAACAATTCCCTATAGCTGCTAATGCCCTTCGACTATTCTATTGTAACTTCGTATTAGATTTTTTATCGCAAGAACTCGTGTTAGCGGGATCGATATCGAGTTTGATGATGTGTTGCTAGCGATCATTGTCATACAATTGAGACTGTTTCTATTGTCTTTGTTTACTTGGAAATGCTCCGACATTCCAAGCTAGTATCAGTACTCTTATTATTTGCATATGTGGTTGAGAGTTCTTTTGTGACTTTTGTCTGATGAACATGTTTTATTCTTTCTTTAGTAGATTTTTATTCCGTTTAGCATTAAATAGAATTATCTTTTATTATGCTTCTATTTAAACTGCCTGTGAATTATTTTTCTGCTTATCACATTTCTTTATTGTATGTGACATTTATACCATGCCTGTAATAAATATTTTTATATTTTTTTTGTTTCTTCACTGATTGTTGCTTATGCATATATTGCGGGGGAGATTTCTCTTTTGCAATTATTTTGCTAAGTGACAACGGGAGAGAAATAAGATATCTAACATCTTTGCATCTGTAAGAATACAGGATATGAACAATCTACAGGAACAAACAATTTTTTTGGTACATTTTTCGGTACAATTTATTTTGATAAAGACAAAAGATGTTACATGGGTCAAGGTTTGTCAATTATCAAAA
Organism: Iris pallida; assembly: GCA_029216955.1. Taxonomy (NCBI): domain Eukaryota; kingdom Viridiplantae; phylum Streptophyta; class Magnoliopsida; order Asparagales; family Iridaceae; genus Iris; species Iris pallida. The sequence goes on along the minus strand of JANAVB010037414.1, from coordinate 1,557,116 downwards.
TTGGGAAGATTGTTGGCCCATTGTTCATGGTCAAACCTGATTTTAATAGTTGATCAAACTTTGTCTCGATATACGGATGTTTACTCAAAGGCATTTTCGACACTTGGATACTGATCAAAGATTGGATATCTACTCAGTTCAAGACCGAAGCTATGTTTGCCACTCGAGACTGTATTTCTTTATGCAATATAATTTTTACTTTTATTGAGTCTAGGAATACATTGTACACCGAGTCATACTGGCAAATAGGCTATCCAAAATCGTTTTCAAAAATGACCTATGTTTTGAAAAACATCTCCTAATTACAAAAGCTTATGAAGGATTTTAAAAAGCCAAAAAATCATTTTTAAAATATCCCTGACCAACCCTGACAGAACTCGGCCTGAGTTCTGTAATGCCCCAGTCCCAAAATACCTAGGACTAGGTACATATCCATGCCAGCTGCATACATACGAAGTAAACTCTAATATATGGAAATCTCGTATGAATACATAAGCTGTAAAATGCAGTAAACCAAGAGTAATCTAATCTCATCCACAAATGAAGAATAAAAGATATTATATAATCAACTGTAATAAGTCTTTGTATAATATGTTGGGCGGAGACCAATCCACAACCAACAAGTAAGGAAAAATATACATAAAAACAGAAATGATTTGGCGGGAGTAGCAAAGAAAGATCCAAGACACGTCGTCTCCGAATGAATAGAGAAGATCGCGACCTCGTCTAGAACACCTACAATATCACAGAAGCACACACCTGGAGAGATAACCAGGTCCTCAGAGGGACGTAACAAGATACAGGAAGAACATGCCATAAATACTGAATACAAAATATGCCACAAAGAAAATAAGTGACAAGACAACAATAAGGTAATCTAATCGTTTTACTGTGTTCATGCAGTTAAGAACAAACATCCAACGCATGGGCATCTGGCTTAGGAGCAGTAATCTCAGGTATGGTCCCATCAGGATACCAGGGACCTCAAAGCATAACATTCCTCGAATGTCAAAGTCCAGCAGGATCAATAATAGGAAAGTGCATAAAGGACCTATACGTTAAGGAACTATTCTTTCTACCCAATGCCTAACAGAGTCACATCCATGTCTCATATATATACCTCTACTGACTGCTAAGCCTCCTAACATGCCTCTATTAGCAGTTAGCCCTAACGCATGCACATGGAGGATCAGCCCATACGCAAGGACCCCTATATGCTACTCATCTCACACATCTTCATGGTACAACTGTGTCGAGGCATATGCAATACACTACAAACGGTAGTCCCCTAACTCTAGGTTCATATGCAATCAAAAGGATAGTAACAAAGTAACTAATAATCACGAAGCATGTAGTAAATCAAGAACTGTAATAACTGGAAATAATGAACAGTGATATGTAATAAATGCAGACTGAATGTAAACAGTATAATGGTAAGGTATCTTGCCTGAGGTTATGTGCAAAAGAGAATAATCAAGTAGCTCGAACAGACAAATAAACGAAGCAAGAAAAGCCAAATCCCGTAAATGTCTCCGGATGCTGCAACAAACATCACGAACGAGTTTGGAATAAAAGATATACCTAGGAAATGCCTGTCCAAAAGTTAATTCTGAAACAGGGGCAAAATCGTAATTTTGGGTCAAAATGATTTTCGTCGTTGGACCCACTTTGCACCGAAATACGTGCCAGAACCTACGGTCTCTAAAGTCATCAAACTACATGTCTATGAATTTATTTTGATGAGACGAACCCAACGGTATGTCCAATTTTGGATTCCGGTGGGCCATGCACAAAATCGCCCGTTGAGTGAGATTGTGGGCCCACCAAAATGGTGTCCCAGTCAACCTTCTTAGAATTGAACCAAACTTGGCTCACAGGACCAAAAAAATATTTTGAGTCTAATGGCACAAGTTTCGTCGCGATTTGATGAGTGTGCACAAAGCTGTGACTTAATTTGCAAAGGGTCGATACGGGGGTATCTCGACGGATACATACTGATTTCGTCGCGCACATGCAACGAAATCGGGTTCCGTTAGTTCCCACACGTCGACAACATCCATATGCGCCTTTCGATATGTATAGTGTGCGACCACATCTCCCGGTTTGTCGGAGCGCACGTCGTATCGGGGTGATTTTTTTAATTTTCGAAAACAGAATTTACAAGTTTTTGTAAAACTTTAACAACGTGTAACTTTTTACATGCTAGATAAAAAGTGAATCCAGAAGGTGCGTTACAATCTCGGTTATATTATCTTTGACTGTCTTCAATTAGTTTCTACAAAATCCTATTGTACAGAAAGAAAAGTGGCCGACAAGTTGGTATTTTAAAACAGTTTTTAATATTCCAGAAAAGTGGTTTTTCTCCAAATTCGCCTCGATTTTTTGAGCAAGTTGGATGGCCATATCAAAATCCACCTGGGGGATCTCGAAGAGGGTCATGTGGGCTTTCTACAGAATTTACCGATCTAAAAACGGAGTTAAAATGAGAGAGATATCGATCGGGAAAGTTGAGTACCTTAAAGTGGAAAACTGTTGTGTTATTTGTTGTTGTCGTCATGGCGACCGTGAGGCAGGACTGCCATCCCTACGACGAGGTTGGGCACGCACTCCGAGGAGAGGGGAAGTTGGAAGGAAGGAGGAAAGAGGAGGAGATTAGGGTTTTTTTAAGAATATACACATATGTGTATATATAGGGTTGGGGTGGTCGGACTCTATTAGAGGTTGCTGCTACTTACTCCTTTTGTGGGGTGGAATTAAAAGGGGGGAATGGTTTCCACGCAGCATGAAGCTGTTGTGGTTGTTGGTGGTGGTGGGGGTCGGCCCCACCACTTTCATTTCTCTTTTTTTTTTAAAATCTTTCTATAGATATACCCATATATATATATATATATATATATATATATATATATATATATATATATATATATGTGTGTGTGTGTGTGTGTGTGTGTGTGTGTGTGTGTGTGTGTGTGTGTGTGTCCATATATACCATAATCTATTTAAAAACCAATTAACAAATTAAATATTATCTATCCAAATCTTTAATATATTTAAACATATCCACATATATATAAATTCAACTCATAATAAATCAACTCGAAATAATAATAATATCTTAATAGAATAAACATGTTGAATAAATCTCCACAAAATAACTTTAATAATAATAAATTAATAAAATCATCCCAATGGTTGCACTTATACCGCACATCCTTACCCGGGTCCACAAAATGTACTATTTTGTAAAATATTATTTAGATAATAAAATACCAATAATTGCACAAATAATTAAATAATTTAAAATTGTACATAAAATTCTAAAATAATTTAGAAATTATTTTTACGTACATAAAATATGTCTACATGGCCGCCTTGGTCACACCACATGCCTACATGGGCTTAAATTCGGTTTGGGCCCAGTTCGTCTGAATTGGACAAACCGGATCATCTAAAAATCAATATATAAAATAATATTTAATTAAAATAATTTAAATGAGTTAATGCACAACTTGGCATGGTTTTTCTAGTTTGGACAAAACTATGGCTAGGCCTCCCATGGCATGGCTAGTTCACTAGTCAAGGCACACTGCTACATCTTTCGTGCCAAAATTCATGGTCGTCTTGTTTTCCAAAACTCAATAATGGTTAAGGTCATTTTTTAATAATTAATAAAAACCATAAATTATATAAATTCATTTTAAGTCAAATAAAATAATAAAAATAATAAATAAAAATATATGGGTTTTACATCCTACCCAACTTACAAGAATTTTGTCCTCGAAATTTAGGATTAATAGGGTAGATAGGGTTGAGGGATAGGAAGAGTTCGTCAATCCCAAAATAAATTTAAATTTTGGAGGAGGTGATTAAACGGCGTTCAACACAACTATGCATTTAGGAACTTTGTGGAGTCGATATATACAAAATATATCTTGGTTATGGAATTGAATAAGGGTTGCTAATGAAGGTGACAAAATTTGATAACCCGAACAAAAATAGTGAGAAATTTAGTAGATCAAAGAGGATAATTAGACATTTGGAGAATATGGTTCCTTGAGGGAAAACTGGATACTAATCGTCTTGGTTGAGAGTTTGATTTAAGTGAACGATTAGAATCATTTTCGAGTGCTCAAGAATAATTGGAAGGGCATGCTAACAATTCTAGGGTTGAGGAAATGAGGAGTAGTTAAAGAAGAGGATATAGCCACATGAGTCGGACGGTGGCTATCAATATTTCGTGTATATATTACTGATAGGACAACTAAAGGTGATACTTTGAGTCTATCTATCTGGTATAGTGTATGGTCTTTCTAAAGTAAGTAAAGTCCATAACAAAAAGAGTACAAAGACGATACAATTTAGTACGAAATACGAGGTTCATAGGCAACAAAAATAATTCAAAAGAGAATTGCCAAGCCTGTCGCGGATGAGACTCTAAGGCAAGTTTAATTATGTCTCCATCCACGTAGAATAATACATGAAAAGCGAACCAAAATGCAATAGGTTGACCAGACCATCATGCACCGGTTCTGATTAGACAATATGTTAGTAGGTGCACCCAATAAAATATGTCATGATCAAGCTTGATAACGAAATAAGCTTGCAAAACTGAAGCTACGTTAGCAGCATGAGATAGTCAAAATATGAGCAAGGGAGGTACTGATGAAATAAATTTTAAATTGTCCAAGATCTTTTAAAATTAAGGCTCGCCCGAAGTTTGGGCCTATACAGTTGTCCTAGTGTTTCTTTATTTATGGCTTGGTAGACTAGATAAGGTAGGATCCTCTGAATTTATAGTCTAAGTGAACATACCAATGTGGTTCACAAGAAAAAAGGTTTGTTAGGTGGTGAGGTATTCTACCCAACTTACAAGAGTTAAACTAATAGTATCATGGGACAATGGGTCAAGCAATCAAGATAAAATATAAATTTAAGCATTTAAGGAATTCAGTAGAACACAATCACATATCGGGTCGAAAGAATTGAGTCGAGGTTGAATCCCTATCCGTGGTCGAAAATATATCGGTATCATGGTAAAGATTATAGTTTAGCCATTTTGATCAGAAGATCATATCTTGAAAATAGTGTACAAGAAGACATGTTTTAGTGGGACATGATATATCTACATGAAGGTGGGCTTGTCTAGGTCTTACATATAAAATTTATTGGTAGATAACAGCTAGTATTACACTCTGAATATCAAAGTCACGGTAAGGGACGCCAAAAGATCTAAAATAGAAAGTGGGGGTTCACGAGGTGATAATTAATGCACAAAAATAAAGAAGATCAAGTTAACGCATGAAATAAAATTAATTTAAAGAATCCAGTAAAATCATCTAGGGACATAGTTCTTGAGAGAAGATAGTCCATTAGATGAATACAGTTAAGGAGCAATCATATCATCTTCCAAATTTTAAACGGTTAGAAGGGCACAATGAAAGATCTAGATTTGAGGGAAAGTCAAGTGAGTCATGAGTGAAATACAGTCACATTGTCTGGTAGATGACTAACAACACTTGTTTATATACTACTATCATGGTCATGAGGGATATGGCAATTAGTGTGAAATACTCAGTAGGGTTATCTTGGGGGCCTACCATTAAAATTTTAGCTCAAGTTTCCTCCAAAAGTTCCAAAAATAAACTTTCAAAAATAAACCACCAAAATTTGTATCCACTTCAAGCCGTTCAAATTTATCATAAAATTTTTAAATCACTTTCATAAATCTAAAAGCAAATTTTTTTTTCATGTTACTAACTGATTTTTTCAAAATTTCACATTTTCAATTCAACTTTTAAACTCAAGAGTTCATAAATCATGAATCTATATGTAAAATATCCATAATCAATCATAACTGTAAAACTCTACAAATATTTATAGCTCCCCAGATAAAAATTTCTAACACATACAAAGCAATCTCAAAATTTTAGCTCAATATTTTAATGCACTCATCAATTATAACTTCTATTCATACTAAGTCATTCCAATATAATCACAATTTTAAATGGTAACTTTCTTTAATCCATCAAAACAACCTTTTTCACATCATTAATATATATATGTATATATCCTTTTCCAAAAATTTTGTAATATTAGCAATCCAACATTTAAACTAAATTTTCAAAAATCTTATTAGTCATAAATTTTTTTTTAAAAAAAAAACCAAAAATCTAAATAGATTAGTAAATCCTCCATCATAGGACACAATTTAAAATAAAAATTCTCAAAAATCATTTTCATAACTTTCAAATATTTTAAACCAAAATTCACCGTTATTACTTCCACTTAAATTTTAAATTTTACTAAACACGAAAATCACAAGTTGTACAACTCAAATTTAAATAATTCCTACGGCCATTTTTAAAAGCTAAGATCATAAACCAAATTTATAACTGTTCTAAGGTGTATAACTATAATCCAATAAATCGTAGATATCACAATTCAAAAAAAACTAAATCAATTTTAGATTTGTTCAAAGATGTATAACTATAACTCCATAATTCATAAATATCAAAACTCAAAAATCCAATCAATTTCTTAAATCAATGGTATAAAAATTCTAGCTATATATATATATATATATATATATATATATATATATATATATATATATATATATATATATATATATATATACATATATATATATATATTTCCTTCCTACAGTATCAATCCTATGGTGTTTACTATTTAGAAATCTCAAGATTAAAACTTTCCTTGGTAATATCCTACTTTACAAATTACTATTCATTAAATCACACCCTTTTTTTCTAAAAAAACTTTTTAACTCAATTAGAGTCTTAAATGTATTCCAATTGCCATTATAACCATTCTAGCCATGTGTTTGACCTATGAGCATATACTAGTGTAGTCATCTTCCTAGTTGACACTAAGCACGAAAATAAAAATCAACGGTAGAAAGGAATCAAGAAAGATGCAATTCAGGAAAGTCGAACGAGAGTTCGAAATTTGAAGCCAAGGGAAGAGGTCAAGCTGCATGGATGAGATTCCTAGATTCTAATCCTATGTTGCAGGCTCACATCGGTACAGTAACGTAACCGAAGTGATAAACTCGATCTGTATGGGCCACCACAAAAACATGCAACGCCCCAGTCCCAAAATACTTAGGACTAGGTACATATCCATGCCAGCTGCATACATACGAAGTATACTCCAATATATGTAAACCTCGTATGAATAAATAAGCTATAAAATGTAGTAAACTAAGAGTAATCTAATCTCATCCATAAATAAAGAATAAAAGATATCATATAATCAACTGTAATAAGTCTTTGTACAATACGTTGGGCGGAGACAAATCCACTACCAACAAGTAAGAAAAAATATACATGAAAATGAAAATGATTTGGCGGAAGTAGCAAAGAAAGACCCAAATCACGTCATCTCAGAATGAATATAGAAGATCGTGACCTCGTCTAGAACACCTGCAATATCACAAAAGCACACACCTGGAGAGATAACCAGGTCCTCAGAGGGACGTAACTAGATACAGGAAGAACATGCCATAAATACTGAATACAAAATATACCACAAAGAAAATAAGTGACAAGACAACAATAAGGTAATCTACTACTGTTTTCATGCAGTTAAGAACAAACCTCCAACGCATGGGCATCTGGCTCAGGAGCAGTAATCTCAGGTATGGTCCCATCAGGATACCAGGGACCTCAAAGCATAACATTCCTCGAATGTCAAAGGCCAGCAGGATCAGTAATAGGGAAGTGCATAAAGGACCCATACGTTAAGGAACTGTTCTTTCCACCCAATGCCTAACAGAGTCACATCCATGTCTCAAATATATACCTTGACTAACTGCTAAGTCTCCTAACATGCCACTATTAGCAGTTAGCCCTAACGCATGCACATGGGGGATCATCCCATACGCAAGGACCCCTATATGCTACTCATCTTACACATCCTTGTGGTACAACTATGTCGAGGCATATGCAATACACTACAAATGGTAGTCCCCTAACTCTAGGTTCATATGCAATCAAAAGGATAGTAACAAAGTAACTAATAATCACTGAGCATGTAGTAAATCAAGAACTGTAATAACTAAAAATAATAAACAATGATATGTAATAAATACAGACTGAATGTAAATAGTATAATGGCAAGGTATCTTGCCTGAGGTTATGTGCAAAAGAGAACAATCCAGTAGCTCGAACAGACAAATGAATGAAGCAAGAAAAGCCAAATCCTGCAGATGTCTCTGGATGCTGCAACAAACAACATGAACGAGTTTGGAATAAAAGATATGCCTAGGAAATGCCTGTCCAAAAGTTAAATTCTAAAATAGGGGCAAAATCGTAATTTCGGGTCAAAACGATGTCCGCCGTTGGACCCGCTTTGCACCGAAATGTGTGACAGAACCTACGGTCTCTAAAGTCGTCAAACTACATGTCTACGAATTTATTTTAATGAGACGAACCCAACGGTATATCCAATTTTGGATTCCGGTAGGCCGTGCACAAAATCGCCCGTTAAATGGGATTGTGGGCCCGCCAAAATGGCATCCCAATCAACCTTCTCCGAATTGAACCAAACTTGGCTCACAGGACCAAAAAAATATTTTGAGTCTAATGGAGCAAGTTTCGTCGCGATTTGATGAGTGTGCACGAAGCAGTTACTTAATTTGCAAAGGGTCGATACGCGGGAATCTCGACGGATATGCACTGATTTTCTCGCGCACATGCAACGAAATTGGGTTCCGTCAGTTCCCATACGTCGACAAAATCCATACGCGCCTTTCGATGCATATAGTGTGCGACCATGTCGCCCGGTTTGTCGGGGTGCACGCCGTATCGGGGTAATTTTTTCTAATTTTCGAAAACATAATTTACAAGTTTTCGTGCAAATTTAACAACGTGTAACTTTTTACGTACTAGATAAAAAGTGAATCTAGAAGGTGCGTTACAATCTCGGTTATGTTATCTTTGACTGTCTTCAATTAGTTTCTACAACATCCTATTGTACAGAAAGAAAAGTAGCCGACAAGTTGGTATTTTAAAACAGTTTTTAATATTCCAGAAAAGTGGTTTTTCTTCAACTTCGCCTCGATATTTCGAGCAAGTTGGATGGCCATGTCAAAATCCACCTGGGGGATCTCGAAGAGGGTCATGTGGGCTTTCTACACGAATTTACGGATCTAAAAATGGAGTAAAAATGAGAGAGATATCGATCGGGGAAGTTGAGTACCTTAATGTGGAAAACTGTTGTGTTGTTTGTTGTTGTCGTCGTGGCGACCGTGAGGCGGGACTGCCATCCCTCCGGTGAGGCTGGGCATGCATGCCGAGTAGAGGGGGAGAAGGAAGGAAGGAGGAAAGAGGAGGAGATTAGGGTTTTTCTTTTTTTTTTGAGAATATACACATATGTGTATATATAGGGTTGGGGTGGTCGGCCTCTATTAGAGGTTGCTGCTACTTACTCCTTTTGTGGGGTGGAATTAAAAGGGGGAATGGTTTCCACGCAGCATGAAGCTGCTGTGGTTGTTGGTGGTGGTGGGGGTCGGCCCCACCACTTTCTTTTATTTTTTTTTAATCTTTCTATATATTTTTTTTAATCTTTCTATATATATATATATATATATATATATATATATATATATATATATATATATATATATATATATATATATATATATATATATATATATATATCATAATCTATTTGAAAACCAATTAACAAATTAAATATTATCTATCCAAATCTTTAATATATTTAAACATATCTACATATATATAAATTCAACTCACAATAAATCAACTCGAAATAATAATAATATCTTAATAGAATAAACATGTTGAATAAATCTCCACAAAATAACTTTAATAATAATAAATTAATAAAATTGTCCCAATGGGTGCACTTATACCGCACATCCTTATCCGGGTCCACAAAATATACTATTTTGTAAAATATTATTTAAATAATAAAATACCAATAATTGCACAAATAATTAATAATTTGAAATTGTACATGAAATTCTAAAATAATTTAGAAATTATTTTTACGTACATAAAATATGTCTACATGGCCGCCTTGGTCGTACAACATGCCTACATGGGCTTAAATTCGGTTTGGGCCCAGTTCGTCTGAATTGGACAAACCGGGTCATCTAGAAATCAATATATAAAATAATATTTAATTAAAACAATTTAAATGAGTTAATGCACAACTTGGCATGGTTTTCCTAGTTTGGACAAAACTATGGCTAGGCCTCCCATGGCATGGCTAGTTCACTAGTCAAGGCACACTGCTACATCTTTTGTGCCAAAATTCATGGTCGTCTTATGCTCCAAAACTCAACAATGGTTAAGGTCATTTTTAATAATTAATAAAAACCATAAATTGTATAAATTTATTTTAAGTCAAATAGAATAATAAAAATAATAAATAAAAATATAGGGGTTTTACAGTTCGGCCAGAGTTCGGTTAGTGAATGGTATGTGAACGCTGGATTTTGAACTTGGTCTCTCTTCAATTGTGGATTGTTACATAGAGTTCTGTCCAAATTCTGCCAGAGTTCTGCCTTTGGAAAAACTATAAATAGAGAAAATTTTTGATCATTTCAAATCACTCATTCACTTTCATCTCTTCTCTTCTAAGCTTACGTTTCTTTTCAAAGTGTTTTCTCAAAAGCTCTCATTTTTAAATCCCAAGCCAGTTATAATTCTCTAGTCAATTTGTCGGTACGGTACGGCCTAGAAGATTTCAGAGAAATTGTAATCAGATACTTGATTGAAGAAAGACTCTTCAAAATTAAAATTGGTCGAATTCTTCGTATCAAAGCTCGCATCTGTAGAAGTTGCAAGGACTTCGTATTGGAAGGACAATCTCATAAGACACAATATTGATGTCATGCATATTGAGAAAAATGTATTCGACTACATCTTCAATATGGTCCAAGTGTACTACACGAGTTATCCTAGTCAACGACGCACTACTCGTGATTGGTAGGCTATATGCAAAACTAAAGAAAGAAATATATATAATATTGGAGATCAAGCATACAAGGAGGATGTGGTAGTCATGCCTCAGCCAACATATATGAGTTTAGTCGGCGTTGAAAAACATGGAGGTTGATATTACTGTAGAGGATGATATAGTTGACGAAGAGCTTGACATAGAGGACTTACCTCATGTAGAGGAGGAGTCTGAAATGGATGTATCGGATGAGGAAGAAGAATTTGAAGATGAAGGTGAAAGTGGAAGTTATAGTGAAAATGAAGAAGATGAAGATGAAGATAAAGAAGATTCAGATTACGAAGAAGATAAAGAAGATTAGTACGTACTACCTATTAGATTTGTATTGATTATTTGTATCAACACACCTTTATTTAATTTATATTAGATTTGCATTTATTATTTGTATCATCACATTATTTTTTATTTATTTTAGATTTAGATATGGCGGGACGAGGCCGTACACGACGTTGAGGATCTGGGTCAACCCACCCTACTGCTCCTCCTAGTACTCTGGCTGCAGATTGCAGAGGAGTTAGCAAGGACGATTTGGTTGATGAGGAGGATGGCTTATCTTCTTCGTTCACTCGTTCTTCAGTCGGCAGAGCTAGCCCTGATATTCCTTCAGCATCTATTCCTACCGGTGCTGGTGCCCCGTCTACTACGTCGGAGACTACACCTGTCGCTCCTACTGAGGCGAACCCATATTCTAGCCTTTTGGTCGACCGTGGAGTGTACATACTTCGACCAGGATTTGTAGACCCTCTTACTCTACCAGAGGGGCCAGCCCACATCACTCGTCCCGAGCTGTGGGCCGATGGAACGACGTAAGTATATCATTGTTAGTAGACACATTTATTTATACTTTATTTATTATCTAATCGTACATTGTTTTCTTTATTCCAGGTTCTTTCCGGTCCAGGCTGGTAGAGATTTGGGCGAGTTGATGCATCGTCAATTCCATGGTCCATATCTGAACTTCGGGGACATCCCAGTTGATAGACGATACATTTGGCTCGAGATGCTTGAGGTATGTCTAAATAATATCGTCTTTATTTACAATATTTCTTAATTATTTGCTTATTTATTTTTATTTGTCTGTATTTATAGAAGTTGTATTGGTGGCTGGCGCATAGAGATCAGGCGATCCGAAAGTACTACAAGTCCGTCGCCAGCAAGAGGTTGAGGGATATGGTCAACTACCAGAAGGCATTGGCTACACTAAATAGCGCTCTTCGCAAGGAGTGGTTGAAAAAGGAATTCTGGGAGGAGATAAAGAAGAAGATGGACACTCCAGCCTATAAGGCCAAGTGTGATAAGGCAAAGGCTGCCCGTGCTAAGGGTGGTCACCACACGTGTGGATCCATCCCAATTTTAGAGCTTTATCGATGGCTGGTGAGTATTATTATTTGTTATTTCTTTAATTGTTTAAATTTTATATTTAGTTATAAATTGATGTTTAATTGTTACAGTACGAGGAGGTTGCCTGGGGAGGCGGAGACCCCCGTGGACTTTCATAAAGTTTTTCGAGCATACCCATAAGCGAAAGAAGGATGGGAAGCTCGTAGATGATCGGGCAACCAAAGCCTAGGAAAGTTTTTCGAGTCCTATAACTAATTACATTTTGCTTTGTCTTTACGTATTTAACTATATTTAGTTTACCTAAATAGTTAGTCTGAACTCTAGTATGAATATTAACTCTAAATCATAACCCTAAGTAGTATTATAAATCAAAGAATAATTTAGGAGATGAGAACGTAACCATAGCAATACTTAATAGTAACTAAAACATGAGTATTAACTCTAAATCTATTCACCTATATAAATATAGGAGATGTAAGAGACTTTAGAGAGCCGAGTCGGTAAGGGAGGGACTGTCGAGTGATTTGGGACTAGTCAGCCACCGACGCTGGCTGTGAGGAACGACTTGTGGATACAAGCCGTCGGTAGAGGGAAAGGGGGCAACGTGTACGGTACCGGATCGTTGGCATCCCATCCGTCCGTTTATTCCAGAGTTCCTCTATCTCCACCACCTCCACCTCCACCTCCACAGACAGACGATACTGTCGATGCCTACACTTTGTGGCTAATTACACAAATTTTGGTGGGCCTACAGGATCAGGTGAGCCAGATGAGTGGAGTTCTAAGCACAACAGGTCTGATTCCTGCTGCCACTGCACCGGCTCCAACTTCGACCTCAGCATCTCCGACAATGACTGTTCCTCCGACAACAGCGCCTCCGATGACCACAACACCTCTTGTTGTGCCGCCGACTCTTTCAGATGTTCCTGCCCAAGACGTACAGCGGATCGTCACTTTGGTCCTGGGGCAGTTATATGCATGCGGACGGCCGGCTATGCCTCTGCCACCTCCGCCACCTCCTCCACAATTAGTTTGATTTTTGTTTATTTCTTTGTTGTATTTGATGATGAATTTGTATGAACTTTAGGGAGTTTGTATCTATTGGAGTTATATATGTACTATATTGCGACTGCTGGACGAGTTTGTATCAATTGGAGTTGTTTGGATAGGTAATTGGAGTTCAATTTATTATATATATTGGTGTTTGGGTTAATTTTTGTATATATTTGGGTTATATTTCATGTATATCATTTGACTGTAATGTATATTGGGGTTATATTGGTGTTTGTACCTATTCATAGGTTTGAGCAAGGCTGGAACAATTTAGTCTGGCAATAATAAGAAGCTTAGCGACTAACCAACGACGGAATAGCGACGGAAATCTGCAAAATTTGCAGGCTAGCTACTAACTACCGACGACTTAGCGATGAATACTTGTAGGCTTTGCGAAGGACTAGTGACAAAATTTGCCGTCGCTAAGGTTCTGTCTGATACCAAAACCGTATCAGACGAGTTAGCGATGGAAATTTCTGTCGCTCAGCTTCTGGAATTTTTTTTTTGCTCACAAAAGTATGTCGGTAATTCGTCACTAAGTTGTCGTCGTGTTTGCCGAAGATTTATATTCTTTGCTAATCCGTCGTTATAATTAGTCGGTATTTCCGTCGGTAAGCCGTCGCTATGGCGACGGCTTACCGACAGAAATGTCATAGTGACGTTGTAGTTATCGACATCCTCTTTCGGTCGGTAATCCGTCGGTAAATTACTTTAGCGATGGAAATATAGTATTTAGAGACGGAAATATCCGTCGTTAATTAACAATATTTTAGTAGTGCTGGTTAACGAATTGCACCATTTGAGAAACTCTTCTCAGATTGTAGTCCTTGAAGTTTAGGGTTAGAAAGTACCTATTTAAAGCACTCAACTTTCGAAAAGATCCGGACCGTTGATTACGATCCAAGGGTGTTAATAAAACATCCAACTTCTTCCTTAAGTCCCAACACCCGTATACTGTCGGTATATCAAAAATTGGTCATTTCGAGTCAGAACTTTTTGGGAACAAAATTGTGTTACACTAGTGTACCGATGGTATGCCGGTAGCGGTACATCGGCAGTACATCGCCTATATTGATCACGACTTTTTAATATGTCGGACACGAGACCAAATTGTGTCACTTTGTCGTCTTCGACTCTCCAAGCTTCTCCTGCACACAAATAATGCTTGTCGCACTACGAAGTATTCTCCACATAGTTTGGGAACCCCATCCAAAATTAATATATCTCCCCTTCCCAATTAGGTGGAGAGCTTGTCATTCTGAAGATCATCATGCAATAAACAAAAGTTTTCTTTGACAGAATATTCATGAGCATATCCTCTCCATTGTCCTATGTATGAACATTTTCAAATGTCGCATCCTTTGTCTTTAGCACATATCGTAAACAGTGATACCGAATTGCAATATATTTGGACCGACTAAGAAACGTCGGGTTCTTCTCAATATGAATATCAATTTGTCTATCGCAAAGCAAAATGTACAGCTCTTGCTTAAGTCCCATCTCATGCAAGAAATTCTTAATACACAATAACTTCTTGCAAGCCTTCGTCGCTACAATGAATTCTACAACTACCGTAAAAAGGCAACACATTTTTGTAACCGCGACTATCACGAAACTGCTCCACTAAAAAATATCATAACATAGTCCGAAGTCGATATCCTAGTATCCATATCTCCAGCCATATCAACGTCAGTATAACCAACCAAGCTTCGGGTCACCACTCCCAAATGAAATATTTCAATCAACAATGCCCTAAAGATAACGAAGGATCCATTTGACCGCCCTTAAATGTATACTCCCTAAATTTCAAAGATATATGGTAATCAATTGCATACCTTATACACAATGACATATGTAGTGTCCTGCTCCGTACAAGTTAAATGTTGATTCAAACGGTGCAAGTGTAACGACTCAAATCCCGCCTTGCTCGGCGAAACGACTCGCTTAAGACAAAGGCAATGGACTTGGACCCTCAGAAGAATCTAGACTTGGACTTTCAAAGACGCGCTCGGAGTCTCGTTCAGCCGATGCGATCATCGCTAAGGTGGATGGCTCCGATGAACATGTCTTTGCTTAGCCTGGATCTAATAATACGGACGGTATTGCTAGATCGCTAGGCGTTAACCCCCGGCATGCTAATAAAAGAACTTAACACACCTAGCTAAGGGAATATTTCCACCTTGTATTGCTTGTGTAGAATATGCAAATGAACTTGGAATTATATTTGAACCCACGCACCGCACTCCACGCTCGTGCCAAGGCACAACTTATGTTTTCGAGTAGATCTCTTATGCGTTCAATTATATTTGAAATGCTTGTTAATTAGATCGTAGCACAACATGAGGTACAACATAGTAAATGGTTCACCGAATTGAGGCAGGAAGACTATCGAAATAGTCATTCCGAGAAAAAAATATAAACATAGAAAGGCTTCGAAACTGTTGGGTTGCCAAGGCAGTTCTCGTACCGGGAGCTGCATAATGATAACAAATGAATAAACGAACGAATGAATGAATGAACGATGAATGAATGAATAAGTGAAAGAAAGAAAGACATAGACAAATGAAAGGAAGAAAGGAAAGGAGAAAAGAATGATTAGCGATAGATATGTCGGGGACATACAACAAGGGTTACTACCCGCATTGCATGGATGTCGCCGCCAACCTAGTAGATAATCTATTATGGCTCAGAGACAGCCCGTTAAGTTAAAAATGAAAAGAGAATAAGAAATGGTCGTAGACAACTCGTGTACGAGGGAACAAAATGACGGATTCCTTGGACGATCAGAGGCATTGTGCCGGCCTAGGAGGAATCATGGCTTACGGGTATTTGGGTGTAGGTCTGGCCACCCAAGTGATGTAATGTCGGGGATTGCATAACCTATCTGGGTGTAACATCGCTACGAGTACTATAAATATAGTCCAAATGGTTTATGGTGCCAGCGATCGGTGCATATAGATTAAATGGGCTCGCTGGCGGCAATCTGCGTGCGAGTCCTTGTGTTGAAACAAGTAATCTGAGTAAGCTAAACAACTGATTAACTGAATAAACATATGAACAAAATTGAGTATAACACATCTTGAAAACTAGAGCATCTCGTCCACCAAAGATAGAAACACACCCATGACGCTCGTATTTTCTTATACAATCAGTCATATCATTATGTATAAAATGTTGGCTAACTTGGTTTACCATGGACATAGAAGATCGTATAGTAAGTTGCGCATGTTATTTCATATGCGATACTTGATATCTATAACACGAGATATGTTCTGCAATATATGCCATAAAACTGATCCTAAGGCAAGATTAGAAAGACAACAACTGATAGATGGTGCACGAAAGTAAAATAAATGTGTTTGGTAATGATGGCAAAAGGGCGAGCTAGCCTTCCCACTAGTGCATGCAATGTACTAATAACCACCCAGATTTCTTGTAGGGTGCGGGGTAACCTTGTCTGGTGCGGAGTCTTCTCTCGAACGTGCTAAGGCGCAAAGTTAACTCTGGAGCCTTGGAGCATTCCAAAGGAACTAAAGCACAATATACAGGATATAATGTATTGGAACATCGCCACGTACCATTCCATATTGTAAGCCGCTTGGCACGCCTTTTCTCTTTTGCGAGAAAGAGTTCAAGCGAATTGTAATCTCGGCCTAGCGTCGCTTGTAATGCTTCTTGAACATCAATAAAGAGCTTAAATTTATTTCAACTTATGTTTATTTACTTTTCGCTGTAATGGGGACAGTCTGTGCGACTCTGTGGCCCAACTTCAATCGGCCATTCAGGACCTGGCCTTGTGCGATTGCAATCTAGACTCATACAAAATTATGCCCAAGCGAGGACGATCGCTCCTCCGAGAGCAGGACATAAAAGATTGGTATCAGAGCACGACTTTATGTCCTTGGACTTCATGTCGATTCTCTCAGCTTTGAAAGCTCGATTGTGCGTAAAAGAAGTGTACGCTCTCTCTCTCTCATTATTTTTTGGGATGTTCCGTAAAATAAGTCTAGTATTTTCAAAAGCTCGTGCAAGTATTCAATTGAAAGGGATCGATATACGATGGCCTTTGTGCCGAACTATGTTGGACTTTAGTTGGAAGGAACCTATACTAAAGTTGGCAAGTGGTGTGCATACCTGAATAACCTTATGCTGACACAAGCAAATGAGTGCATGAGACCAGAGTGTAGTTCGAATGGGATGGCTATGCACATAGCCTTTTGGCTAAGTTGTGTTGCGTATCGTGCACCTAGACCTTCTGGTGCGAGCAAGTTTACAAGCGAGATTAAATATCGCTCGAATGAGAATACGTTACAATTAGAGTGTATATTGATAGAGACGTTATGCGATCAGCGCTAAGGTGAACACAGAGAATGGTATTGGATTTTGAGGAATAGTTCGAACGGTTAATTACGTTGAGAAGTATGAATCAGAAATAACATGATGGACTATCAGTAGATATACGATACTTAGATTATCGAGGTGCTATAAGGGATCACGATTGAGTTTTGAGTAACGGATTGGGGAAATATATGAGCGAATGACGTAAACGTGACTGAAGACTATATATGATGACTTGATCCCTGAGTGGTGTATGCGATGGCCTCGAAGAGGATTAAGATTAAGTTTTGATGATTGGTCGAGTGGCTCAAACCCTGAGTGTGTATGGACCGTCTTAGAAATTGTTTGAGAAAAATTGAGGATTGGAGGTAGCAATGAGTATATCAGCAAGCAATGTGATCGTGCAAAGCTTTAGAATGAGTAATGAATAGTTGGTCATGAATTTCAGGGTTTCGAACAAGATGTCATTCGAACAATATGTGATTGGGTAGCACAAATTAGAAAATGGTATTGAATAAGGATTCGTAACGATGAAACAAATAGATACCTTAGTCGAGGAAACTTAGTGGATCGTATGTACGATTTCAGATATAATCGAATGGATTGAAACTTCAATTAAGGTGAAATACTCATTGATGAGATCAAAGTTAGCACGGTAAGAAGTTAGCGTGCATGAAAATATTGATTTGAAGATACGATAATGACTCTATGTAATTGGGCTATATGTTTCTCGATGACTTAAGTTAGCATAGAACGATGCAGATTATGGAATTATGTTACACGACTCAGATTTTGTTGGAAAAGAAATCGTCAGGTTATGTACATCATCGATGGTATTGAGGCGTATCAAAGATCGATGTGCAGTAACTCGGGGGTACTTCGATTCGAGGAATGATGATCATGTAAAATATTATTGTGGTGATGGAATATATACTTAGGATTTTGATAGTAGTGGACAAAAAACGAAAGTGCCTTGATTGTTTCGATGATAACCACAATGTTGACGTTCTTGTCTTGTGTGAACGCAACTCCAGTATCGCACGTGCATTACGTCGAATTAGGATGATCATTCCGTGGGAGCGCTGGTATGGCGATTCAGGTCTGGCGGGATGATCGAACTTGCGGGAGATCATAGCATGGAAATTGGATGATTTTGACTTGTGGTTGAAATGTTGGCATGGTGATTTTATGTCCAGCGTGGATAATCGAACTTACGGGAGATGGGGGCGTGACATATTGTTATGCTAGATAATCTTATGATCGAATATGTGGATTGTGTTAAACAACTTAGGGATTATGGTACGAGAATTATAGTTTAGTCACAAATTGTATCGTGGTGTACTTGATTTGGATATGATGGATAGGTGGATTATATCAAACATGTTTGAAGAGATAGACTATACGAATTGCTAGTTTGGTCATGCAATATTGATATGCAGAGAATTTGTTAAGCAGAATTTACCGTAGGATGACTTTGCTGAACGAACTCGGACCCCGTGCGAAGAATGTCTTGATGCAAATAGGATGAACACTGCTCGATGTTTAGAAATTTGAGTGAAGTGAGCTTGATAATAATAACATTGAATAGATCATATATTTATATACATTATAATTAATTAGTTAAATATTCCCCTAGGTTCCTTCGATACTCAAGACGTGGACGTTGGACCAGCCTTTCATCTTCAGCAACAAAAGCTAGGCAAGTGTACCTTGCCATACTTGTACTTCAGTTATATTATTAAATTCTTGAATATTATTTATATATTTTTTATTGCAGTAGAATTCTAGTTGGTTATGTTAGATTTACCCCTTACAGCCACATTCTATTTTCCATATATGCATCTTCTTTGTTGTACACTTGGCTTGCATATTATGTACCTTATTATGTCCCACTGAGGACCTGGTTTTTCTCTAGATTTAGACGACGAGGATTATCCAGAGGTAACGCAGGAGTGGGACCATTTATAGAGGACGAGATCGATCCAGCAGAGTAGCTCGACCATTGGTAGAGCACTTTTATTTGATTCTGACTTCATTATCTAGTAGCATGTCGTCAGATCTAGTTATCTTTTTTGTATTTTATTTTCATTCAGTATTGTATCAGCGGGATTGTTTCCACAAGACTCTTTCATTCAGTATTTGTATTATGACTATATTTAAGATTATGTTATTTCAGCATATTGTGGTTTTATTCAGATTTTTCACTATGTGTTCCTTGATCGTATTTTGTGGATGAGATTAGCACTTATGATTGTCTGGACATTTACTCTATATTACTGTACTTTACAACTTAAGTGCTACTCTAATGGTTCCATTAAATTGTGTAAATCATTGAGAGTGGTACTCGATGGCCTTGTCACGTAGCTCGGTTTTGTACTTTTAGAATTGGGGCATGACAGGTAGAGTATTCCGTACGAACGAACAATGGTTTGACCAAAGGATTAGGGCGAGTGTCATGCAACGAGTTTGTACGATGAACCGCAAACTTGAGTTGTAACTAAAAACTTGTGAGCTGACCTAGCGGATAGGCAGACAACCCTGTGCCGAGTGATTAAACCTATGTGACCGACTTTAGAGTATCGTTCGGATGGATGATAGATCTGGGACAACAAGACTTAGAGTTAGTACATGGAACTGGAAGAGTGTGCTAGCGACAATGATAGCAGACCCGAACAAATGAATGATAGAAATCGGTGATGCACAAGTAATGTTGGGATAACAAATTGAATCATTCCTTGGAAGACGTACTTGATGGTAGTACAATGGTTGGTTTTGAAATCGGACTGGAATTACTTAGATTTTGGTCGACGCTGCTAAGAAGAAATCATATTGATTTCATAAGATGAGAACGCTTGAGAAATGAATCATGTCATCTTGAGGATCAAGATAAACGATAGTAAAATTAATTGGAGTTCGATTTAAATCGAGTTGGTAAAATGATCGACAATTCGAAACTATCTCGAGTAGCTTATCCGACTTCGCTATTGCTAAGCTTGGTAGAAATATATATATTCAGGGGACATCTTGAATATATGCATAATCCAGACTCAGCGATATGCTGAACTCGAATACAGCTACAATTGGATATGTTGAGATGCACATGGATGAGTGAGTTAGCCTCAGCCTAAGACCCTCGTGTATGATGAATTATAACGTACCTCATATGACAGTTATAGTCTCGTGACATGGCGCAATAGCAACCAAGTCATAGGAACCCAATGATTAAGTGAGTATCGTCAACTTGATTTGAGTGATAGAGTCATTCCATAAAATTGGCAAAGCACGCACAATACAGAACTTAGAAAGTTATTTGAATATAGTCTGGTGCCATCAAACGATAAAGTCGTTCGATAGGAAATTTCTAAGATATGCACACGGTATGGATTAAGGAACAGTAGGATGACTTGCTCTCAGGAAGTCTCGAGGACGAGACTTATTTTGAGTGGCATAAGCTAAATGCTGATTCAAATGGCGCAAGTGCAATGACTCAAATCCTGCCTTGATCGACGAAATGGCTCGCTTAAGGCAAAGGCAATGGACTTGGACCCTCAAAAGAATCCAGACTTAGAGTTTCAAAGGTGCGATAGGAGTCTCGCTCGGCCGATGCGATCATCACTAAGATGGGTGGCTCCGATGAACATGTCTTTGCTTAGCCTGGACACATAATAATACGGACAGTATTGCTAGATCGCTAGGCGTTAATCCCAAGCATGCTAATAAAAGAACTTAACACACCTAGCAAAGAGAATAATCCCATCTTGTATTGCTTGTGTAGAATATGGAAATGAACTTGGAATTCTATTTGAACCCATGCACCGCACGCCACGTTCGTGCCAAGGCACAGCTTATGTTTTTGAGTAGATCTTATATGCGTTCAATTATATATGAAATGCTTGTCAATTAGACCGTAGCACAACATGAGGCACAACACAGTAAATGGTTCACCGAATTAAGGTAGGAAGACTATCGAAATAGTCATTTCGAGCAAAAAATAGAAACATAGAAAGGCTTCGGGACTGTTGGATCGCCAAGGCAGATCCCCCGCCGGAAGATGCATAATGATAACGAATGAATGCATAAGTGAAAGAAAGAAAGACATGAATAAATAAAAGAAAAAATAAAAAAAGAAAGAAGAAAAGAATGATTAGCGATAGGTATGTCGGGGACGTGGAATAGGGCTCGTTATCCGCGTTGCATGGATGTCGCCGCCAACCTAGTCGATAATCGATTATGGCTCAAAGACAGCCCGTTAAGTTAAAAATGAAAAGAGAATACGAAATGATCGCGGACAACTTTTACACGAGGAAACGAAATGAAGGATTCCTCGGACGATCAGAGACATCGTACCGACCTAGGAGGAATCATGGCTTACAGGCACTTGGGTACGGATTTGGCCACCTGAGCAACGTAATATCGAGTATTGTGTAGCCTATCATGGTGTACCGACCATCATGCCTGGTAGGTAACATTACTACGAATACCATAAGTACAGTCCAAATGGCTTGTGGTGCCAGCGACCGATGCATATAGATTAAGTGGGCTCGCTGGCGGTAATCCGCGTGCGAGTCCTTGCATTGAAACAAGTAATCTGAGTAAGCTAAACAACTGAGTAACTGAATAAACATCTGAACAAACTTGAGTATAACACATCTTGAAAACTAGAGTATCTCGTCCGCCAAAGACAGAAACACGTCCATGATGCTCATATTTTCTTATGCAATCAGTCATGTCATTATGCATAAAATGTTGGCTAATTTGGTTTACCTTGGATAGGGAACATCATATGGTAAGTATGGTAAGTTGCACATGTTATTTCATGAGTGACACTTGATATTTATAACGTAAGATAGGTTATGCAATATATGCCATAAAACTGATCCTAAAGCAAGATTAAAAAGATAATAACTGATAGATGGTGCACGAAAGTAAAATGAACATATTTGGTAATGATAGCGAGCGAGCGAGCTAGCCTCCCCACCAGTGCATGTAATGTACTGATAACTACCCAGATTGCTTGCAGGGTACGGGAGAACCTCGTATGGTACGAAGTTTTCTCTCGAACGTGCTAAGGTACGGAGCTAAATCTGGAGCCTTGGAGTGTTGCAAAGGAACTGAAGTACCATATACAGGACATAATGTATTGGAACATCGCCATGTATCATTCCATATTATAAGCTGCTTGGCACGCCTTTTCTCTTGAGAGGGAGAAAGAGAGTTTGAGCGAATTGTAATCTCGGCCTAGCACCGCTTGTAATACTTCTTGAATATTAATAAAGAGCTTGAATTTGTTTCAACTTGTGTTCATTTACTTTCAGTCGCAACAGGGACACTCTGTACGACTCTGTGGCCTAACTTCAATCGACTATTTCAGGACCTGGCCTTGTGCGAGTCCAATTTAGACTCGCACGGCATCACGCCCAAGCGAGGATGATCGCTCCTCCGAGAGCGGGGTGTGACAACATACTACAAGAAAAATAACGTTTCTTGACAGTTTATTTCTTGATGCTCGTAGAAAACCCTCAAGGAAATGGGTTATCTTGACGGTTTTAGCCTTACGTCAAGAAAGACCTTGTTTTATGTTAATTTAGCAATTTTATAGCATTATTGTTGACGATTTTAGAGGATCCGTCAAGAAACATTATTTTATTTATTGACGGTTTGACGATAACCGTCAATTAATCTATGTGCGAAAAGATTGGCACAATTTTTTAGCTGTCATTTTGATAATTTTTTTATTACAAATCTATGTTGACGGTTGTTTTTCAATCCCATTTTATTTATTTTCCGATTCTTTCCTCTCCTCTCTGTTTCTTCTTCTATGTCATCCACTAGACTGAAATGGAGATCCAAATCCCGTCCTTATGGGTAGCTATCACCAACCAGCTGACTGACAAAGACAACTAGGGCCAATGACTACAAGAGTTAGAGGCGTTGGACGAAAAATGCCTACTTGCGCAGCAAAGGATTGAGCTTTACCAAGCTCATATTTTCGGGACCTTTAACAAAAAGGTGTGGGAAAGAACGTTCCAAGTGGGCGACCTCGTCTTAGCAGTTCGAAGACCAATGGTGATGACTCACAAAATGGAAGGAAAGTTCGAACCCAAATGGGAGGGACCGTTCGTCATAGGGATGGTTTATTCCACCGACGCTTACCGACTGGCCAAATCTAATGGTGACTTACTCATGATACCAATCAATGGCAAGTTCCTGATGAAATACTACGTATGAAGACAAACAATACTAGCGGAAGCCCTCACGCTCCAGTGGGTGCTCACAGAGTCGTGCCATATCAACAAAAAAAGACAAGATGCTTCGTTCACCCTCAAAATGACGTGGGTTCAGAAAAGGCTATGATAAACATTCAAGAGAAACGAGGAGTCACGATTAAAACTTAAGGAAGCGACGACTTGAGGTATTTAATGCTGAAGCCCAAGCATGATGTCAGCCTGGCAGCAGACGTGATGGGCACTTTGCCTACAAAAAAACACAGGTCATGCTTCTTTTCAAAGTATCCCGAGCTCGACTCAAGTTCGCGACACATTGAAGGGGGTCTTGTAGAAGCATGAAAAAGTGCAGAATGACAAGGTGCAAGTGGGTACTCTCGCTACCCATCCATCTTAACAAAGGCGTAGATGACGAACGACGCAAGTTGGTGCTCTCGCTACCAACCCTGCTTCACAAAAGCGCAGGCGGTCAAGAACAACAGAAAAGACAAACTCACAAAAAATAGATAAAAAAGTTCAAGGAATGTTCCTTTTATTAAATCATGGCTACAAGAGTCTATTATAGATTCGTCACGATTACATAAAAGAAGACTTCCTAATTACAAGGATCTGTTACAAAGTATTTGTGATTACATACTCTGAACTAAAAACTCCTACAGATCTACGCTGGAGTTCATCTTCATAGTGTAATCATGATGAGAGGAGGGACTGTGGACAGAAAATATGAATACAATCGCCATCAAAGTCTGCCACCATAGCACCCCCCTCTCAGATGCGTACCTCTTCCTGAAGTAGCTATTGGCCCGAGCAAGAATTCAGTCCACAACACGACAGGAGGCCCTTTTCAAAATTGCATCAGCTTCTGAGGCACTTCCAGCCTAATGGAAGCACGCAGCCGCCAATGAGCAGGACAGAGCACAACCTGCGGTGCTTCATATTGGCAACCAGACCAAACTCAGTTTTTAGGACCTCCAAGATATCGCTTAGGTTCAAATCCCCATGAGAAGCGTTCCAGCACATCCCGAAGCTCATCAGCAGTTCTTATACGAAGGTACAACTCCTTTGAACAAAAGGATCCTCAACGAAAATTCGACATAGACAAGGCCAACGGCCGCTCAAAGCTAAGTCTAGATCAAGCATGGTATTGAAGGACAAAAAGAGGAAGACATGACTCTTCGAAAGAAACTTCTCCTTATATAGGGCATGAGTGGTCCAAGACATAGGCCACGGGGCCGTCGGTCAAAATTCCCACATTAATGGGATGAACCTAAGAATCACAATGATGAACCTTATTAAACGGGTTCATTCGACTATGTCTTAGACCATTAAAAGACCCCTTGAAATTCCCTAAGTAACGGTAGCAATTAAGAGGAAGTCGTTCCTTAAAGAGCTGTCATTAATTGCTCATAAAGAAGACTTCAAAGACAACTTCTTCAAACCAGAAGCGCAGCTACAATTCTGCGCTAGCAGATGGCATAGACTGGTGATGACTTCACATCATCCCAGCTTCAACGGCGCAGACACCTGCTTCGACCTAGAAGCTCAACCCCCTTCATCAGAGACTTGGAAAACACAATTGCATCCAACACAAGTCCACCTGCTGCTCTAAAAGCACAGTAAATTTGTTAGCCTAAAGCACAGCCTACTAGTCGCCCTAAAGTACAGGAACTTCACTACTTGAAACATAACATACTCGTCGCTCAAACGCACAGAGGTTCCATCGTCTTCGAAACATAGTCCACTCGTCGCCTGAAAGCGCAGAGGCTCCATTGTCTCCAGGAGAACAGTCTACTCGTCGCTCCAGAAGTGCAGTAGCACTATGACCTCGCTAGATGCGTATGTTGCATTATCCTACCCAATTGGTTTATTTAAACCACCACTCTCAAAGATAGGACAGAGGTTGATCATATTGATAAGTACAATATCTTATCAATTGGCTTAAAACTCAGATAAGGACGAAGTTTTCTCTTTTGATAAAGGTCATATCAAGTCAGTTTGTTTAAACCGATAGCCTCCTGAAGATCAAACAGAATCCTACTCTGAGATGAAATCCAAGATTCTACTCAGCTTCATCTAAACAGAGGATCTCCAGCAATAGGCACGCGCCATGTGCTCCTCCTTCGATTATTTTGATAACCATCCGAGATCTCGATAAAGGGGAATCTCGACGTCCGCGACGTGTCAGCTCAGCAGAAGCCTGCACCGTACAATGACGGTAGATTCCTTCATATCTCAAATTTGAGTGCACATCGCATATATGCCACCCTTTTTCCTATAAATAGAAGGAGTTTTCCTTTCAAAAAAAAGATGAGGAGGACACACACTGAAAGAAGAAGCAGAAGGCAAAAGGCAGAGCTTCGAAGTCTTCAACCCCGGCTTCCTATTGATCGATAACCCTAGAGTTCCATCAAAGGTACCAGAAAGCCAAAGCAAGTCCAACTCATCGTCAGATCGTCAACGAAGTAAAGGAGCCGGTGTAGTGCTCGATCTCCACCATCACGCTTTTCCAGAATTCTTGTACTTAGATTTTCTCGCATAGGAATCGATTATACCTTTTTTCAAGTTTGATAAACAAAAAGTTCGTATAACCTTTTGTGATGTCAAACACCATTGAGAAAGAAATGGATGAACTCATAGATAGTGGCTTTATTCGCGAAGAGCAACATCCGGACTGGGTAGCCAACGTCGCTCTCGTTACTAAAAAGAACGAGAAGATCCGAGTTTACATCGACTTTAGGGACCTCAACTCTGCTTGCCCAAAAGATGAGTTTCCTCTTTCGATCACCGACGTGATGATCTACAACACATGTGGCTTTGAATGTATGTCCTTCATGGATGGGTATTCGGGCTACAACCAGATCAAGATATTTTCGGATGACGAGAAGCACACATCGTTTAGGACTCCAAAGGGGATTTACTGCTACACAGGGATGCCCTTTGGCTTAAAGAATGCCGGTGCAACATACCAGCGAGCTATGAGTACCATCTTTCGTAAGCATCTTCGTAAGACAGTCGAATGTTATGTTGTTGACATCGCTGTCAGAAGCTGTCTGCAAGGTGATCACCTGTAAGATCTGAGAATAGTCTTATATCTCATGTGGTAACATCAGCTCAAGATGAACCCGGCTAAATCCTTCCTAGGGGTTTCCAGCGACAAATTTTTGGGTTTCATCATCACTACAAAGGGTATCTACATCGATCCTGAGAAGACCAAGGCCATCCTTGACATGAGCCCTATGAAGAACCTAAGAGAACTTCGAGGCCTGCAAGGATGTCTTGCATACATCCGAAGGTTTATAGTAAATCTTTCTGGATGATGTCAACCCTTCACCAAGCTTATGAAGAAGGGAGTCTCTTACGTCTGGACAGAGAAGTGTCAGAAGGCATTTGATGATATCAAGGCATACCTCACAAATCCCCAGTTCTGGTAGCACCAGTTGTAGGCAAACCCTTCCTGTTCTACGTCCGTGTAATGGATCATTCTCTCAGCGCCCTACTGGCTTAAAATAATGATGCAGGCTATGAGCAAGCTATCTACTACCTAAATAGGACAATTATTAGGACCAAACACCGGTACAACCCCGTCGAAAAAGAATATCTAGCTCAGGTATTTGCTATTCAGAACACTCGCCACTACCTTTGGGGTCAAACGGTCCATGTCATCTCCCGAGTCAATACACTTATAGTTCTTATGACAAAGCCTGGAGCACTGAACTCTTGATTAGCTACATGGGTAATACTATTGACACCATACGATATGGTATTCGTCCCACAAAAAGTCGTCAAGTGTCAAGCGATGGCCGACTTCTTTGCTGAGCACCCAATCCCAGAATCGTACAAACTCTATGAAGATATTCCGGATAAGGTACTGGAATCCAACATTGTCGAGGAAAACTTCGTCTGGCGGATGTTCTTTGATGGCACTTCAAGAGCAGGCCCCAAGGGTCAAATCATCGTAGGAGTGGGGGTGGCCTTGGTCTCTCCAGATAACCTGGTCATCCAGTATGCCTATTCCCTCACATAGCCGTGCTCCAACAATATGGCGGAATACAATGCCCTAATTATGGGACTCCAGTTAGCAAAACAACTGGAGGTAGAATGCCTCGAGTCCTATGGCGATTCGAAACTCATCGTCAATTAGGTCCGTAGACAATATGAGGTCCGCCATCAGGACATGATTCCCTACTATAAAGTAGCCTTGAACATCTTTTCAACCTTCACCAAGTTCTAAATAGAACACGAACCTCGGCTACAAAATCTGGAGACTGATGCTCTGGCTGGCCTTGCTTCTCGTTAGCGGTACCTTTCGGGACTCAACACTTTATCACGGTGATTGGCCTAGATTTGGTGTGTCCCAAGAACAATCTGTGCATGTGTCTGAACTATGCTATGCCCGTAGACGCCGGCGTCGACATCTGGGACTGGCTTTTTCGGTAATAGACTTCACAACCTACGAAATCCTACCAGATGATCCATAGAAAGCCGTATCTGTCAAAAGGCGCTCTCTCCGATTCTATTACGATACAGCTACCAAAATGATGTATCGTCGTTCTTACGACGGGCTTCTCTTTTGGTGTTTATCAAACGAGGAGGCGACCAAAGCTCTTTAGGAGGCCCATGATGGTATGTGTGGAGCTCATCAACCCGATCCTAAGCTACAGAATCGACTCCGAAGTATAGGCTATTACTGGCCTACTATGATGGCAGACGCTATTGAGTACGCTAAAAGGTGTCGTGTCTGCTAGTTGCACGTCGACTTCATCCATCAACCCTCAAAGTTTTTATACCTACGATCGCCTCCTGGCCATTTGAAGCCTGGGGTATGGACATCGTTGGACCGATTACCCTCCGTCATCTAGAGGATATTGCTTTATCCTAGTAATAACCGACTACTTCTCCAAATGGGCAAAAGTTGTACCTCTGTTGGAGGTGAAGAATTCAAACAGGATCAGCTTCATCAAGCATCACGTCATCTACTATAGCGGGTTACCCCAGAGGATTATCCACAAAAATGGTCCATAATTTAAAAGCCATGTATTCAACAGGTGCTGTGATAAGAATCGCATCCAGAACGTGGCGACAACTACTTACAATCCGACCACAAACGGATTGGCTGAAGCTTTTAACAAAATAATCTTCAAACTACTCAAGAAAGTTGTGTCATCTAACAAACACAACTGGGACGAGAAGGTAAGCGAATGTCATTGGACCTACCGTACAACTGTACGGACTCCGACGGGTAACACACATTCTTTCTGGTCTACGGGAGCGAAGCTGTACTTCCTCTCGAAATCTAGATTCCTTCACTACGGTTGACAATTACAAACCATCTGACAGAGGAAGACAATCAACGTCGTTGATTCAGTAGTTAGAGGTGCTAGACGAAAAATGCCTCTTGGCTCAACAGCGCATCGAGCTCTACCAGGCTCACATTTCCCAGGCTTTCAACAAGAATGTCAAACAAAGGACTTTCCAAGTGGAGGATCTCATTCTGTCAGTCAGAAGACCAATGGTGATGACTCATAAAACACTAGGAAAGTTTGAACCCAAATGGGAAGATCTTTCATTATTGAGAAGGTGAACTTTAACTTGCCTACCGACTCGCAATACCTAATGGGGACTTGTTTATGATGGAAATTAATGGCAAGTTCCTAAAGAAGTACTATTCTTGAAACACGTACTTTCATTACCCTCTGATCATGATATGCCTCTGGTGCCAAGCTGTTCTAGTGTATTCCCTCATGATCTTCTTAGTAGGAAAATATCCAAGTCCACATCACCTCTGAGTTGTTTTTCTACACCTCGGTAAAGCTAAAATCTAACCTTTTCATAAGTTGATGCCAAGATCTATGTTTACCATGTCCATATTACCTCTGAGTAAACATCTCATTTAACAACTCTCTTATGTTGTTACATCTTTTTCATAGAACATCCACGTCTATAACACCTCTGAGTTGTTCTTTGAATCCCCACAGAGTCCGTTCTAACCACGTCCATATCATCTCTGAGGAAGAAAACTCTACCACCAACCCCATGTTTACCATGTCCACATTACCTCTGAGTAAACATGTTGGCTTCCTCTCTTAACTTATTATCTGTACCTAAAAAAATCAAGGTGCGTCAAAGATGATAAGTCCACAAAATCAGAATGTCAAGCAAAAGTTCTTTATTTCTTCTTCATCAATAAGAGAAAAAGGGATACATTACAAAAAAAAACGATTATGTCTCAGAAACGACGGAAATAAAAAGAAGTACAACAAAGGCAAAGGGTCAGTGGACAGCTCGTCGATACGATGCTTCAAAGCCTGGACCCTGGTTTCTACAGTCGCCAAAACTCGACGTTCAGCTTCACGACGCATCACTTCCTTGTCCACAGAGGCGATATCAGCTGCATGCTTGTCATCCAACTCCTTCTTCTGGTGGAATAAATGAGCCACATAACGAGTAAACTTCACCGCTTCCTTTTTAAGCGCAATGTGGGCATCTTGCGCTAGGTCAGAGTCTGCCAACAGTTGGGTTCGTTGCTCCTGTAGCATACGAATCTTGGCATAAACCTCAGCCAGGTGGACATCCAGAGATACCCGTAGATCGGCCTTCTCCTCCATAGCTGAAGTTAACTCTTGTTCCTTGGCCTCAGCATCGGCCAATTCCTGTTCCCAGATGGCCATAGTGACCAAGTAGGTTGATTCAGCCTCAGCCGCTAACTTGTCCTTCTCCTCTTCTATCAAAGCATAAAAATCATTCCGTTGGATGTTCTGGAGCTCGGTAAGATGACAATTGAGCTCGGGAACAGAAGCCTCCAAGATCTCAGCCATATGGTCATGGCCCTGGTGAGATCGGATCAACCCGATGTGTGGGATCGCTATTACCTTGGCTTTCGTGAAGCTTTTGCCTTTCTCCATCACGGTAGACACTCCCCTCATTAACATCTTGTATACAGCCTCAACGATAAACTTTACGTACTCGTCTGCGTCCGCTAATACTTAAGGCGTCATAGGGGAACCATCGGAATTCCCATGTCAACAGGAAGGATAGCCGGATTTGTAGATGGTGCAACATCTTGGCTCGACAATGGTCGTCACCCCACTCTTCGAACCTCCAACCACCGATGCTTCAGGATTCGGGTCCCCTCGAGGAGACTTAGACTCGGGTATCTCTAGAATCTCAATATTTGTAGACTCCGTCTGACTAGGAACAACGTCAGTGCCAGAAACCATGATAGTCGAATCTCTTGAAGGACCCATCACAGTCCCCCAAGTGGGTTAGGTAGAAGGAGGTCCTTCTATTATAGGATTCTTGCCCTTGTCAAGATCTACTCCGGGGGGTCCACCAACATCAAGGCCTACTGTAGTAGGCTCAGAAGTAACACTCGCCGTCGGGCGGGTTCCTCTACTCCGCCTCCTGATAGGGGAGCAGACGTAGAATTGGAAGGCAGAACGGCTTCCCCCATCTCACTTTCCACCAAAACAGGAGTAGGACTCGACAATAGAGCCGATTCTTCCATCTCAACCTCCGCCACCCGGGTAGGTATAGAACTCGATTGCGAAACTGGTTCCTCCCTACCAGGCTCAGGGGAGTAATCATAAGAAGAGCGAACCAATTGTACTAGGCTGATCAGACCATAATGCATTGGTTCTGATTGGCAATATGTTAGTAGGTGCACCCAATAAAATATATGTCCTGAACAAGGTCGATAAAATAAATAAGCTTGTAAAACTAGGCTATAATAGCAATTGTTAGCCCAATAATTATATCATGTTTTTGAATATGGCTAATCAATTAAGTTTAACATAATGACGTCACTAATATTCATGTAATCACTATCATGTTGCTACTTAAACCTAGAATTGTCCTAAATGTTTTATATCATATTGTTATGCTTGTATCATATTGTTTTATTCGTCTAACATATTCTTATAGATATGCAGTAAGCATGATCAAGTTTTGTCAAACCAGGACATATGCAATAAAGAATTATTGATGGGTCAATGACGGCGTTATACAAGAAGATTTATCTGAACCGCCTAACGACCTATCCGGGGCCTCGAATCGGGGGTTGCGCTACCCGGTCAGCGGACAAGGGTCGAGGGGGTAGCGCCCCCCGTGGGGGTTCGGGGGAGACGCCCCCGAAAGGTATTCAGATTTCCAGATCTGTTTATCTTTGGACATATACCATCAAGCAAAAAGGCGTCTTCAAGTCTGTTCAAATATTTAAATAAAGGCGTCATCAAAGGGCTCTTGGTTTTTCTATTTTATCAATGTATTTTTCATATTTACTGAGTCTAGAAATACGATGTAAACTGTATCGTACTGGCAAATAGGCTACCCAAGAAACGTTTTTAAAATAATCTTTCATTTTGAAAACAATCCCACTTACAAAAGCCCAAACTACTTCCTAACTGTTTGACTTTTCAAAAAGCCCAAAAACCAATTTGCAAAAACCTTGACAGAACTCCAAGTGAATTCGGCCAGAGATTCGTTAGTGAACGTTCCTTTTTGAATTTGGTCTTCCTGCAGTTACGGATCCCAACGAGATTTTCTCATAGAGTTCTGCCCGAATTCTGCCCGAATTCTGTCAGAATTTTGCCTTTAGAAAACTATAAATAAAGAAGGATTTCGATCATTTCAACACACCAATTCTCTTTCATATCTCTTCTCTATAAGCCTACTACTTCTTCCAAAGTGTTTTGAGCTTTAATTTTCAAATCCCAAGCCAATTACAATCCTCTAATCGATTTGCCAGTATGGTACGGTCTAGAATTTTCAGAGTGATTGTAATCAGAGGCTTGATTGAAGAAAGACACTTCAGAACTGAAGTTGGTCGAGTACTTCGGATCAAAGCTCACGTTGTAGAAGTTGCAAGAACTTCGGATGAAAACTTGTGGTGATTTTCCATAGTGGATTCAACTGAAAGCTAGAGTTCTTCCGACTGGACTAGCCTTACAAGAGAAAAACCGGTATACATCCTTATGTTTGTGTTTGCTCTCTACTCTCTACTTTTTATTTACATATCTGTGATATATATTATGTGATCTTGTTATCAACATTTTTAAATAGTTAATTTCTACTGCCTACTCTATTTACCCTCCCTCTAGAGTATTGCGCTTTACAACTCGTTCCTACAATCGGTCATACAGCAGTATCTATCAAGATAGACAAAAATATAAGTACATGAAAAATAGTCCAAGTTTCTCAAAATATAAAACTTGTCTGGTGTTTGTGCCAAAACAATTGTCCTACTATCTTCTTGTCTTAGGCTTTGACCGACCAAATGGGTTATGGACCTCTAGATAACCTATTAGTGTCATTCAATAATGGGTTCTAAAGACAATGGGTTGCTAGGTTGTGAGGCATACTACCTAACTTACAAGAGTTCAACTAGTAGTATAATTGAATCAATAGAGCCTACCAGTCTTCTTCATAACCTCTATTGAGAAATAACATTCACGGTTGAAAAAGGAATCAAACAAGATGCAGTTCAAAGCAGTCAAACGAGAGTTCAAAAATAGAATAAAGGAAGGAGATCAAGTATGTGGATGAGATCCTAGATTCTAATCCTAAATACAAACTTGTTTGGTACATTCATGTAACCAAACAATTTATTCGTTGACCTGCATGGGCCACCATAAAAATATGTCACGTCCTACTCCCAAAATCCATATTGACTAGAACACGTGGCATGCCAACAGACACATTCCATAGGTATGGAAAGTATCTTAAGCTGTAAAATAAATACATGGCATGCACAGAAACTATACTCATCCACAGAAAAAAAAAGAATCACATAATAGTAACAAGACATATCGTGCTGAATAAAGGAACTAGAATAATGTCAAATAGAAATAAAAAAAGTCACATGGAAAACCCATGGATACAAGTCTCGGCAAATAAATGAATGATCCAAGTCTCAGGAAAGAAAATGTAAAAAAAGTCACTACAAGTCCTCAGCTCTGACATAATCTAAAGTAAAGTAAAAATAACAATCCGCAAACAACTACTCTGGATCAACCTCGTCTTCCACAGCTGGTGCAGAAGAGGAATAGACTCCCAGTCCGTACTCCTCACGAAAGATCTCGTCAGCTATATCTAAAGAATAACCAGGTCCTCATGAGACATAGCAAGGCACATAATATACAAGCTAAAGTGCAGTAAATGAAAATATCATGGGATGTCTAAACCAAACTGACATGACGCTTTGAGGACAATGTTCGCAAGCGCAGACATATCCAAAGTAAATACAACAGGACAGGAATATACATATAGCCGTAGCACCGTGTTGGTGTCTCAACGGTAACTAAGAGAGGCTGTAAATCAGGAAACAGCGTTCCTCTCCGAATAAATATATATACATATATATAAAGTGTAAGTGCACAACATGGCCCGCGCAAGTAGTAATTGTCCTCAACTCTCAAGAATCAATAAGTTGCATCCACAACTTACTGTTCTGATCTCTATCTAGACGACAAATCCTATGACACATCTAAAAGAGAAATAAAATGACAACCACCAATCTTAACCTACGGGTATCAGAAAATCCCGTATCTCAAGTGATCAAGCTCAGGTATCTGGATAATATTTGTGTCAATCACATGTCTTATCCGACAGGTATCAACGGAAATAAAATCCATAAATCTCAGACAGGCTCTGTACATCAATACTAGACAACTTAACAGTTGAATGCATCCAAATGTAATTCGGAAGCCCGTGTTGACATAACCACTAAGGTCTAAGACAATAATAAAAATAACAAGAAATAAATAACAAAGATAGAACATGAACTAAAAATAGCAAGGTGAACTTGCCTGATTCCGCAGTGTGAAAATAAAAGGTAGCCCTCGTGTCCACACCTCCGAAATCCAATGCTACTAAATAATTAATTAACTAGTTTAAGTATTTAATCATGAAACTTGTAATATGTCTTAATTATCTAATTTAATATTATAAACCATAATAACTATATCTGAATATCCATGGAACCACTTAGATTCATACTCAATAACACATACGTTCTATGTGACACCGGGACCTAGTTTTACGGTTTCCGACTTTCAAAATTGTCGGTTATGCCCCTACTTCGAGGGTATGCCTATAAATCATCTAAAATCATAAAATAATAATTTTAAATTTTTTTACACATAAATAAGCTCTGAATTCCAGATTTAGAATTTTAAGAAAAGTTTATGATTATTCGACTTCTATATCGGCTAGTCTACCCGAAACGTGTCCGGAACATCGCCAACTACCCAATATGGCTTATATATGTTAAATAATATATTAAAACAATTTTAATGTAGATTATTTCTCAGAAAAGAAACTTACTATTGATCATCAACATAATCCCTAATTTATAGCCTTTCTAGGTTAGTAGTTTACCCGAAAAGTCAGTATTTCGACCCCTATTTTCCTCGAACGGGTCTAAGATGATAAAATCATTAAAAAAAAATTAAAAAAAATCTTTTATAGTAATAAACTTACATTAGATTCAGTTTTAAAAAATACGAACAATAAAATAGAGTTCCTTCACAATGGTGCCAAAAATCAACGTACAGAAATCCAATTTCTCAACAATTCTATATGCAACTTACAGGGACAAAAATATATGATAAAGGGATCAAAATCTAATTTATAGAACATTAATCTCAAATTTTCTACAGAATTATAATCGTAAGATTCGAGATGGAAAAAGAAAGAATTTACCGAAATCCTTTGCTAGAAGGCTTGCGGGTGCTCCTCTTTGCCAAAGATTCCAACTTTCTCACCTTACTTGCTTGCTAACCCGTTCTTGATGGGTTGAAGAAGGTGTCAATAGTGGTTTGATGGATTTGATGGTGAAGATGGAGTATTTTTGAGTTAGAGGAGATGATTGGTAGGTGTTGTGGAGGGAGAGGATGATGAAAGAGAGGGGAGAGGTTGCTATTTTCGAAATTAATGGGGAAGGGGCTGCTCTTGGATGGTAAATGAGTGGTTTTGGTGTTAGGATTAGGGTTTTGATGAAGATTGATATATATATGGGCCTATGGGTTGGGTTTACATATGTTGGAGGGTGTTTCTGTGCATGGCATGGACGGCCAATATAGGGACTGATTTTTGGACGAAAATTGCATGGGGGCTACTCTTGGTTGGCCTTGGTTAGGTGGTTAGGTTAGTTAGTGGGTTGGTTGGGTAGTTTGTTAGTTAAGCTAATGATTTATTAGATATATTCTTATATAGAACTTTCTATCATTTGAGCCAAAATAATTCTAAAAATCAGAATATATATATATATTTATATATATATATATATATATATATATATATATATATATATATATATATATTAATGAATTTTAATGTCCAACATGCCTACATAGGTTTGGATTTGGCTTGGAAGAAGTTCGGAAAGGGTGCAACCGGATCTCCTAAAAAGTCATAAAAGGATTATAAAACTAATTAATTAATTAAAATATGACTTGTGCCACAATTTGAATTGTTAATGTACAAGAGACTAAAATATGACTATGACATCCCTAACATGTCTAGTATGCTAGTCAAAGCACCCGACTACACTAGGCATGTCATACTTTCTAGTTAACTAGCACATTCAAACTCAATCATGACTATACTCCTTTTTAAATAATAAAATTTAATTAAAATTAACTAAAAATAATTAAAAATCCAATAAAATATATTTAACCTAATTAAATATTCTTTTAATTTTTGTAGGGTTTTATACGTTTAACACAAGTGTTTGTGTGTTTGATAACCTCCCAAACAGCGGACCACCCAGCGATAACTTATGGTCGCAAGTCGACGTGCGTCGTGGCGGCAACTTGGGGCTCTTCAACGTCAACCTCAACTGGCTTCTTGCCTTTGTTTCTGCCTCGGCCAGCAGCACCACGAGGAGTTTTGGAGGCCATCTCATAAAGCTAGAGTTTTTCAGAAAGCAAAAAATCTAAGGAAGAAGAAGAAGAAGAGAGAGTAGAAGAAGTTTTTCTCTCTCACCCAGACGCCTATTTATAGGCTTGGGCCGCACGTAACTCGATGAGGCATGACATCAGCAATAACGCTTCAGATTTCGTGAAACTAACGACTGCAAATCTTCCAAAAAGATTATCATTAATCACTTGCAAATCGAGGCATTATCTCTTCATTTAAATCAGGAAGCATATGCACCGATATGCCTATGCGTGGAATAGCCATGCGCCTAGACAAGGCATGCGCCCAAATCCTCTACTACCCATGCTTCATGTTCAAAGTATTCCAAAACTTGTCTAATGTTTTGAAAACTTTGAAGGGGGTTTTGTAGAAGCATAGAATTTCAGGCTCATCCGAAGACCAAAATTTCTATGCGCCACAAACATTGTGCGCCAAAGACACAAGATAAATATTAGCACATCATTCAAAGACAGCAAGGATAAAAAAAGTACATGGAAAAAAAGGATTTTTATTTATATAAAAATCTATTACATGGCTTTTCCATTTTACAAATCTACTACAAAGAGCTTAGTCTAAACTCTACAGCTAGGTGCATCACTCTGACGTCTCAATTTAGGTGCATCACATTGGCGTCTCAGTTCAGGCGTATCACCATTCCTTATCAGAGCGAATGACTTTCTCGTCAAACGCATGAGTGCTTCGGCTAATGAAGTATTTATTGAACAGAACGCAGGTTGGCAATCATTCCAAACCCGGTGGCTCTTCCAGCATAACAAAAGTTGTGGCACGACAATCCCGATCTTTGCATGCAACAGGCATCCAACGCCATCTCATAGAAGAATACTGTCGACAATGGGCACGAGCATGAACTGTTATGTCCATAGCCTTCTAGGTACATCTCAGTCTTCTGAAGGAGTTCATCGTCAAGATCAAAGTTTCTTTGAACGAAGAGATCCATAAACCACAGTATGCTAACTAGCCAAGGAGGAGGATTGGTCAAGTTCATTCTCACAGAAGAAATTGGGGAAAATGAGAACTTCCCTCCATAAATGATGCTATTTATAGGCCAGGGCAATCAAACCTATACGCCAAGTGGCAATTCTCTCCGAACTTAATATGATGAACCTAACATTAATGGCGATGAATCTGCCACCTCAAACTCAACTAAGTCAAAGAGTCATCAATTCGAGCCTCGAAAAACTCAACAAAGCTGACCAAAGGAGATGCGCCATGCAGCCGATGCGCTTGTCAGCCCCATGCGCTGCATGTCTGATGCGTCCAGCTAAGCTAATCTTCCATCAAGTGTTTAATGTGAAGTGACATTAACGGTACCATCATTATTCATTTTTGTCGGTTATGCTCTGCCACGTGGCCGACTAAACAATTGCATACGCCTCTACAGCCATGCGCTTAAAATTTTACATGCGCCTTCACAGCCATGCGCCCAGACTTGCCATTGACCCCAAAAGTCATATACAAAGTCTCCACATGCACCAGATCCTAGGCGTATCTATGCAAATCATCCTACAATAAATCAAAGATCTTTGAGCAATGAGTACATGCCACGTGTCATTGACTTAGTTCTGCTCACGAACGGGTGCCAACCACCCAAGATCTCAGCAACAAATAAATCTCAACGACTGCCATATGTCAGCTCTTCCGCAGCCCAACATTGCAGTCTCAAACAGATTCAGTTCAAGCTTCCCGATGCAGCTCCATGTGCCCAACAAAGTCAGACACATGGCGTCCCTACGTACAAGATCTCCATGCACGCATCATACATGCACGCATTAACGAATCATTCTGTTGCATATAAATAGAAGGATCATTCCTTCATTTCAACCTCTCTCTTCAACCCCATCAAATCCTCTAAGCTATACAACAGCTTCGGCTCATCACTTTTCAGAGCAACTTAGACCTTCAGAGAGCTCAAAATCATCGTCAAATCGTCAACGGAGTAAAGAATCACCTTTCCATTGCCACGGTTCTCAGGAAAACAAAAGCGTACTCTAAGGATTCCATTGAAATCCTATGTTGTACTATGTTCTATTTGTTATTATATAAAAGTTTCTCAAAACACTTTTTAATAGCAAACAGTTACATCATTAGTTTTACTTATAATATTATTGTAAAATCTCCTAAAATTGTTTGGAACAAAAAAAATTGTTTTGGGCTTGGCCCTATATCTATTTCAAAATTTTAGTTACCCTAGAAAAATTACTATATTATTTTTCTATCTATTTGTAGCTTCGACCTAAAATTATTTTGACAAAATTCAGTATAGCCCTAAAATAATTTTCTAGATTTTTTATATATTTATTTAAAATATTTGACTAATAAAAACTTCGTTTTCTACCTGAAATATTTCGATTTTGACAACTTAGAGTTTTAGCCAAAAAATATTTTTTTGATTTTTTCAAGTACGTATTTATATAAAATATTTTAGAGTAATAAAATATAAGTTTCAAGTGTTATAAATATTTTCTAAAAGAGCATATGTATTATTTCCATAAATTTCTCGGTTGCCATCTTGATCATTACTAAATCATATTTTTTATTCTCTTGCGAAACTGGACTTCCTTATGCCGACCTTAGCTAATTGGCATGTTCTGGACTCGATGGAACAGTGTATCCCATCATCGAAGGTCATCTTATGAAGTTTTAACACCAAAGTCAAATTGTGTGCCATTATGATCATCGTACCAAACCAGGCACCACTACCAAGCAAGATACCTTACCATTTACTATCTATTTACTTTAGCTCACATATTCCATGTATTTATTTATTATTTATTTTTTGCAAAATAAATTGTGCTACATTGTCATATTTAGATGCAATTCTACTATTTAGTTCTATTTTTTGTTACTTAATTATTTCTATGCACATTTGACCTAAAATTAAGAGGCCTCCTTTATTTATGTTGTATTCATTGGCCTTGACATATTTGTGCCATGATGTCGCGAGTCGCAAATAGATCTCGGACTTGCGTAGCTGGCTGACCACCGACATGTATAAGTCGTGTGATAGGGTTAACTGTTAATAGTATTTGTATGATTAGTTTGACTTAACAGTTAATAGACGTTACATGTGTTGTGGATAACATATATATGCATAGGATAGGGAGGACAGTTTCTTACTGTATGGGCCACGTATGCACTTTCCTTTTAGTAACTGGAAGCTCCGCCGGAGATACGGGCTAAATGACCCCTTTTTACTATTCCTGCTGGCCTCTGACGTTCGAGGAACGACATGCTTTGAGGCCCCTGATGCCCAAAAAGGGGACTATGTCAATCCTATTATAGCCAGAGGGCCCATGTATTGGAGGTTTGTTCTTAAATTGCATTCACATAGACTAGTTAGGCGACCTTATCAATTTAGGTATATGTACTTTTGGTTTGTGTACTTATACCTGATCACAGCTTGGGATAATATTTTGTCACATACTAGTGTTCAACAACTTGTACTTGTTTGGTTGTAGGTGTGGTTCACTACTTCGATGATAAAATATTGATCCTTGTTGTGGTCCGAATACTACATCAAATTTATGGCATGAAAAGATACTTCATCATGAGTTATGATGTCATCTTTTGTCCTTGTTTGGTTGGGAGGATGGTACACTAATTCAAGGGTGGAGTATTGGACCAAGTCATGATCCGGCTTATTGTTGAGCAGTTTATATTCAGTTATATGGCATATTTTTCTGTATCTTGTTACGTCCCTCTGAGAATCTGATGATCTCTCCAAGTGTATGTGTTCTTGACTTTCAGCATGAGTACTAGCTAAGATCATGATCTTCTTTCTCTATCGAATATGTTGTCCTTGGATCATCCTTGCTGCTTGTATTCCTATTTTGCTATCTCTTCCTTTTTTTAGATTTATTGCATCCACTAGCAAAATTTCTATTTTGATTAATGATTGAATAAATAGAAAATACTTGATATTTTTGTAGGAATTTGATTTTGACATCACAATTGTATGTACCTAGTTCTATAAGTGAAATATGCTTATATTACGTTATGTATGGCCTATAAGGTCCCTAGATAGTCCCAAATATGTTATTTTATTATTTTAGAATTTTCTGGAATTTTTGGTAATTTTAGATAATTTTAATCCATAGAATTATTATTTTTATAAGCTTTCGAGAATTTCTATAAGGTCACACGGGGGTACTTTTGATCAAATATTTTTAATTTAGTTCTAGACAGTTAAAAATATTTTCTATAAATTTCTAATATTTTTCTGAATTTTTTGGAATTTTTGGGAATTTTTGGGAATTTTTTAATAATTAAAACCTATGGAATTTATTTTTTCGTACACTTTTAAGATTTATTGTGAGGTCACATGAATAGATTTTGAGACCAAACTTTTTATTTAGGCTCTAAACAGGAAGATGTAGTTTCTAGAATTTTTTGGGATTTTTTGTGATTTATTTGGATTT
Organism: Iris pallida; assembly: GCA_029216955.1. Classification (NCBI taxonomy): domain Eukaryota; kingdom Viridiplantae; phylum Streptophyta; class Magnoliopsida; order Asparagales; family Iridaceae; genus Iris; species Iris pallida. The sequence continues at coordinate 1,515,796 of JANAVB010037414.1, read as the reverse complement.
ATTTGGATTTATTTGGAGTTAAAATAAATTTTTAATGAATTTCTTTAACGAATAAGTATTTACACAGTCAACATCCTAGTCATCCACCCATGGCCCCCCTTTTGGCGCTCAACCGTCTCTCTCTCTCTCTCTCTCTCTCTCTCTCCTATATATATATATATATATATATATATATATATATATATATATATATATATATATATATATATATATATATATATTCCAGAAACCCTAGTTTATCTTTGGCCGAATTTGAGAGATTGATCTCTAGGAGATTGTCCGATTTTTTGAAGCGATTGCCGCCAACCCATATGTGATTTTCTTGTGCCGTTTTTTTATTGGAAGCATATCGAGTAGGTTTCTGAATATCTAATTATTTTTCATAAATTTTGAACCTTACTTTCTAGAAAATTTGTAGAGTGTCAATTGTCCAAAATTTGACACGTTTTGGTGTTTTCAAGATTCTGGGAGAACCAGGAATCAGATCACGAACCGTTTGAAGTTTCATAAAGCTAGCACAGAGATCTACGATATATATATTTTCCAGAAATTAATAAGTTCATCTAGTATTTTAATTAATTCGTAGAACTTTGTTTTGCCGACAAATTATCGATTTGGTCATGGTTAGCCATAATGGCGATATCTTTTGACCAAAGCATGATTTTATGACACGGTTGATTCCAATATACTCATGGCATTGAAATCTACTAGGGTGCACACTCAAGTCATCGAGTTCGTATCGTTTGGCTACTTAGTCATCGATGTGCCTTGATTTGCGTGCCACGGGTTCCGAATTAGAAACCGTAATTTTCCTTGGCTAAAAATTAGTATTTAATTTTAATTCCATAATTATATTAGATTAAATTAGGTTTTTAGATAATTTATTCCAAAATTAAATAGAATTAATTATTTAACCCATTAGCCACTTTCTAGGGTTTGAAAAGTGGAATTTTCATAATCTAACTTATGATCATTTATGTGTCGGGATAGATCATATGACGTCGTGAGTGGCGATTTCAACCTTTTCTGGAGCAAGGCAAGTATCACTATAACCTATGTTGCCTTTATTTTATGTGGCATGTTATTTTTTTTCTGAAAATTTTAGTCTTATCTTTTATACCATTGTTGCACGAGAGATATACTTATTACCATGACCATACATGTTCACTTAATACTTTTGTTCAATGTTTAGTATTCAATGTTTAATGTTTATTTTTAAAGCTAATGTTAAAGTGATCATGTTTACTTGTGAGAGAGTCAGGAGGGAGAATACAGCTAGTATGCATATGGTCTACGCAATGTACAAGTTTCTCCAATGTCAATGTTAGTAGAATTCGTTGCACCCCACGTACCGACTGCCAGATGTCCTACCCCTTCCACATGCGGAACACTTGTATTCTAAAACACACAGTATACGTGACTTGATTCGTGTTGACATATTGTCTAGTAGTTTATCTTATATTCTTCGTTCTTTTATATTGTCTTTGTATCTTAATTATACCTTCAATTATTTTATGTCATAATTGTACTCTCAAACTGTTTTTCAAGAAACAGTGGTCTCTTTTGTATTATATTATATTCATACTTTCCTTATTGCTATTCTGAGTGCTTGTATATTATATTGTGTAATGAAGTTTATGGTGATCTTGTTCCCATCCTGACTGGATAACTGTTTTTCAGCTTTAGACGACGTTGTTTGCCCCGATGTTTGTGGTACGTATCTTGGTGACACTGACATTGCCAATTTGCTGGTTGCTTCTACTGATGCGGAGTAGCATATTTCGTGTTATTCTTAGCTAGTGAGTTTAGAGGATTTTAGTTCTAGTTGCTTTAGTATTTAGTTTTAGCGGGTTTGTTCCCGAGACTATCTTGAGTTGTAGTGGATTCTTCTTTAAATTAATTATTGAGACTTTAAGTTTAATCTCTTTGTCATGACTTAGTTGTGGATGATATATGTAAACTGTGTACTTGTTATGGACCATTGTTATCATAGACAGCTTACTACCACCGTTGTTGCAGCATAGGCTAGACTTGGACACGCACTCGCATCCTAAAAAGTGGGTGCGGATCATGACAAGTTTAAATCTTGGTAGTGGATTTGTCTCTATGTACAATGATATTTCATATTTGATTTTATAATATCTTTACTTTTATTTTGTGGATAAGATTTAGTAAGCCATGATTATACTACATTTACAGTTATATATATTTATTATACGGCTAATATGTTACGTACCTAGTTCTATATATTTTGGGACTGGGGCATTACATATTTTTGTGGTGGCCCATGCAGGTCAAAAAATATATTATTTGGTTGCATCACTGTACCAAGCAAGCCTGCATATAGAATTAGAGCCTAGGATCCCATCCACATGCTTGATCTCCTCCCTTGACTCTATTTTCGAACTCTAGTTTAACTACCTTGAATTGCATCTTGCTTTATTACCTTTTTTACCATGAGTCTTAATCCTCATGTAATAAAGGTTCGGAAGATGATTCGTACTAGGTATATATGTCCCATTATTCAATTACACTATTAGTTGGACTCTTGAATGTTGGGCAGCATGCCTCACAACCTGGCATCCTATTGTTCTTATGATCCATTAATGAGATATAGTTGAATGACCCTGCATATATGCTAGTGCAGGAAGATAGGTTTATCTAGATTGTAAAATTTTAGAGGTACATATCCTATTTGGTTGACCCAATCCTTAGACAAGAAGATAGTAGGATAACTGTAGAGGCACAAACACCGAATGAGTGTTAGATTTTGATGAACTTGAACTATTTATACTTTCCTTCATTATAATCTCATGTACTTATATTTTTGGACTACCTTGACTGATGCTGCTATTATAGCCTAGTTTTGCAAGCTTATTATTTTATCAAGCTTGTTCATGATATATGTTTTATTGGGGTCCCCCACTAACATATTGTCTAATTAGAATCAATATATTATGGTCTGATCAACCTTAGTGCACTTGGTTCACTTTTCATATGAGTATTCTATGTGGATTGAGATATAGTTGACTTTGCTTATTAAATAAATATACTTGCCCTCTAGACAGGTCCGAGCATATCATATTGGTTACATAACTGTACTGATACGAGTCTGCAAATAGGAATCTATCAAAATAGGATATCAACCGCAACTGCCTTGACAACTCCCATTTGAACAATTCAATCACCTTTAAACCCCGTATTTGTATTCGATCACATCTTCCTTGAACTCTTTATTGTTTTTCATCTTCACCTATTTCGGAAAAACAAATGCTCATGCTTGAGGGAAGATAGACACAGAGTATCCCCTGAGTTTTCCATACCACCTATGGCAATGATAGTTGTATATACACAAGTATAGTTATCCATTGACCAAACTACGTGACTACATCCTCTTCTTGAGTTACACGTCCTTCCCTCGACCCAAGATCGATTATCATGACCTTCTAATCATTTAAAAGTTGAGAATGATTAGAACCATTTTCTTGATCATACCCCAAACTAGGAGACTAGCTTCACTCAAGGAACCATGTCCCATGAGTCTTTACTTATCATTATCTTGATTTACTCAACCCTTAATCATTTTATTTCGTACATTAACTAGCAACCCTCATTCATTTTCGTACGTTAACTAGCAACAATCATTCATTACCCAAACCATACCACGATCCTTGAACCCAACCATATATATTTATTTCTCCCAATTAAATTGCTCATTAATTTATCAGTGATTTGTACAAACCTTGTTCCTTAATATTTTTCTTGTACGAAGATGAAAATCAGACCATGACACTCTTCAGTTAGAATGGGGCTGGATTAGAAAAATCCATAGAAGAAGTTAATGGTATAGCATGGATAGTATGACTTTCGATTATAAGGCATATACAAGATTGGGATGAACACTAACGGATGCAATGTTAGGGAATATTTTTATGAGATGATAAATAGGGTATTTTTAGTTTTCGAGGTTACTCCAACATTGAAGGTGAAAATTCTTAAATTCATGATGCTTTAAGGATTAAACTTCTATGAGGGTTATGAATATGAATTTCATGATTAAGATAAATTTGATTTTGCTATGACTAAATTGATTAAAAAAAATTAAAGATGGAGATTTATTGAATTTTAGTTTGAAAAAAATAAAAAGAATAAAAGGTTTTTCCAAGGAGTTTAAAAATTTTGAGAATTAAATTTTGAGGATAAATATCAAATTGAAGAAAAGAAAATGTGTTTCAAGGAATTTAAAATATTGTGGAATATATAATTTGAGGAGAAATATCAATCGAATTAGATGAAGAGTTAATATTGAGTATTGATATTAACGATGTTGTTAAATCACAAAATATGGCAATTATGAAGAGATTGAACATGAAATTAAATTTTGAATAATGAGTTATTGATCATAATTTTGAGATGGAGGAATTCTTAGCTATTTTTTAGATTACACATTTATGGATTAATGTTAGTGTTGATCGAATTTAGACGTTGATGGGTTGTCATACATGTGATCATCTTCTAGATTATTTCATTGACTTAATTTTTTTTAGTTATCTAAATTACCTATTTTCATTGATTGTCATTTCTTCTCTTCCAATAATTTGATCATGTTTTCTTATCAAGAAACTCTTGTATCTCCTCAAGCCTACCTACCCTAATTATTTCTTAATTTTGAGAACCAAATTCTTGTAAGGTGTGTAGTATGTATATCCACTAAAATTTCACTATAGATTTTTTTAATTTTATTTTTGTTTTTATACGTAGAGGTCGAATTAGTATAGAGGAATACGTATATATGAAGTACTAAATTATTTTATAAAAGAAATTTATTATAAGTCTTAAATAAATATAGAGAATAAATATTTTTGTTTTTGAAATACATATAAGGTAACTGTTTTCTATTTTTGTTCGAATATAAAATATGTCGCCTCGGATTTGCCAAACTTCATTATTTTTATTTTATTATTATATAAAGGCTATTTTATTTACAAGTATAGGTAATAATTTCAAAATTAATGTTTTATGTAAATAAAATATATTATTTGTATGTGATGTACATGAAAATAAATTCATTTATATTATAAATCTAATTTTAAAAAATCTTAGAATTATTTTAAATTATGAAAAGGTACTTAATTTTTTTTAATATTTAAATAATTTTGGTTATTTAGTTGGAGTTTGGATTTTATTAAACTAGTTTTAAGTGATTTTAAATAAATATGAGATTTATCTAGTGGGGGTTTAAAAAGGTCATAACTTATCTAACTAGGATTCCTCCACCCTATTTAAAGGGGAGCATTTCCGTTGTTATCTCCACAAATTTTTTCCCACCACAATTATGTCATGCACCGTGTCTATGCCTACTTCTTCGTGTCAGCCTGTTTTTGCCTCTGGTCTGACCCCGGGTGTGTTTCCAATATATTGTATTCCTTACATGTACATTGTCTCTTCCGTGTCTGACACCCCGGACACGGTTCTACTCACAACACCACCCGTGTAACGCAGGATACAAACCCAGCCCATATCGGATACCCCCGACACGATACATCTCCGACACAACTCCACACCCAAATTTACCAAACCCTAACCCTAATCCTAACCTAGATATCGACTGCTTCTGGCGGCCGTTCCCTGTCGGCACCACCCATCCTGGCTGCAGCTGCTCTCCGACCGCGGCAGCCACGACCAATGACACCTCGTCCCCTAATCCCCCTCGACTAACCACCACCCATTCCACCGTCATCACCACCCACACCACCACTACATACATTCATTCTCTACCATATCCAACTGATCCTGGCTACCGCAGCACCAAACCTAACCTGACCGTGTCCCCGAGCCAGGCGAACAATCGTCGCTACCAGATTCGTTGTGGCCACGGCTAGCCCTAACGTGGCCAGTTCTTACAAACACCACCGGCTTTGCCGCCCTCACCGGAGCCACCTGCCAGAGTTCTACCGTGTGTCGAACGACACACAACATCGCCCGGTGTCGACTGTACTGACCACCATTGATCGCTGTCATTGTGAGATCACCGCCACACTCTGCAGTCTCCGGCCAGCGCAAGAGCATCCGTCCGATAAGCCCTCTGCTCTCAAACCCTCTTCGCTTTTTGTCACGCTTTGGTTTCGCAGAACCATTCATCCTCGCTATGGCGTGATGTTACGCGAGCCTAGGTTGCGCTCGGACAAGGTAGATTCCATAATGGCCGATTATAGGCTAAGCGATGAGATCGTCGCACAGAAGTCCCAAAGCAGAAGCATTGAATGATGAAAAAAGCACAAGTATTCAACATTTTTAAAACTTTTTATTGATATTGAATATAAGATTACAAGGGCGTGAAGCCAAGATTTCAAGTCGCTCAAGCTCACTTTCTCTCAATGTTTACAATCGCTCATCTCTCTCTCATCTCTCAATACATAGGTTCAAGGCTTGCACTTACAGATGCTTCAGAAGGCGACGTCCATACATTACGTCCTGTATAGGTCAAGGCTCTAATGCGGCCACATGATTCGTATCGGTAAGGAAATCCATGCCTCAGTGTGTCCAAACGAGCTCTGCCCCGAGCGTGCTGATACCTGAACCGGCACATAAAAAATGGTAGGGTATCAGTACACAATCGTACTGGTGAGTGAGCTCCTCATCCACCCATACAAAACTAACACGTTTATTTCATTGAGTGCAACTTATTCTTTTGTCGTCTTTCTAATATTGCCTTAGGATCAGTTTTTTAAGACATAGACACTTGGCCTATTTTATTATGTGACAACACAATCGTGCCATGAAACTCATTTGTTATTATACGTCGAGGCCGTGCCTCGTGACCCAATGGTCGTGCCATAAACTCAGTCGTGCAACAACATCGAGATCGTGTACCGAACTAAGTGTAACTTAACCATACCTTGCCATACGACCTTTTCTATTCGACTCAAATGACTTAATCCCAAACTTATACAATTTTGTGTCAACGACTTAAGACACGATGCCACATCTCGTGCTGAAGCACGTGTCTCTACTATAGACAATTCTTAGGCTTCATGATTGTGCTACATAACATGTATATTTTTCTTGACTCATTTGTGTAATGCTTATATTTTTTGTGACACAACCGACACCGTGCATGCGGATTGCCGCTCAGAACACCAACTCATTTATACGAATGATAATGCCCTCAGGCCTACCTGGACTTTATAGTCTAGTGTAGACAAGGTCGTCCGGTACAGATAGCGAGCCCCGTCAAAAGCCTTCAATCACCTGAGCGATACAATCCAGCTCAACTACCATGCTTTTCTTCAAGGCCGAAACGGTCATATGGCTCCAGGGTAATCGAGGATGCGAAACCTTGTCGAAAAGTTGTCCAATGATCATGCATCGGTGCCTACCTAACTCACCATATGACTCAAACCAGTGTTCTTCCTTGCTCATAAACCATATTTTCCATACTTTATTGGAGACTCCCAAACAAAGGACTGCCTCAGCGACAAACGGTCACGTGAAATTTCAATGTTACCATACTCTTTTTCTTTTGACTCAACGCAAGAACGACTATTTTGATAACCCTCCTGCTCAACTTGAACAAGTCGTGTTCCTTTGAAGTTCCCTATAACTGTGTTATACTCTATGAACGACCTTGAAACCGTGCGAACGTCCACGTGTTCAACTTGAACAACCGTGTTCTTTGGGTGCCTTAACTCGTGTCATAAAGCGTATGGCTCGTATTGAAGTCATATGGCGCGCATGCTATGATAAGCAATGCGACCATTGGAACTACAACTATATCAAGCCGTAAAACCGTAGGACAGTGCCTGCTATGACAACAAGTCGATAGCCCATGACGTTACTTTTCTTAACTCAATACGTGCGGTCAAAAGACCGTGTGCCACTTTGAAAACCATCATGGACTGATATCTAGGCAATAAGTTGACAATTTAAAGTTATATAAACATTTGACACAATGGAATTATTACTTCAGCTATGTGGATTCATCTATTTTATTATCAAGCCTATTATGTGCAGTAAAAACTTTCATTTATTAGTGTGAAGGCCAAGCTGAGGCAAGTTCACCGAAGCCACCCACCTGAGAGAGGAGTTACCTCAATTGAATGGGACTTCGAGCAAGCCGTTGCATGGCTAAGTCTAAACGCCAACACGTTTCGATTTCTCCGATTGAACTGAGCGGGACGGGGCATTACACTTCTGACCTTCCCCTCCCTCTCATTTTCTCCCTCCCATTGTCTCGCTCTCTCTTATTTTCTTTCTTTTAATGAACAAAGAACTTTTTTTTACTTATTATCATTATTATTTTCCTTAAACAGTATATAGTAGTATAAACATACTAGTATATTTAGGTATTACTAGTATATTTAGGTATTATATATATATATATATATATATATATATATATATATATATATATATATATATATATATATATATATATATATATATATATATATTAGTACATTATTATGAGTATAGTTATTATAGTAGTTACATCATTAGTTTTATTTATAATATTATTGTAATTACTTCCATAATTGTTTGTAATAAAAAAATATTGTTTGGGCTTGGCCCTGTATCAATTTCAAAATTTTAGTTACCCTAAAATTATTACTATGTCATTTTTCTATCTATTTTTAACTTTGACCGAAAAGTATTTTGACAGAATTCAGTATAGCCCTAAAATATTTTTCTAGATCATTTATATATTTATTTAAAATATTTTGAGTAATAAAAACTTTGTTTTCTACCTGAAAGATATCTATATTGACAACTTAGAGTTTTAGCCGAAAAATGATTTTGATTTTTCAAGTATATATTTATCTAAAATATTTTGGGATAATAAAATATAGTTTTCAAGTATTATAAATATTTTCTAAAAGTGCATTTGTATTATTTCCACAAATTTCTCGTTTATCATCCTGATCATTTCTAAATCGTATTTTCTATTCTCTTGTGAAACTGGACTTCCTTATGTCGACCCTAACTAATTGGCATATTATGGACTCGATGGAACAGTCTGTCTCATTATCAGAGGCCATCTTGTGAAGTTAACACCGAAGTCAAATTCTATGCCACATCAGGCACCACTACCAGGCAAGATACCTTGCCATTTATAGTCTATTTACTTTAGCTCACATATTGCATGCATTTATTTATTATTTATGTTTTGCAAAATAAATTATGCTACATAGTCATAGTCATATTTAGATGCAATTCTACTATTTAGTTCTATTTTCTGTTACTTAATTATTTTTATGCACATTTGACCTAGAATTAAGAGACCTCCTTTATTTGTGTTGCATTCATTGGCCTTGACATGTTTGTGCTACGAAATCGTGAGTCGTAAATAGATCTCGAACTTGCATAGCCGACTGGCGACCGGTACGTATAAGCCGTGCGATAGGGTTAAATGCTAATAGTATTTGTATGATTAGTTTGATTTAGCAATTAATAGAGGTTACATGTGTTGTGGATAACATATATATGCATATGGAAATGACAGTTCCTTAGCGTATGGGCCACGTATGTACTTCCCTTTTAGTATCCGGAAGCTCCACCGGAGATCCCTTTTACTGTTCCTGTTGGCCTTTGACGTTCGAGGAACACTATGTTTTGAGGCCCTTGGTGCCCAAAGAGGGACTATGCCAATACCATTATAGCTAGAGGGCCCATGCGTTGAAGGTTTGTTCTTAAATTGCATTCACATAGACTGGTTAGGTGACCTTATCCGTTTAGGTATATGTACTTTTGGTTTGTGTATTTATATCTCATCACTGCTTGGGATGGTATTTTGTCGCGAACTAGTATGCCATACCTTGTCCTTGTTTGGTTGTAGTTGTGGTTCACTGCTTCGATGATAAAATACTGAACCTTGTTGTGGTTCGGATACTACATCGAATTTATGGCATGGAAAGATATTTCATCATGAGTTAGGGTGTTATCTCATGTCCTTGTTTGGTTGGAAGGATGATATACTAATTCAAGGGTGGAGTATTGAACCAAGTTATGATCCGACTTATTGTTGAGCAGTTTATATTCAGTTATATGGCATATTTTTCTGTATTTTGTTACGTTCCTCTGAGGACCTAGTGATCTCTTCAGTGTATGTGTTCTTGACTTTCCGCAAGAGTACCAGCCAAGATCGTGATCTTCTTTCTCTATCGAAGATATTGTCCTTGGATCATCTTTGATGCTTGTCACGACCCGTACCAAGTGTAGGGGCACGAGAAGTGGGTACGTACAGCCTACGCCGCAGTGTCGACGGTAGAACGCTGTTCTAGGTCACTATCATAACTAAATACAATATGATATACTCTCCAAATGGAGGATAAATCACAGGAGAATACAACTCAATCATAATTCTAAGATGGAAATAGTACGATAAGATAGATATGAAATCTCAAAAGAGAAATACAAACAGAAGGGAAATAAGTCCAAGTGTCTAAATGACACTAACATCTCAACATCCAAATAATACAAACAAGACAACACAAATAAATAAGGTAAACTGTCTAGCTATATAGCCTAAGCAATAGGGATGATGTCCTCAGCTAGAGCTGGATCCTCCTGTGGGTCCAACTAATAAGTGTCATCTAGGTAGGCTCCATAGTAGGTTGTGCAGAAATCTTCAGTATCATCTATAATATTTTCAACAGATCCAGTCAGAAAAGGAGCGAATACATAACTCTCACGCAGTTCATATCATGACAGGAAATGTAAAACAACTAATAAAATAAGATACATGAAACGCTGTAAAAAATGTACATGAAGGGTAAGAAAGATATTTGTAAACTGGAAATATATATGGTAAGTAAGAACTGTAAGTGACTAAGTGATTTAGAGCACAAGATGGTTATGTAAACAGGTTGGGTTGCACATGAATAAGCTCCGGAGTTGCACATGAATACCTACTGGGGATAATGATCACATAACCACTTTTACTCACCCCTACCCCAATCAATACACAAGGATCCATTCAAGTTATATTATTGCACATGAATAACTAATTTTATACATGAAGCTCATGTAAACATATGTGTAC